>CM049866.1:47324431-47376931 GCA_027474115.1 Schizopygopsis malacanthus | reverse complement strand
TTTCTTTCTTTCTTTCTTTCTTTCTTTCTTTCTTTCTTTCTTTCTTTCTTTCTTATTTCTTTCTTTCTTTCTTTCTTTCTTTCTTTCTTTCTTTCTTTCTTTTTCTTTCTTTCTTTTCTTTCTTCTCTTTCTTTCTTTCTTTCTTTCTTTCTTTCTTTCTTTCTTTCTTTCTTTCTTTCTTTCTTTCTCTTTCTTTCTTTCTTTCTTTCTTTCTTTTCTTTCTTTCTTTCTTTCTCTTTCTTTCTTTCTTTCTTTCTTTCTTTCTTTCTTTCTTTCCTTCTTTCTTTCTTTCTTTCTTTCTTTCTTTCTTTCTTTCTCTTTTTCTTCTCTTCTTTCTTTCTCTCTTTCTTTCTTTCTTTCTTTCTTTCTCTCTTTCTCTTTTTCTTTCTTTCTTTCTCTCTTTCTTTATTTCTTTCTTTTTCTTTCTTTCTTTCTTTCTTTCTTTCTTTCTTTCTTTCTTTCTTTCTTTCTTTCTTTCTTTCTTTCTTTCCTTCTTTCTTTCTTTCTTTCTCTCTTTCTTTCTTTCTTTCTTTCTTTCTTTCTTTCTTTCTTTCTTTCTCTCTTTCTTTCTTTCTTTCTTTCTTTCTTGTGGATTAATTATCAATTGCATGCATATGTGATACTCATCCTTATGTAAATTAGAGTTCATGATGATAACATTTATTATAATTCTTAATAACTCACTCAGAGAAACGATTGCACAATTAATAGGCTGTTATCACAGGGAAAAAATATCATTTTGGGAAGAAAGTTAAGTTCTTTAAGTTATAGTATGTTCTCAAAGGATCAAGGAAAAGTTGATTTCTTATGACACGAGCTCTTTAACCGGTCCAGAATGATCTCGGTCTCGGTCGGTACGAGGACGGCGGTATATGGGTCACATGTAGGTGTTGGTCAGCAGCACCCATTCTTTCTTCTACCGTTTCTTCATCCAGTAATACAGGATCAAATGTCCAGTAGCAGGCAAACAGAGCGGACGGCTTCACACATACACAGTGCGCTTTAGTGTAGATAAAAAGCTTTAGCCTCGGCCTAAAGAGAGATTTATATAGCATGAGCTGAGAAACTGAAAACCTCAGTCTCTCTCTCTCTCTCTCTCTCTCTCCTTCCCAGAAGACTCACTGAAAATGTCAACTGAGGCTTAAAACTAATTCATGAGATGATCAGACTATTAAACGGAAACAATCGCACCCGTCATCGCATACAAAAGGCGCTAACTCTCTGTGTCATATCTTCTCTATTATGTCATGCTTATGAAAGCTTTCATTATGTGCTTCGCTGATCAGTGTTGGGGAAGCTACTCGTCACGCCACAAGCTACTCGTGATTTAAAGCACTTCAACTACAGTCAAACTACAGTCACGCTTTTCATAAGAGTTAGCAATGATGGAGAAACAGCTGTATGAAACTAAATATAACAACAAAGAAAGACATGCGATACTGCGTGCAGGCTTTGGTGAACACTAGTGAGTGACGACTCAGTTTGAACAAACCGATTCACTAAAGTGAACTCTCTAAACAGGGCTGTGTTCAGTATGTTATTGTAGAACGCTTCTCTTTTTTGTAGTATGGATACTCAAGCTGTGTGCATGTACAGTAATACACATATGAATGACATACAACAGAGCACACTGGGTGTAATACTGTATCCCACGACCTGACCTCCTTTAACCATGAACTGGCAGTGAAATCAGCTGCTAACAGTATATGTATGTATGTATGTAGGAATGGATGGAAGGGTGGATAGACGGAACAGAATGGAACGGAGCAGACAGATAGACTAACAGACACATCACATCGCATATAAGCATAAAGTTAAATTCTGCATAACTCCATGGCATTGCCTGCGGTCTGTGTCGCTGTAAATCTCTCACTCTCACTGCAAATGAATGACTTGTGGTGGTTTTGTCTCTAAATCGCTGTGAGTGTGAACGCTCCTTTCGTAATCAGTTTGCCATTAGTGCAGTGATTAATGAAGGCTTAAAGGTCTTCTGTCATATTCATAAACGCTTGTGTTGGTCTCATGGTCATCCTCTGTAGACTCATTCTCTCTGGTTTCATCTCTCCTCTATGTTCGCTCGTTCCCCATGTCCATCTTTTTATCCGTCCCTTCACTCTTCCTCTCAGCGCAATACTCTATTCATTTAACAATTTGCCATAATCCACTCCTGTAATTTCTCTCTCTATCTCTCACTGTATCGCTCTGTTGTTCCCTGATAAAGCCATAAAGATGAAGGACAACAGATAAACTACTGCCGGCCTACTCTCCTGGCCTGTGGGGACGAGTGGAACGACGAAAAGCGATAGATATGGAAGGAGAGATATGGACGTTCAGCAGGAAGAAGAAGAAGCTGCTGGGAATGATCTGTTGAGCATGCAAACAAACACGTGTTTATTCAGCCTAAAGGGATAGTTCACCAAAAGTGAAAAATCTGTCATAATTTTCTTATTTTCCACCTGTTCCAAACCTGTATTTCTTCCTTCTGTTGAACACAAAAGAAGATATCTTGAAGAAAGCTGACCAGACAGTAGGCGGTATGCCATTGATTGATTTCAAGATTTTTTTTATTATTATTATTTTTTTATCAAACTGTGGAAGTCAGTGGCTACATCAACTGTTTGGTTACCAACAACAAGTGGAAGGTGAGAAAATTATGGCATTTTCTTTTCATATTCTCCACACACACACACACACACACACACACACACACACACACACACAATTGTAGGAATTGCTCACAAACTCATAAATCACAAATATTTGTTGGGAGTAAAAAAGGTTTTTCTTGAATGAAAAAGGTATAATGACCACACACACACGCACGCACGCACGCACGCACACACACACACACACACATTTTTAGTTTTCATTCCGTGGCGGAAACAAAAGAATTGCACTGCAAGCTGTAAACTTGGAATTGTGAGAAAGTCAGAATTTCAAGTTTATATTTCACAATTTTGACTTTTTTCTCAGAATTGCACGTTTATATCTCACAATTCTGCACACTAACTTTTGAGTGAAACAAATGCGAGATATAAACTTAGAATGCAGAGAAAAAATTATTCTGAGATCATTAAAATTTTCTTTTTTATATTTGATCAATTAACATTTTATTATTCCATGGCAGAAATTGGCTTCCACAAGTTATACAATATTTGTAGGGAGGACTTTCATAATTTAAGACGGAAAGTCTAGGCCTGGGAAAAGAGTAAACCTAAACCTATTAAAAGTCTTTAAACAATTAAGCCATGGTTAAAAAAAGGTTTTAAAACAGTTTTAACAAGAAATGTATAATAAATGAATTAATCAATCAAAAATTATATTTAAAAATTCATAAAAATAAACCCTAGGTACATACATAACACGGTCCGTTGAAGAAACACTCACAACAGTAAGATCAGATATTGTGAGAAGAACGTTGTTTATCCAACACGACTCTCCCCAGAGCCCTAGATTTGAGAAGACGTTCTAGTTTATGTTTCGAGGATTCGTGTGGTGCTGAGAGCATCTGAAAACACACAGTGTTCAGTCAAATCACAGTCATCCTGCTCAGAACAGGAAACAGTTGGTCTCTGACATCATTATCTAGGCTGACATCTCAATCACAAGCATCCCTCTCCATATTTGACTAAATAAGACAAGAGAATCATGCCAGATTTAATTAAAAAGTTCAGGTCTCGCCTGAAAGTTTAACTGAGGAATTTCAGATTTAATGAAAAGTAGGAAACTCATTTTGCGCCGGTCAGGTAGATGCACAAATACAGAACTAATTAAACTCATGTCCTAAAGATATTGACACAGCAGTCACACACAGCAAAAGAAATGAAATGTTGGAGTGAATCCCATCAATTAGCAGTTTATGATGATCGAGTTGGTTTTGAAACATGGCAGCCGGTTTAGTGCTGGTTTTTGATGTTTACAGGCCTTAATCAGCTCAAAACCAAGAGTAATGTCTGGTAATCCTTATGAAGGAATAAATAACTCACCCAAAAATGAAGACTGTTGCATTATTTACTCAACTAACTCAATTATCTGATCTAAAAATGATTTATAGCAGAATGTCCAAGCTGCTCTGTTACATTCAATGAAAGCAAATTGTGACCAAAACTATCAATAAATATTTACCATGAATAATGACTTAAACTTGACATAAAACTATCATATGACTTGAAATGACACTGAATAGTTTAGGAATAAAATGGTTGATTGCTGTGCTAAAGCCAATTTCAATGCTAGCATTTTATCTATACTAAAAAAAACAAAAATTAAATAATATTTTTTTAAGGTAAAATTGACAGTTGTAGCAGAAATTACACCACAATGATCTTCTAATTTGTGTAAAAATAAAAAAAAGTTTTTGGACATCAAAAATATGCAAAAAATGCTGCTGGGGTATAAAGTCCATAAATTGGTGCTCTTTGGATGCGCGATTTCAAAATTCATCAAAAAACGAATCACTCCACTGAAGTAGAAATGATAGTGAAAATGAAAAACACTTTATTCACATGTCTTTACATTAAAAACAACACACAAGTGCCCCGACGTGTTGCGGCTAACAAGCATTCATCAGATATTTTTTGTCTGTTTCATGTTCTCAAAATATTTTACAATATATTTATGATAAATAAATAATACTTTTACATGTTTTGACAAAATTACAGCTTGTATTGGAAATTATTCACAAAAAAAATCTGTAATATTTGTGATATTTACCTTGATTTTTCTTTTCATCAACTCTCATATTTCATAAACAAGCACAATAACTTGGTCCACAGGTATATTTGTAGAAATAGCCAACAATACATTGTTTGGGTCAAAATGATCGATTTTATACCAAAACTCTTTAGGATATTAAGTAAAGATTATGATCCATGACTTTATTTAGTAAATTTCCTACCGTAAATATATACAAATGAAATTTTTGATAAGTAATATGCATTGCTTAGGACTTAATTTGGACAACTTTGAAGATGATTTTTAAATAGTTGTATCTCGACCAAATATTGTTCTATCCTAACAAACCTTATTTATTCAGCTTTTATGATGTATAAATCTCAATTTCAAAAATATTGACCCTTATGACTGGTTTTGTGCTCCAGTGTCATATGTATATAAGAAGTAAAAGCTTAATCTTTCTGGAAAAAACAAATGGTTCAGCAGATTTACAGCAGAATGTCCAAGCTGCTCTTCTCCTTACAGTCAAAGCTAATGGTGGTGACTAAAACTATCAAGCAAAATGTTCTGCAAATAATGACTTACATTTCACATAAATATCATGGGACTTCAAAAAATAATCCATATGGGCAATATTTTAGGATGCACTTTTGTTCTTTTTGGCACTTGACAACCACTGTCCCCATCCATTATCATTAATAGAAAAAAGCAGCTCAACATATCATTGGATGTTTCCCATGAAAGTAAAAAAAAATGACTCAACGGTTGAGTAAATGATGAAGGAACAACTCAACTATCCTTTGACCGCCTCAATTAGCTTAGACCAGCTAATGACCAACTACAAACCATGTAAAAGCACCAAGCACCTTGAGCTGGCTTTACCTGGATTTTACAGCAGGGACAGCAGCCCATTTGAACACTAAATCTTATCTGCTCCACAAACAGAGACATTTCCAGGTTCACGTCCTAGATTCCCTCCGCTGCCAGGTACACACGTGCACACACACACACGCACGCACACACTCACACACGCACACACGCACACACACACACACACACTCACACTCACACACACACACACATGCATGTTTTATGGGGACTTTCCATAGCAATGGTTTTTATACGCACGCACCCCTTACACTGCATCCCTACACACACACATTCTGCACACACACACACACACACACACACAAGGATTTTGGATATTGCACACACACACACACACACACACACGACACACACACACACACACACACACACACACATACACACACACACACACACACACACACACACACACACACACACACACACACACACACACACACACACACATACACACACACACATACACACACACACACACAGCGACGTGTATTCGCAAGGCCCACTCTCATATCCGGCCAGACTCCACTTGCCATAAACAAATTACTGAAGATAAATGAGCACCTGTGTCCTCTATCTCTCTTTCTCTTCCTCGTTCTCTCTCAGCCCGTTCATTGAATTAAAGTGTCCTGTAAAGTATGTTTTATGATAAGTTTGCACGTCGAGCCCGGCGGGCTCCAGAAGGGGACTGCTATCCCTTCTCCTCTGGCCTCGACACAAGAGCATCGACTGGGGCAGAGCTGTGGACTCCATAAAACACATCGTAAAGAGCTCGTCTGCAGACGCTGCCACCCTCTATCTGAGGTTGTCTGCCTGCATCTTTTAATGAATCTTTGCAAATCTTTGTGCTAGTTAGCAAGTTTCATGATGAATAAAGTTTACCGTCTCTCAGAGAGCAGCGGGGTCAGCAGAGCTCATTAGCATTTAAAGGAACATGCACTAAAAGGTCTTGCTGAACACTCTTAAAAGTGCTGGGTTATTTCTGTAAACACACAGTTGGGTTAATTGTGCTGGGTCATAATTCTAAGTTGTTTGAGGTACTGTAAACACACAGTTGGGTTGTTCATGCTGGGTCAAATGGACTGCAAGGGGTTCTTTCACCACTGAACACCTGGGTTGGGTTAGTTTGACCCAACCGATTTGTTTATTTTTCCTCTTCATCGAATTTTCTGTATTCTTCACTCATTTCGTCGTCAGACGGTCAAGCAACTCGCAGCAAGCAGGATTATAAGGTAAAGTAATACGATGATATGATTATTTACCTCTATTTTTAATAAGCTGTGGTAAGAGCACACTGATTTCATGGTTAATGTGATATTTGATCTGACGCTATGAGGGTTAACGTTAGTGTTATTCTGTGAATGAAGTAGACATTTTTTTGTTGACAAAAAAGGCCTAAACAATCTCTTAATAGTTCTATAAAAGTTATGTATATATATATATATATATATGTATATGTGTGTGTGTGTGTGTGTGTGTGTGTGTTTATGAGGACACAAATGTATAATGTGTGACATGGTATTACAAGGAGAAGGTGATTTATGAGGACATTTTCAGTGTCCCCATAATTTAAAACGTTTATAAATCATACAGAGTGAGTTTTTTTGAGGGAAAATATTAATGCACCGTCTCCTGTGAGGGCTAAGTTTAGGTGTAGGGTAGGTGTAGGGCAATAGCACATACAGTTTGTACAGTATAAAAACCATTACGCCTATGGAAAGTCCCCGTAAACCATAAAAACCAACATGTGTGTGTGTGTGTGTGTGTGTGTGTGTGTGTGTGTGTGTGTGTGTGTGTGTGTTTGCGTGCAAAGTTGCATATACTTATTTTAACACCTCATGGAAAAGGTATGAACTATCGTTAGGTCAGGTCAGAAATACAGGGTTACGTTCAGGTAACTTACTGTCTGTGTAACTATGTATGGCTTTGTAACGTCTTGTCAGAATTATATCATTTCATACTAAAATGTATCTTTTAAGGTCTTTTTTTCAAGTTAATGTCTGCAACGTGCCGAGTCCAACAATAACTTCCATTTTCGTAACGTTAGCTGCATTATTACCCTACCCAAACGTAACGTTAAACCACGATATTACTGGTAATGTATTACCAGCATCACTCGACCCACTGCAGTTTGCCTACCGCAATAACCGCTCCACTGACGATGCAATTGCCTTCACCCTGCACACTGCTCTTTCCTATCTTGACAAGAGGAACACATATGTGAGAATGTTGTTTGTTGACTACAGTTCAGCATTTAAATGAAGTTCTTAAACGTAAGTTAGGGAGGAGCGAGCCCATCTAATCATTCAATCAACAGCCAAAGTATATAAGCAGATGCTCACCTCTCTCTAGTCCCAGCTGTTTCAGCATCCCTCCACCTCCCCAATCTCCACCTCCTTCTTAGGTACCTTGCCCTTCGTAATCACCTTTTATCAAGTCCCTGGGGGGTATATCAGAGCTCGAGCCGAAGCTGCTTCATCGAGCCCCTCATCAGCGGACAGCAAGCCAAATAAGTTTACTCGATTACCTAATGATTATATGGGCAAACAAACTCGTTAGTACCATAGTGCCCTCTAAGCTTGTAGTGAAACTCCAGGCTCTAGCTCTGAACAATTCTCTATGCAGCTGGATCCTGGACTTCCTAACAGGCAGACGGCAAGTGGTCAGAGTAGGCAGCAACATCTCCTCCCCACTGACCCTCATAACTAGAGCCCCACAGGGCTGTGTTCTCAGTCCTTTCCGGTGTTAGGTCTGATCACCAACGACGATGAATCAGCCTACAGAGAAGAAGTGCACACCCTGACTAACTGGTGTCACAACAACAACCTCTCTCTGAACATCAGTAAGACCAAGGAGCTGGTGGTGGATTTCAGGAGGCGGACCAGTGAGCACCCCCCATCCCCATCGACGGGACTCCAGTGGAGCGGGTAAGTTCCTCGGCGTAAACATCTCCGAGGACCTCACCTGGACTATTCACACACAGTCAGTAGTGAGGAAGGCACACCAGCGTCTCTTCTTCCTCAGGCGACTGAAGAAATTCTGAAGAAATGTGAAAACTCATTAATTTGATATTTACAGTTGCATTATTTTGTGTTGTGTAATTGTATTACCGAAAAATTATAATTTTACATTCCTTTGTGATTGTTATTTATTATTATTGGTAATATTGGTAAATATAAAGGTAGCAAGGCAATGAGAGAACAAATAACCCAATGTTTGGGTAATGTTTAACCCAGCATACAGTTAACCGGACCCACTGGTTGGGTCAGGGCCGGATTTACGCACAGGCATTCTAGGCACGTGCCTATGCTCGCTCATCCAGGGAGGCCCAAACACAATGAAGAGATATATCATATTCTTGATATACTATGGGCTATCTACAACCGTAAAATAACCAAAACCTCAGAAGACATTGAGCAAATAAATATAAGTAATAGAGTAAAAAACGACAACATGTTTTCCACCTGTTTATGTATGGAAATCACGCTTTCTTTCTCCCATTGTCTCTCACAGGCGCACACACAGTACAGACACGCACTCGCGCATGAATTTATCAATGAAATAGTTTTGCAGCTGAAAAGCTACATGATCTCAGTAGATCTCAATTTAATCCTTCTATACAGGCTTCAGTCTGTATTTACACGCTCGCTCTCTCTCTTTTTTAGAGTGTAAACAGAGCTGTTTTTGAGACGGTAAAAAGGTGTTTTTTTTACACTACCATTGAGAAATTTTAACCAAACTGTTACAGACTTTTTATTAAGACCCTAAAGAATCATATAAACTCGTGGAAAATGGGCATCTGATGACCCCTGTTTATTTAACATAAACATAAAAAAAGCTCATTTACAAGAAAAAAATCTTTAATATTAAAAGACAGACTTAGAGGTTTTTGCATATATATTTCAACACACACACACACACACACACATACACACACACACATACACACTCATATAAAAACACACATTAAATCAAATTAATATTTTAAATTAAAAAAAATTGTGATTTAATATGCTTTTGTTAATTTATCTTAATTTTTAAAAAGTTATATGCAATTATACAGTTAGTCATTTTAGTCAGCTATTATTTATATTTTATATATACTTTATTTGAAAATGTTATTCAAACTGTTTTCAAATTTTAATAAAAAAATAAAATAATTAATATAGTTCAGTTTTAGATTTTATCTAAAAATATTAGTACATTTCAAATTTTTGTTTAGTTTACATTTTGTCTAATAATTATATTTTAAAACTTAAGCTAGTTTCAGATGTTTTTATCTAAATTTTTTTAATAAAATGTATTCAAAATACTATTTCAGTTTTACAACTTAAAAATGTAACGTTTAATTCCGTGTTACCTGCAGTTCTTTGTAATGTTATGCGCAACTTAGAATATGAAAATAGTTTCTACACATTTTTTTCAGTGCAGGAATTTCAAATCTAGCCAAGAAAGTAAATACATTGAATTAAACATATTCTTTTTTAAAGTATTTTCTAGTGATTACACTTGGACAAATATTTTTGTACAGTGTTCGTCTTGTTACTTATTAACAGGGGTAATGCAAGTTACGTAATCAGATTACTTTTTCAAGTTACTAGCAAAGTAATGCATTACTTTTAAATGTACAACAAATATCTTACTAATATATTTTTTCAAATAGGTAACGCAAGTTACTTGGTTTTCCAATTTATTCACTGACCATTCTCCTGTCCCCATGTTGAGAGAAATTGGGAGTGAGAAGCAGGTGCATTTTTTCAGCCTGAAGCGAATTAATTTTACTTTTGGTGTAAAAGTGATTTTACAGTTGCCAAAAATATAACTTGTGGGTTTTTCGTTATTAAAAAGGAAACAAGCATGCTCAGCCCAGGAGACAAAAAGTAAAGCCAAAGTAACGTAATGCATTACTTTCCACAAAAAGTTCTTAGTTACTTTTTCATGGAGTAACGCAATATTTTAATGCACTAAAAGTAACTTTCCTCAACATTGCTTATTAATGCAAAGTCCTTTAAAAATGATAAGGATTTATGCTGATACTGTCCCAAAAACTCTGAATGAGACCAAGATATTACGTCCCTCCTTCTCTCTTTCTCGGGCAGGCCTGAGGCTCAGCAGGCAGAGTAGGACATTTTCTCCAGAGCAAATGAAGGCTCTCTCTCCAGCGCTGGGCTTTCTTTAACCCTGACATTTGGCAGTAATTGGTGGACTGTGTGTCTGCGTCCCCCTCTCCATTCTGAGCAGGTCTCATGTCCGGAGATCAGCACACACTCACGCGGCTCAACAAACAAGTACACACTCACAGGCTCTTAGACGTGTTGGTCAAAAAAAGAGAGAAACTTTTCTCAAGGCATTTCCACTGCAAAAGGCTCTTTGAGAAACCGCTTCTTAAAATACACCCAGAGTGTTCCAACAGTGTCCTTGAAGAAACAGTGTCCTTGAAGAAACTACTGAGTGTCGGAGAGACGGCTGACGCTTTTTAATGTGCTTATTGATCTACAAAACATACTTTTGTTTGAGCTGCCAACACATAAGTTTGGCCATCAAAAGTCCATGAACTAAAAATCTCCTGAAACTTTATCTAGAATTGCTTTGCTCCAAAGCCTATAGTGAGCACCCTACCTAGTAGACACATGCTGAATTCAGAATCGCATACTAGCATACTACACTTACTATGGTACAAATAGTGAGAGTAGAAAATTAGAAATGTTACCTTGGCTACTAACTAAACTATGTTTAACTTGAAGCGCTACATTTACTAACAGAAAATAGGAGCTAAATCGTTAATAAAACTAAAACTGTTTAAACATTTGAATTGAAATAAAGCCTAAAATATTATATGAGTTGAAACAAAACAAAACAAAAATGACAAAACTAAGTAAGTTGAAGCACTAAAATTAATAACTGTAAATAAATTAAAACTATAACTGAAACTGAAATAAAAATGTATGAAACTTATATAGTAAAACATGTATTTTTTTAACTGACAAAAGCATATGTTTACTAAAAATGAAGCTAAAATTAAAATTTGTACTGAAAATCTAAAATCAAAAACTAAATACCACAATAGCGATGCTCTTTACACAAAGGCTATTCTCAAACGTTTCATAATCATGTTGCCTTCGAAGACACCTAATTTTGACCAGATTCATGATTACATTAAAGGCAATCCCAGAATGCACTGCGACAAGCTTATTAAAAAAAATATGAAAGGTGGTGGACGAGTCAATAAAAATAGCTTAATGTATTTACACATCATTTTGCTGACTTCTAAGATTGCATATTTTGGTCAAATTCATGATCTTAGTGCTACAAGGCAATCCCAGAATGCATTGCAACAAGCTCAGTGCAAAGCAGCAACAGCTAAGTAAACAAAAATAATTGTAAAATAAATACAATTAAACATGGCTTATTTTACTCAAATAAGCATGTGATGTATCTTTACACTTATTCAAGTAACATGTTGTTAGCTTAGCAATATGCTAATATCAAATTACATTGAATTCAATTATAAATCAAGTAAGGAGCGGTACGCCGTATGTGTTTCTATCTATATTAAGCATCACTTTCAAGGTTCCCTCACAGTTATAGTCCATCTCACTTAGGAGGCAGCTGTCTAGATAGTAAGACATCAAGTGAGCTCACTGTGTTTTCAAACAGAGGTCTTTATAGCGAGCCATATCTATGTTCATTTCAGCTTGACTGCCTGAAGGAAGACAGAAAAAACCCGGAGATGTGAAGCTTCGGGTTTATCTGCTGAAAACACACACACCTGTAGGGAGGAAAAATCACTAATGAGATCTCAATTGTTTCTCCTAGAAAGAAATACGATGAAATGGAGAGCAAATTGAGACTTTTGCTTCAAGAAGAAGTGTTTCCTGACACTACGATACTTTGAAACCATTCGTGCAATTCGATGTGTCAACTTCAGGATCGACCAATGGTGTGAGTTCGAGGCGGGACTATCGGTTTGCTCAACCAATGGAAGGCAGAAACAGAGAAAAGAGGTTTGGAAACAATTCTTTGCCAACTCTATTTGGTGTCATTAATGGAGCAGAAACGGCACACTCAAGTCAACAAGCAATTAAAACGGACTCTGTTTACTTTAAACACGTTTCTAGTCTTAATGTGCGCGATGCATGAGCGTGTGCTGTTGTGAAGACACAAACTGTTTGTTTTAGGTGTCCTCCTCCTCCAGTGATCTCTCGTGTGTCTCCGTTAAGTCTCTGAAGCTATGAGAGAGCAACCTCAGAGCAATAATGATCTCCTAAAAGGCTGGCTTCCTAGAAGGTAATAATGGGAAATGTATGAAGACAAACAGAGGCGTTGTGGCTCCAAAGCAGCAAAGATCATTTTTCCAGGTCTACAGTGGTACGGAGGAGATTGCGAAGCTTGTAAAATAATTACGGCTCTTGTGCGTCTGACCGGCCACAAGACAAATTATAATAACACCCTGTGAATATCCAGAGTGCTTATAATGCATCAAGCCCCTGCAAGTGCTCATAAAACGAGATGATTGTTGATGGTCCTTTAACAGAGGAGAGTTAATAACAGGAACATTACGATAACTCAGTTCCTCTCGCTCGGTGTTTCAGAGATGCCTCTGTCACAGTAGAAATAAGGCTATGAGGGATGGAAGAACTGCTCGTTAATGAAGTAAACTGCTGTATGCTTTGGTGACGATGGTTCTGATAAAAAACACTGAATGTGATCCTCTCTGTGAAATCCAGGCTAAAGCCTCGAAATCTAATTATGAGATAACAAGCATCAAACTTTGATTTCTTTCATTAATTTCACTATAATTTCAATCTTTGACATGACCTTACTCAGTCAATATTAAAGGAGGATGAAGGATGATTTTTTGTAGATAACAGCAAATCACAAACACATGGCTTTAGCTGGGTTTTCACAGAGAGGGTCACATATGTGTGATGAAGAGATACTGATCGTTTTAAATAAATAACAACAAACAATACTGGTTATTTTCAAAGTGCTAAGGGGTCTAATACTCAAAATGCAGAACAGATATTTATTTTTGCACTAAATCTAAACTAAATAATCAATGCAATAAATCCATAATATGCTTTATGAATATTTAAATAAAAAATTATGTATCATGTATATGACATACATACATGCATACGACAAATAATACATACTATTTAATACTTCCATTTAACTATATATATATATATATTTAAATAATGAAATATTAAGCACTTAGGAAAATAATTAAACATGTTTTATTTATATTATTAAAATGTATTAAACTAATTATTTTGTTGTCATTCTTAAACTAGTGTGATTAATCATAAATATCAATGCAATGTTTTAATAAACAGCTTAATAACACATATTTATTCATATTTTGCCCACTGTTTTTGTGCAGTTTTGTGTGCAACACAATATTTTGTGTGCAAAATGTAGAAACATCCATCTGACATCTGCACACATAGACTATAAAAGGTAAAAACATCATCTGACCAGTGCATATAGACTAAAAATAAAAAATAAAAACTCATCATTTTAATACAGTTTAATGCTTTTATGCTCTTTAAAGCTCTGCCACAGTAATGTAAAGATAAAAATGGCCTCTACCTCGACTGAAGTCCATTGATAGATGCTTTTTGTGACTTTTCAAGAATGTAAGGACACGTTTGATTAGAACATCATATATGAAACACGGCCATATGGCTCTCGTTTGCAATCACACCTGGCTGGGAACAATGGAGCAGCTTTACAATATGTTCCATTACGGTCAACATTTATGATGATGAATTCACAGGTGAAGGTCGATTATGGACCAGCACAGGGTTTCAAAACATTCAAAGAATGTAAGGATGTTGGGTTTGTCAAGGCCTTCAAGCTTAGTATCTTAAAAACCCTGCCTAAAACCCATTTACTTCAGATTATATTTGAAGGCCGGTCGACTGCCGAACAGCTTTACTGTCCACTGTAAAAATCCCCAGCTTTATAGAAGAATCATCTTTACTGTTCACACGCTTGCTCACATATGACTGAACATACTAAGTCTCTTGTAAGACACATCATTTGAAGGTTTTCATGCCTACATGTCACCAGTTTCTATTGTGGCCTCGCATGTGCATGCAATATTGCACTTCAAAGCACGAGAAATCGAGTTTCTTTTGGCGACTGGGACTTAAATCCTTTCCTGTTACCGGACACCTCAAAGACACATTTGGACAGCTAATCGGCTTTAATGCCTAAATGTTTTTCCTTTTTTAAGGATGCTTTAACTATTTTGAGTACCTTATAATATTGCTGAAATAAAGTCAGTTGTTGTTTCAACATTTAAAAATGTTAAATCAACATTTAATGCTAAATTAATTTAAAGCTTAAAGGGATACTTCATTCAAAAATTAAAATTCTACGAGTTTTTTTTTTGTACATTAGTTGAACACAAAGGAACATATTCAGAAAAAAATTGGTAACCAAACAATTATGGAATGGAAAAAAAAGTAAATGGCAACCGTCCGCAACGGTTTGGTTTTTAACATTTATGGGTGGGCGATATGATTAAAATCTTGTATCACAATGTGAGTCATTTTAATACTCTGTAACGAAGTACATTACAACATTGTTATTTTGGCTATAAATAAGGTCTTTATGATATCAAAAAATGTGATATCATAGAAATGTCATAATTCTTGTCACTGGTCACTTAAAAAACTAATACTAGCCTAAATAAAAAATAAATAAAATACCTCAGCTCACTGAACACCAGTAAACAGTCAGCGATTAAATAAGAATAAGAAATTAATTACAAGCAATTGGACAAAAACTACAGTAAAACAAATAAATAAGAAATGCTACATACAACATAAAACAACAAGTATAAAACACTGCATATTCTTGACTGTGTAAATTAAATACATATTTCTTATTATTAAAGATACAAAAGTGATTTAGTCAAGAACAGGGAGATTTTCTCTCTTTTGTTGTTTTGACTGCTGTCACTTTAAGAGCTGCCCAGATTTGTCATACATTTAAATTACGGTGTTTACAAAGATACTTGCAAAGACGCAATTTTGACACATACAAGAGTGTGCATTTAACCTAGGGCTGGGCGATAAAATGATAACGGTAATTACGGCAATATAAATGAAATGATAACAAGAGTTCGGTAAATGTTATGATGTGTATGCTCCAAAAGCAGAACCAAACAGCGCTTGTCATTTGAACCGCACCACGCGGACCATTTATCCGCTCAGCTCAATGTTCAAACGGCAGCGAGCGCACTAGAGAGGGTGCGTTTACTCGCTGATCTCGGTTACACTAACACTAAACAGCGCTGTGAGATCAGTGTGAAGTGGACCAAGAACACAAATGACTAGCTGATCCAAACGAGTTAAAAGCCTGATGAAACAGCGCTGACACACAGGAGAAACACTGTGCACAACGATACAGTCTTTCAAGCCATCATTTACCATGGATTTACTGTAGTAAGAACTACACCATGGTATTGTGGAAGAAATTTGGAATATTCATATCTAGGTTTATTATATTATTACTGTACACATGTATTTACAGTATTTCTGTGATTAAGCTATAGTGTTTGTGCATTAATACTACATGTATTTAGACTAATGGTTTTCATACAAATATACTTAGAAACCATGTTATATTTTTACCATGGTATTGAGGGGCTATATGTGTGATTTTAACGGTTGTTAAATGTATGGTACTTTGAAAGACCAATGGTTAATTTTAATAAAACTCAAACAATCAGAATAATAACATTTCACCAGATAAAAATTAGGTATTTACAGTTTTTGGTCATGAATATTAATTTACATCTGCATCCAAACTCAAGCTACTTTCAAATGTGCATTTTTAAGAGACAATTTCTTTTAAAATATTACTAATATTGCAGCCTGAACTGCAAACTGTGCTTATGACACTGTTCACATTAAATCAGGCCAACTGTTTCATGATTTGAAATAATATCACTCATCAGAACGTGCAGAAAATTAATTTCTATATTATTTATTTTGTTAAGGAAAAATGAAGTGTAAAGAATTCAAAAACGTGAAGTGTTTGTCATGTTCTGACCATAAAGAGTAGTTCAACAGCACAATTAATGGTCTGGTTTCTACATCTTTCACTTAGAAGCAAAAATCAGCCTTTTAACTTAAAAAAAGATTTGAAATGTATTGCGATAAAGATCGATATCGATATTTTATCGTGATAATTTTTGGCAGTTTCGCCCAGCACTAATTTAGGCGGTAGCCTCTCGGACAGAGCACACATATAAACAGACTAAATTTGTTCCTTTTCGCTGCTGATTGCATTTTATCGGCTTAAAATCACTTATTTTTAAACCTCAATGCTTAAAAATCCCTGCAAACGATACGTTTTCATGATAACATAGCATAGCAATGTGAGCGTGTAACTGCGATGAAACGACGGTCGAAAATCTGAACTAGTTGACAGATTTCTACCGTTTAATTGTGTCTATATCGCCCACCCCAAACCAACATTATTCAAAATACCTTCTTTACTGTTCAGCAAAAGAACGAAACTCAATTGGAACAACAAAAGAATGAGTAAATGATGATAGTATTTTAATGTTTGGGTGAACTATCCCTTTAACAAATAAACGTAGAAAGTTGAATCTTTGTGAAAAGTAAGACATTTACAACAACTTCTCAATATCAACACTGATCCCATTTAACAAATCGAAACAAAATACATTCAACCTTGAATCATGGTAAACTCAGCCAGGCTTTGGTTTAAAAGTCCTATTCCTAACGAATGGGTCAAGGCTTGGCAAGTTAGCTATAGACCTAACTATAGACCTTATGCATCAGAGAAACTGCGCATCCATCTTTACAATCCTGTCTTTGAACTTCTGTTAGCTCTATAGCATCCCTTTTTAAGAGTAATAAGATGGTAAAAAAGTTAATTTATTTGCTGTAGAGCAACCAAAAATGGTAATGTGCATTGTTCAAAGCGGATAGATTTTAAAACGAGCGGTTCATTCACAAACCTTATCTGTAAATATGTACTGTCCATATGTAAATTGTTGTTTTTTTTGCACTGTCTGGAGCATGCTCTTAAGAATTTCACTCACCAAGGCACTTGTGCTGTGGTGATGTGACAATAAAAGTGATTTGATTTGACGACCTTACCTTCATGCAGTGGAAATACAAACAGGAAGACAGAGGACAACGAACATTGAAAAGGGGCGGAGCTACACAGGATTTATATCTTCTGGCTGCAAAATGTCCAAATATATCTGTGTACTTCGAAGTGGTGATGAACTACCCTAAACTCTCATGCTAACGGATTGCTCGCTCCAGGTAATATAGACCTCTTTGGTCCAGACAGAGGAAGAGTGGACAGCTCTGAGAGGCTCTTGTCCTTCGAGCTTACCGGCTTTGCCCTGTACACAGCGAGACAATGGCTCTAAACGTGAGGCTGAGAATGATTTGTTGGTGACTTGACCTTTCCAGCACTTCAGAGCAGCTCTTTTAGCGACGGAGAGAAAGCGAGTGAGAGAGGGAGCAGGCTATCTGTGTGGCACGGCAGCTCAGCGGAGAGCTGTTTGGCTGCTATCACGATCAGATAAGATTCCCCCGTATTCAGGGCGGTGCAGCCTGGGGAGAGAGACGCGGCCGGGGGGGCAGAGAGGGTCTGCTGCCAGACGGGAGTCAAACAATGTTATGTGCAAAACAGAGGAGGTACATGCAGACAGGGATGTTGAGCGGTTGTGTTGCATGTGTTATGCAGTGATGAATGTAACAAGATATTTTTGTGTGAGAGAAAAACAAGAGATGTTGGTTGTATTGATATAGTGTATAATCTATAAAGCATCGATTGCATGCAACCTGTTAGATCACTGTTACTGCTCAGGTGTTGTGCTTTCATGGCTCAGGAGACTAAAAGGAATAGTTCATGAAAAAATCTAATTAGTTAAAAATGTACTCTCCCTCAGGCCATCCAAGATGTAGATAAGTGTGTTTCTTTATTAGAACAGAGTTGCATTACATCACTTGCTCAGCAATGGATGCTCTGCAGTGAATGGGTGCCGTCAGAATGAGAGTCCAAACAGCTGATAAAAACATCACAATAATCCACAAGTACACATGGATCCAGGATCCAGATCCAACTCCTCCCACCGTACATATACCTAAACCTACCCGTCTCCACCCCCTGAGCACTAAACCTACCCGTCTCCACCCCCTGATCCCTAAACCTACCCGTCTCCACCCCCTGATCCCTAAACCTACCCGTCTCCACCCCCTGATCCCTAAACCTACTTGTCTCCACCCCTTAACTTACCAATCTCCACGCCCTAGATGTGGATCCAACCCCGCCCCCTGGATCTTTGTTCTGCAGTGATGGGCTTCTGGATATAGCCCTAATACTACATTTCTCCAAATCTGTTCTGATGAAGAAACAAACATGAACAGCCTGAGGGTGAGTATATTTTCAATTAATTTTAGGGTAATTTTGGGGTGAACCATTTCTTTAAACCAGAAAGTCAATGTCTTCTGGATTACATTTACATTTATTCATTTTGCAGACGCTTTTATCCAAAGCAACTTACTATTGGGAAGTGCTCGTAATACCGAGTTTCAGGCATTGTTCAAATAAGTACAAGCTAGACAGGGTAGGAATAAATAAAGATACATTTTATTTTAATTTAGGATGAAGTCAAGTAGTGTCAAAAGAGATGAGTTTTCAGCTATCGCTTGAAAATTGTCAAGGCATGTCAGGGATTACTAGAATCATCTAGACCAGTGCTTCCTAAACCGGTCCTGGAGGACCCCCTGCCCTTACCAATCTCCACCCTAGCACATTTTGTATCCAACCCCGTCTCCCTAATCAGACACACAATTTAGTTCTTGCAGACTCTACTTCTGGAACGAGCTACTACATTTCTCCAAATCTGATGAGTGGAATCAGAAACAAACATTTGAACAGCCTGAGGGTAGCTAAGGGAGACACAAAAGGTGCAGGACAGGTTAATTTTAGGGTAATTTTGGGGTGAACACTGATCTTTAAACCAGACAACTGTGGTGGAGCAGCACATTTTCATTTTTGAGTGAACTATTGTTTAAAGGGATCATATGACGATGCTAAAAATTACATTATTTTGTGTATTTTGTGTAATTCAATGTGTTTACACAGTTTAAGATAAAAAAAAAACATTGTTTTCCACAAACCGTTCATTATTGTTGCTCCGCATTTTTGAAACAGGGTTATTTTTACAAAGCACATCGTTCTGAATAAAATTAGGTGTTTTGGGAAGTCGTGGACGAGTCTAAACTTTTATAAAGAATATCTCTTTGGGTTTGAGACTTTAGTCTCTGCAACTTTACAGATCTTATATATATACACAAATAGCTTGTAACACTCCAAAGACAAAGGCAAACTTGAAATAGCATCATATTACCCCTTAACTGAGTACCAACCTTGTCTCAGGTGTTTCAAATGTCTATCAGAGGTGAGTCAATAGCTGTCATACAGAGAGAGTTATGAATCAAGTATAACATGAATGTGGATTGCAGCTCAGATCATTAGGTCCCGGACGAACAGGTGAAATTTGAGTTCATAATGAGATTTCTTGCTTATGATTGTAGACTTGGTACACATGCACACATGTTGAGATCTCTTCTGAAACTAACGGAAACACACGTTAGATTGCAGGGTGATTTTCTCAGGAGAAACATTTCACAAACCGTCTTATTGTTGCATTGCTGCATTAGGAGAAACAGGGTTATTTTTACAAAGAGATCGTTCTGATTTATAAAATTAGGTGTTTTGGGAAGTTGTGGATGAGTCAACTTTTAGATCATGATTGTTAGTGCTAGTACCTTTTAGCTAAAAATGTAGAGTCTCTCTCTTTCAAGAAAACAAACCAAAAATCTTATATATATATATATATATATATATATACACAAATAGCTTGTATGACATCAAAGACAAAGGAAAACTTGAAATCTCATATGCACAGAGTACCAACCTTGTCTCAGGGTTTCAAATGCTAACAGAGGTATCAATAGCTGTCACAGAGAGAGTTTGAATCAAATACAGTGAATATGGATTGCCAATCATTAGGTCCCGGAAAGGTGAAATTTGAGTTCATAATGAGATTTCTATTATGATTGTAGACTTGGTAAGAATTAGATCTCTTCTGAAACTAACGGAAACACACGTGTCAGGGTGATTTTCCAGGAGAAACCAGCAAACGTAATAGCTGTCTAGGAGAAACAGTTGAGATATTTAAGACAATTTTAGATCATGGTTTGTGCTAACCTTCTAGCAAAAATGTGATTCTCTCTCTTTCAAGAAAACAAACCAAAAATTAAACATAAGGTTGTTTGCTAATAAAATTAGAGTGTCAAGCCTTAAAACAAGTGATGTTAAACATAAGGTTGTTTGCTAATAAAAACAAGCCTTACAACAACATCCTGTTTCAAAAGGAAATACACCAAATACAATTTCATGAGGTCTTTAGCGATTTCATTCATGATTGTTATCCTAAAATGACTCTGTATGCTTGTTTTCAATTGTTCAGTCAGGTAATGAGGGTAATTTACATTTGTTTTGAACGATTCTGAAGTGATTTATGAGTGGTAATGAAATAAAGAGCGAGACGATAATGGTGCAGAGAGCAATGTGAAGAGGAAGTGAAGACAAAAGACACTGAATGGAGTGCAGAGAGAGAGAGAGAGAGAGAGAGAGAGATGCTTCAGACGAAAGAGGACACAAAAGAAGAAAGAAACCAGGCTCTTTGACAGCATCACAGGTGCAGCTCAAGCAGTGACTCTGGGAATATTCCTGAATGGAGCGATGCTGCACACATTATGGGAGATTCTCTCCGTCTTGTGTTAGATCGGATGACAAGGTCACACAAGCGGACATGAATTAAACCCGGTCTTACGCTACGCTGGGAGTGGAGTTCAGCTCAAGTCAAACAGAGAGAGAGAGAGGCTGGCACACAACACAACAATGCAATGTGTTAGTTATGCTCGGTAGCACATGCTGGCTGTTACCAACACTGGAGAGCAGAGGAACAATCCTCGCTCAAGGGCAACGAAAAATAATGAACAGTATTTACAAAATGTATTTTTGCACACAGGAATTATGAAAATAACAGCTTATGGACTGAACTTAAGGTGAATGTGTGTTGTTCTGCATCATTAGCACAACCAAATCATTTCATATAGAAACAAAGTCTTTTGTTAAACTAGATATGTAAAATTAGATTTTTTTCCCATATATAACTAATGTTTTGCAGATGGTCATTATATGTAAGGTTTTTATTTTTAATTTTATTGTACACCACATAAAACTGGAGAAACTATTGTGAAGGACGAGTAACGTCAACTAATGACTGTTTTCAAACAGGTTTTGTCTTCGACCACCACTGTTTATTTAAACACTTTTGTCCCAAACTCACGCCAATTGATTCGAAACCAAAAAACAAAATAGTATTTGAAAACTGGATAAAAAGGCAAAAGGGGTGCTTGATTGCGATTTCACTTTTTTAACGTTAGTTGGTGTGTAATGTTGCTGTTTGAGCATAAACAATATCTGCAAACTTGCGGCGCTAAATGTTCAATGCAAACGGAGATATCTTTTGTCTTTTAAAATTCTGGCAGGTAAATGCCTAATAAAACGCCTCGTAGGGACTACAACGAGCTACTTCCCGGGTTTGTTACGTCACGAACCCAGATAAACCCCGCCCCCAAGAACATGCAGCAAAGGGGGCGAGGCCATGTTGTGCTGCTTTAGACAAGACGAAGAGAAAACTATCCCCCAAAAAATGAAATTTAGCCAATCACAACACACTGGCCCAGCTAATCCAATCTGAGCCGGTCACGTATTTCTGAGGGAGGGACTTCATAAAAGCCATGATCAGCGCATTTATAGGACAAGTGACAGAGCAGTGTGGAATAATGGTCAATTATGTGAAAAATTATGATTTTTTTTATTTTTAAACAAAGCATTAACATTTAGCATAAATGATAGACTGCACCCCATAAACATAATCAAGCCTAGAAAAAAACGTTAAATGCAGGGTGATTTGGATCAAAAACATTTTTGTCAAGCTGGTTGAAAGTCTCTTCACATCCAGATAACAATTTAGATTTTTATGATGATTTTATGTATTTATATCGTCTGTGGAAGACGTAGAACCATAAAATATTCGTCCAATAATATCCCTCGGTCCGAGGACTACGATAGGCTGTCCTACCTGTCTGTCAACATATGTATTTGCATACCCGGTTAGCGCAGACATGATACGTCATCAGCACGTTCCATTACGCTATTGCAGACCGAGCGTTATGATTGTAATATTATGCACTTCATACTGTAATGTTTTCTCACTGGTGAATGAGACATGAGGTAATCTGACAGCGTAGCATTCGATCCTTCACCAGCGCCGTGTCTCATCGTGTCGCTGGTTAGCCTCTGGTCTACCTGTGTGAAATCCTATTTGGAGGAGGTGTTGCTTTGGAGTTTCTTCTTATGCTTTCAAAGCTAGAATGCTATTGCTAGCCTCTCTGAAATCACCAAACCTATATTTAATTAGAAAAAGAATTACAATCTCATGAAGCACTGCACATAATAACAATGTAAACTTAAAAGGTGTTTAGCGCTTTATTCGTTTTTTGTACAAAATCAATCCCCCCTTTGGAGAAAATGAATGGGATTTTTACTTGCACTATTAGAGTGTTTATATAATCTTCAGGAAGTCAACAAACCAGCAGCTTCCTTAAAGTTGTCTCAGCACATTAAGCTTCATTGGAAGAAAATAAGTAATACATTTAAGTCCTAAAAATTACGCACTTTAACTTTAAATGTACATTAGAGCAGTGAATTCTGTGTATTTCAGACAAGCTAGTCAAAACATTTATATTTCTGCTTCTCTGATCCATCTGCTACATTCATATTTCATGCAGTACATATATTGTAACAAAGTGCTCTGCCAGTACAGTGTTCCAGACGGTGGCTGTGATTGGCTCATTTTAAGGTTAACTGTGCTCTGATTGGCTGGTTTTACATTAACAGTGATCTGTATGCTAGGTGGATGGATGGCCCACGCTGCCAGACCTCTATTAGACCACGGCCACTCGTTCTCTCCTGCTCCATCCATCCGTTCATCCATCCATCTGTTCTCACTATCCACCCACCACTCTGTTGCAGTATTTTGTCTTGACATGTACTGTAAAACTGTCTTGTTTCAACTACATTAATACATTTTCTGAAGAAAACATTGAGTGCTTGTCAGTGCAAAGGATGTGGCTTTGGGGTTTCTAAGATGTTCATGGTGATTTTAGGGAATATTTCAGTCAAGTATCACCCCAAAATATTTGTATCATCAGTCTACAGCGTTATCAGTGATACATTACTTCAGTAAATTACTCAAGAAAGATACAAGTCATTATTCTAAGACAAGATAATAAAATACCAATAATACCAATGTATTTCTATTAATATATGAAATGCTACATAATGTGTGTGTGTGTGTGTGTGTGTGTGTGTGTGTGTGTGTGTGTGTGTGTGTGTGTGTGTGTGTGTGTGTGTGTGTGTGTGTGTGTGTGTGTGTGCGTGCGCACAGTGTATTTATTATATTTTTATGAAATGTTATGTATTTTACATATGTAAAATACAATTTGAAATAGTAATTATATAATTAATATTTAAACACACACACACACACACACACACATAACGTTTATACTATGTTTTTTTAAATAGAGAAAATAGAGATAGACTGAATAAATATTAATAAACATCAATGTATAAATTGACATTTATTATTTATGCATTTTTTATTATCTATTTATTATTATTATATTACTGTAAATGTTATTATATATATATATATATATATATATATTATTATACTGTTATATATCATATAAATTTTTAGCAATTAATGATTCTTAAAAAACTGACAAATTAAAACACTGCAGGAATAATTTTTCTGCACTTGATTATGGGAAATATAGTGTCAACAAGTGTACATTAGTTGTATACTATAAATCAGAGCGCATTGTGGGTATAAATAATGCGTAAACTTTACATGGAATTAAATGAATCATCAATACTACAAACCATTATAAAATAGCTGAAACCCGAGTTACAAATCAAAACGACACGACGACTTTACTTCTGTAACCAGTACTGTTAGAGCTGCTTGTCTTAACAAACATTAATGAATCTATCAAAGTAAAAGTATTGCTGAATTACTAGAAGCTTCCTCTTCACACATTCCCTCTCGCTGCTTGTCTCCATCTTGCAGTTCTCTCCTGTAAGATTTATCCCTAGCGTTTTAACTCGGCCCATATGTGTCACTTCTATCGCTGAAGTGCATCCCTCCCAATCTCTCTCTAAGCGGTTTTATGGCTCCCTATGAGCTGTGAGGAGCATTAGATGTCAGGAATGCTGTAAACAGAACGATAAGGTCAGACACCACTTCAGGAAGAAAGAAAGACAGAAACAGCCTTCGAGGAATCGTTCCCATCAGTTCACCTATTGTACTGTACTGTGTAGCTACAGTATGCTCTCTAGGTAGGCAGCGCACTAGGTTTGCGTTCAGCTCCTCCCTCTTTCTCTTCCTCTCTCCAGCAGGATTTAGAAACCCCCTGAAGCAGGATCAGCCGCTGACAGAGACGGAGACGTTGTGAAATGCAAATTATAAAATGGTTGAAATATAATATTACAGCGTGTAAATATTTCATGGGTGTGTACAGGATGAGACGCCTGTGGATTGGTTCTGTTCCAAGCCTGAATGCGTTTCATTCTTCTGTTGAACCAAACAGAAAATACTGTGAAGAATCTTGGTCATCAAACTATTGCTGGTAGCCATTGACTTGCATAGTATGGAAAAAAATACTATGGAAATCAATGGCTGCCAGCAACTGTTTGGTTACAAACATTCTTCAAAATACCTTCTTTCCAGAAGGAAGAATCCCGAAGACTGAAAGGGAAGAGAAGAATTGTTTGTTTTCTTTGCACACAAAAAATATTCTTGTAGCTTCATAAAATTATGCTTGAACCACTAATGTCACATGGATTATTTTAATGATGTCCAGGTACATGGTAGGTGCATTGTTGTCTATGCAGGGTCGGATCTAATCAAAAATATCTTAATATGTGTTCTGCAAATGAACAAAGGTCTTACGGGTTTGGAATGACATGAGGGTGAGTAATTAATGAGTAATTAAGGATATAAATATAATACTTCTCAACAAAACACATGACTTGATTTAGCAGAACAAACAGTGCATGATAAATTGCAAATGCACTGACGTTGAATGCTAAGTTTACCAGGTATGAGCACGAGTTATGCTCGTCTTAGCAAACACCAAAGATAATATTCTGAGCTTTGCGTTTGACCTTCATGACCTTCAGGGACAGTCGTGTTCATTTACACTTAGATTGTCAAGGCAGGTAATTACTAGCAGGTTCACTGAAGTGTGTGTGTGTGTGTGTGTGTGTGTGTGTGTGTGTGTGTGTGTGTGTGTGAGAGAGAGTGTGTGAGAGTGTTTTTGTGTCTGTGTGTGTGAGTGTCTGTGTGTGTGTGTGTGTGTGTGTGTGTGTGTGTGTGTGTGTGTGTGTGAGGTGTGTGTGTGTGTGTGTGTGTGTGTGTGTGGTGTGTGTGTGTGTGTGTGTGTGTGTGTGTGTGTGTGTGTGTGTGTGTGTGTGTGTGTGAGAGAGAGTGTGTGAGAGTGTTTTTGTGTCTGTGTGTGTGAGTGTCTGTGTGTGTGTGTGTGTGTGTGTGTGTGTGTGTGTGTGTGTGTGTGTGTGTGTGTGTGTGTGTGTGAGTCTCTGTGTGTGTGTGTGTGTGTGTGTGTGTGTGTGTGTGTGTGTGGTCTCAAGGGGGCTGTGAAGCAGTCAGATCAGAGCGCATCACTGATGATCTCAGCGTGTAGCTTGTCCATGAATTAACACCATCTGTCCTGAAATATTCATGAACTTTCAATAGTCTTTGGATACAATCATTTCTCTGCCTTTATCCTGAGGTGTAAATAAAAATCATAAATTAAATCTGTTTAATAGGAATGTGTGATATCGGATTGTTGCAATTATCTGATATTTTTCCATTTATTTTGGCTGGTAGATGATAATATTTATTTTGGTTATATAAAATAAATAATACAAAATTATACAGTATATAAGATATAGATAATACATTATTTTGGTTTTAATTTTAGTTTTGAGCAAAAACTCAAATTGAAGACATTATTAAAGTTATTTCTTATAAAAAGAAAGCTTATAAAAATAACTTGCACTAAAAATTAATCACTGTAATGTAAACACTGGCATCAGCCCGATATTAAAAACAATGCCGATGTGCTTTGCTGATAGATGAATAATTCACATGTGCTCAAGGTGTGTAAGTGATAAGAAAATAATTAGTGTATACCTGCACAACAGAGAGTTTGTGTTGTTTCTAAACAAAGTGAAATGTATATCGATATTGGCATTGATTATCTGTCAAACTGAGATAAAAAATAAAAAAACGAATATCGGCAAAAACCCAATATCATGCATCCCTGTCTAAAGCAAAAGAGCTATAAAAAAGCTCCTTGTATTTAGGTTTTCTGTTTGAAAAATATATTACTCATTAATAAATACATCTGTACATGTAAATGTATGTAATTTACAAGTGTCATGTTTGTGATTTTTAACGTTTCATGTAAACTATAGCTTCTGATCTTAAAATCAAAACAGACTGGACATAAATTCCTGCAGTATTTTTTCAGAAACACAAGTATCTTAATGTTAGTTTTGTATTTTATGTTTAATTCTATTACAAACAGGCCTACAGCGCCCCCTAAATGAATAAAAGGCCTAACCGGATGGCCATTGGGACACTTAAATGTGACAACTTAACGGCGGTGATCCAAAACAGTGAATCTATTCACCATTCAGGTAAAAGCTGGCTTCAAGAATGATCACACCACTAACATGATCATGATCAGCAAGCCATATCACCATCATCTTTCATATTGCGCCGATGTTGTGCATCCTTCTTTAGTGTCTCAACTGATCCTCCTAGTCAGCAGTGCAATTAAATAGACAGCAAATGACCAGAATATGTAGGCTTGCTCCATATTTTAACAACTTCTGTTACTTTAAAACTACACAAACACAAAGGACTTCAATAGACTACATCGTGATATGGCAACGGTTGCTAAAGCAGGACTCAGTAATGTTTGAAGGCAGGGTTTAGGGGCAATTCATCAGAGAACAGAGGAGCGTTTCTGATTGATAGCTGAATCATGAAGGACAGTAAGATGCTCTTTCACCTTTGACATCACACACATGGGATTCATGAAAAGAGATGCTAAAGCTCTACTAATATCACTCACACACATTTATATCACGAGAACATAATTCAGCATGTCTAAGCCTCAAGGGGACTGTTGCTGCTCTGCACAAAGTAGGTGATTTCAGCTTTTACTTTTCTAGTGGTGACATTTGGTCCCCAAATCGTAGTAAAACCTGACTCGAACACACACACAGGTCCATTATGTGACACGAGCTGTATCATGATAGCACAAACATCCCTCTTACACGGATAATAGTAGCGGCGCAATAATACACTCTCAGTGTGTGTGTGTGTGTGTGTGTGTGTGTGTGTGTGTGTGTGTGTGTGTGTGTGTGTGTGTGTGTGTGTGTGTGTGTGTGTGTGTGTGTGTGTGTGTGTGTGTGTGTGTGTGTGAGCGCCTGTGTGAGTGTGTGTGTGTGAGAGTGTGTGTGTGTGTGTCTGTGTCTGTGTGTGTGTGTGTGTGTGTGTGTGTGTGTGTGTGTGTGTGTGTGTGTGTGTGAGTGTGTGTGTGTGTGTGTGTGTGTTTTAACCAGTTATGTAATCTCTGTGTACACTTTACATTCTCACAAGTGTAGAAACTCACACAGCTTTCTTTGTTCTCCATCTTTCTCATCTTCGGTTGTCTCTCGCTCTATAAATAACCAAAAACACACTCACTCCATCCCATCTGCACCTAAAGAGTCTTACAAATAATACACAAACCAAAAAAAGAGACAGTATGCAATAGAGATGCAATGCATAGAAAAAAACTGTACATTTAATTATTATATATTTTTATATTATTTGACAGTTTTAGCACACTAAAGGAATTATGTAAATCAAAAATCTTTGTAAATTTGTATTTATATAAATTGAAATAAAATGTTTACATACATATGTGTGTATGTGTGTGTGTGTATACACACAAATGTAAACGTTTTACACACACAAAGTAAATCATGTGACACAATATAATAAAGACAGACATTTGCATAAGCATAGTATACACACACACACGCACACACAAGTATTACATATAATAAAATAAAAAAATGTACTGTTATTTTATTAATAAAATTATATATATACAGGTATGTATGTATGTATGAACACAAACACACACACACACACACACACACACACACACATATATATATATATATATATATATATCACATACATATATGTACACATGAGTATATATGTGTGTGTGTGTGTGTGTGTGTGTGTATACACAACATGTGGTAATTACTGAAAAACAGAGTGAGAAATAATAAAGACCAAAAAAGAGAAAATAAATAATGAGAGTTTGTATGTGATTGTTGATGCTCTGCATTAGCATCAGATCTGTCTCATACTATTAATCATGATTTTCCCAGGCGTGCACGTGGCTGTATGTATGCATATTATGACGACAATTCTAGGTCAAGAGTAAATATCCTTTTGTAGTCAGCTGTATGAGTGTGTGCGTAACAATAGCTTGAGCAAATATACTCAGCAATAAGGGTGTGTTATCTGATATAAATCTCAACAACAAGAGCTTTGTGGAAGAGTACCGGTTCGAGAACACCTGTCCCACCCCTTTTCCATTACATTAGGTGCCATGCTTAACAGCAAGAGCATAAAAAACATTAAAATAACATCTGCTATCCCAGATCAGTATCAACTCAGGTGAAAGTAACCAACGTCTTATATAATATAATATAATGCATTGAATAAATCGAATGAGAGTTAAATGTGAACTAAATCTAAATGTAATGTTAATTGAATATTAATAAGATTCAATACAGATTTCATACAGATTCACATTAATCTGAACTGAACTTGTACGGAATCCTAATTGAATATGTATCAATTTCATATTTAATCTTGAATGAATGCCTTTATTGTCCTTATACTCACGTACAATTAAATTGGATTCTTATTTGAATATAATCTGAGCTGAATGTGAATTTATTCTGAATTGGATGTATAAAATCCTAATTTGGTATGTATAAAATCATAATTGAATATTCATCTAAATTCAGAATAAAAACTGAATCCTACCGGAGCAAAATTAAATCAAAACTGAATCTTAAATAGACAGTTTTTGTCCAGTCTGCGGTGTTTGACGTCACGGCACAGATAGTTAAGTCAATTCATCTTTATTTACATAACGCTTTATACAATACAGACTGTGTCAAAGAAACTTTACAGTGTTAAACGGGGGAAAAAATTCAATGATGCAAACAATATTTTGCTGAAGTTTTGGTCCATTAATTAAAACCTTTTTTTCTGAATTTATCAGTAGGAAATTATTAGGCATCCATTTTTGTATCAATTATGCATTCTGTTAGTTTTGTGAATTAGTAAATTTCATCATGCCGCAAAGAAGCACAGAGCTGAGTATCATCAGCATAACAGTGAAAGCTAACACCATGTTTCCTAATGATATTTCCAAAGGGTAACATGTACAGGGTGACAAGTAATGGTCCTAATACTGAGCCTTGTGGTACTCTATACTGAACTTGTTATTGACACTAGTGAACTTGTGATAGGTGCTAGTGCCATTATGGTGCCATTAGCATTCTCATGATGTAATTTCCTGTGGCTCTAAAGTATGCACCAGCCTAGGAACTTCCACTTGGATGAATGTGTGAATACAAACGCATTGCTCCCTCCAGGTATTACAGACCCCGTTGGTGCCAAACACGGATGAGAGGAGATTGAAAACAGAGCCGCCCAACTGGTGTCGGATCAAGAAAGGGAACAAACAGTGACATGCAAATGTGTGTGCGTGCTTGGATTTGGTCTGTTTAGACCATATTGCGCCTGCTCTTCTGGTTTTCCATATCTGTGTTCACATCTGTGTGTGTTCATTTATCTTTCACTTTAATTATGGGGAGGATAACAGCAGTGGGAGTGCAAACAGAACACAAACACATACTTTCCCGCCAAGTGTTTTCTGGATGGTGGAATTTCTTTATATGAGATCGTTGTTGTGCATAATGTGTGTTTTACATGGCAGCTGTCCATCATTGCACTGCTTTCTCCTCCTCTACTTTTAGTTCTGACCACTAGGGGGCAACAGAGTCCATTTTAGGGTCGGTGTGTCTTCAGAATAAATAACTAGCAGCATTTAAGACAATGATAGACAATTGTGGCAAAGGTCGCATGGTGGTGACTGCCTCGAACCGCAATTACAATACGTTCATGACAGCCTTCTTAATTTCTCTGATCTGGGATGCTTTACTAAAAAAATGTATGGGAAAAGCCTGAGTTTTGAGCTTAATACCCTTTAAGATGCACTTTAAAAAGTTTTACCCAGTAAAGAAATGAATTGTACTTTTGAAGTGTTTAAAAGCATATATATACCTCACATGTCATTAGAACGCCATGCATTTCATTGGCCTACAACATTTTTATTTTACATGAAGTGGGTCACCTCGTGAGAGCTACCATTTTGAGATCACATGACCAGCTGAATGCTATGGAAATGGTACTGTAGCTTAAATAGCACTAGAAATGCCAAAGTCATGGGTTCTATTCCCAAGGAATGTATGAACTGATACAACTCATAGGGTAAAAGTATCTGTAAAATGCACAACTGTAAACATTTCCATGATATTGCATCAGCGTTGCATCAGCGCATCACTCCAGTGCAACATAAACAAAAAAACTATTGAGTGCAAACTACTGGTTGTCATTGAAAAGTCCCCCTATAATGGACAGCTTCTGTTAATGAGCAGGGATAATTGACTTAATATATAAATAAGCAAACCCCATTCTTTCAGCAGGGGTGCTGAAAATCATTATCACTTGCTAACTGCGTCTATTCACGAAACGTATTTCTAGCGTCAGGACTCATTATTGCGTCTGAAGATCTATAAATAGACTTCTGTGAAAGCAATTATCTGGCAAACTGAAGGTATGAGGCCCTTGAGTGAGCTAACAGTGGGCCGGTGGGGAACGCAAGAGGTGAGATTACTTAAACGCAACATAGCATTAAACGACATGCTTGTTGGAACCGAGCACATGTGAGAGGGAATATTTGGCCATGGTGGCTTTTGAAAGGAATGACATTGAGGACAGCCGTCGCAAAGAAAATCAAACTATAACAAGCTACCCGGAGGGTAAATTGAGAGTGACGGCCGGTGGACAGAAGTCAGTAAACAAACATGATGGAATTCAGAACGTTGGTTGTGTTCCGTCCTCCACCTGCTGCTCATTATGCATCCAACGCCTCAGAATATATTCATCGAGATCATGAATATTTAACGATCTCCTCAATTGATTCTTATTGATAAACATTTAACAGGTGATCGCTGGGGACGAGTATAAAGGACAATGAGAAATGAACCTGTCAGGTCACTGAAAGAGTGTAATGTGTGCTTTTATTTTGATCCTCCTGCTGTCTCTCTCTCAGGCTTTTATGTGGCTGGTTTATTGCCAGGTGTAAATGTATAGTATGTATATTTAGATAGTATAGATAGATAGACAGACAGACAGACAGACAGAGTGACAGAGTGACAGAGAGAGAGACGGAGAGACAGAGAGAGAGACAGACAGACAGACAGACAGATAGAGAGACAGAGTGACAGAGAGACAGAGAGAGAGACAGACAGACAGACAGACAGATAAAGAGACAGAGTGACAGACAGACAGACAGACAGACAGACAGACAGTCAGACAGAGAGACAGACAGATAGAGAGAGAGACAGAGAGACAGACAGACAGACAGACAGAGAGACAGATAGACAGATAGATAGATAGATAGATAGATAGATAGATAGATAGATAGATAGATAGATAGATAGATAGATAGATAGATAGATAGATAGATAGATAGATAGATAAAAGGACATGATGGAAGAAGAGGAATGAAGGAATGAACAGACTCTGAAGACATGGCACTCACTCAGCACAATCTGTCCATCTCAACACATTGCCAGATTTTAACACACACACACTCACATACAAATTTCTCTACTAACAACCTTGTTTAAACACACACGTGAATCTGACGAATTTCCAGGCTGAGTCTGCTGCATCATTTGTTATGGATGAATATCTATTGCATGTATATTTCTATATGCTGCTTTCGTGTGTTGCTGTGTAAGGTATTGTTGTTTGTATTATTTTGTTGATGGTGATTGTTTATCAGTGCATTAGCCTTCAGCTACACTCAGACTTCGGCAGATACAGCTGGAAAACCATCACGCTATATATATATATATAGAAAGCCTGAGCATAACATATACACACTTTATTAGGTACACCTGTTCAATTGCTTGGTAACACAAATTTATAATCAGTCAATCACATGGCAGCAGCTCAATGCATTTAGGCATCTAGATGTGGTGAAGACGACTTGCTGAAGTTCAAACCGCGCATCAGAACGGGGAAGAAAGAGGATTTAAGTGACTTTGAACGTGGAGTGGTTGTTGGTGCCAGACGGGCTGGTCTGAGTATTTCACAAACTGCTGATCTACTGGGATTTTCACACACAACCATCTCTAGTGTTTACAGAGAATGGTCCGAAAAAGAGAAAATATCCAGTAAGCGGCAGTTGTGTGGATGAAAATGTGTGGACAACACGTCGAACCCTGAAGCAGATGGACTCCAGCAGCAGAAGACCACACCGGGTGCCGCTCCTGTCAGATAAGAACAGCACACGGAGGATACAATTCACCAAAATTGGACAATAGAAGATTGTAGAAACGTTGCCTGGTCTGATGAGTCTGGATTTCTGCTGCAACATTCAGATGTAGGGTCAGAATTTGGTGTAAAGAACATGAAAGCATGGATCATCCGGCCTTGTCTCAACGGTTCAGGCTGGTGCTGGTGGTGTAATGGTGTGGGGGATATTTTCTTGGCACACTTTGGACCTCTTAGTACCAATTGAGCATCGTTTAAACTCCACAGCCTACCTGAGTATTGTTGCTGACCATGTCCATCCCTTTATGACTACAGTGAACCCATCTTCTGATGTACTTCCAGCAGGATAATGCACCGTGTCACAAAGCTCAAATCATCTCAGACTGGTTTCTTGAACATGACGATGAGTTCACTTTACTCAAATGGCCTCCACAGTCACCAGATCTCAATCCAATAGAGCACCTTTGGGATGTGGTGGAACGAGAGATTCACATCATGGATGTGCAGCCGACAAATCTGCAGCAACTGTGTGACGCTATCATGTCAATATGAACCAACATCTCTGAGGAATGTTTCCAACACCTTCTTGAATCTATGCCACAAAGAATTAAGAGTTCTGAAGGCAAAAGGGGTCCAACCCGGTACTAGCAAGGTGTACCTAATAAAGTGGTCAGTGAGTGTATGGCGACCTATAAATAAACACAAACACACACACACACACACATGCCTCCATCAGCTTAAAGTGAAAGCACAACCTCACACAAATTCAGCTTCTTTTCTCTCCCTCAGTGAAACACACACACACACACACACACACACACACACAGTCTCTTTCCACTTAGCACAAAAATATCAAACATGAATAGTGAGTCAGACACACACGCTCTCTCTCTCTCTCTCGTTCTGTCTCCAGCCCTCTGGAGAAGCTCTCTGCTCTCCGGAGAGGAAAGTGATTAAAAGATTTTTCCCTGTTTTTCCTTTCACAGCTCCTCAAAAGCAGAGTGCAAAACATGACAGGCCTTCACACACACACACACACACACGTGTGCGGCAGAGAGTGATGGGTATGTGATGTCATACCTCAGTCATTATCTAGTTGTTGTCGCTGTGCTGGTATTTTGTGTTGTTTTTAAACACTACCTGGTTTTGTATCCTTAGTGATTATGTGATCTCTTTTTACACTCTTCACATAATTCCACAGTTCTGTTTTCTTCGATAGCTGGAGTTCATCACAACAGTTGGAGAGGAGAGAAGAAGAGGAGAAGAAAATAAGATGAAAAAGAAAGAATATAAGAGGATGAGACGGGTGAAGAGTGGAAAGGAAAAGGAAACAGGATCATGAGATGAGATGCAGCTGCACGATTATTAATCCAAATAAAAGCAAAATCACTGTATGGCTGAGTGCCATTATCAAACAGCAAAGGCTGCAACTTTAATGAATAAATATATGCGCTGTGTGTTTCAGAGTGAATCGTGGCACTGTGTTCATTCACTCGTGAGCAGCTCATGATCCAGTGTTTTCAGAGTCTCAGAGCGAATCAGTTCATAATAAATGCTGTTCCACACAAACTCATCTCTGCATCTACAATTGATTTTGTATCCCCCTATATCATGCAGCCCTGATAGGATACAAGATGAGATCAGATTAAAGGTAAGGATGAGAAGAGAGCAAGCAAAGATGTGTAAGTAAAAGAGAAGCAAGAGAAAGGGAGGAGAGGAGAGTTTCGTATGCTGCTCGTATTGAACCAAGGGATGGTTGCATAACACATTGCATGCATTAAAGCACACGTCGTGTGCCTTCACACACACAGGCATGTATGCAGCTTCATGTAGCTGTATGATGAAAGCTTCTCATGTCTCAGTTACTCCCTGTGCTCTTCTCATCATCAGTAAACCTGCTCTCACCTCTGAGTTTACAAAGCTGCTCAATCTGACGTCTGCTCTCGCTCAGACACACATCGCACGCTCTCCTCTACATGACCTTGATAGAAGAATCACTCCAGGGGTTCTTCTCTCCATCAATCTGTCATGCACATTTTGACATATTAATCCTGCTTCAAAAAGTTCAAATTGTCTGAGAGTCCGGAGACAGTCCTGAGAGAAGAACGGGAAGAGAAAATGAGTGGTGGGATAAAAGAGACAAAAAACACAGTGAGATGAGGCAACATGAACATGAGAGACAAGAGAAAGGATGAGACATAATGAGAAATTGAGAGGAGTGGTAGAAAAGAAATTAGTCAAGCTGAGACCAACCGAGATAAAGCATGTAGAGAAGAAACAAAAAGCAAAGAGAAGAAAACATGGAAAGAGAAGAGAAAAGAGACAAATCAAGAAGAAAACAGACAAGAGAAAAATAATTAGTCGAAAAGACAAGGAAACAAGACGTGAGATCAGGCAACATGATGTGAGATAATGTTAAAAATAAGAAGAGAAGAGAAGAGAAGAGAAGAGAAGAGAAGAGAAGAGAAGAGAAGAGAAGAGAAGAGAAGAGAAGAGAAGAGAAGAGAAGAGGGGTCTGAGAAGAGAAGAGAAGAGAAGAGAAGAGAAGAGAAGGGGGTCTGAGAAGAGAAGAGAAGAGAAGAGAAGAGAAGAGAAGAGAAGAGAAGAGAAGAGAAGAGAAGAGAAGGGGGTCTGAGAAGAGAAGAGAAGAGAAGAGAAGAGAAGAGAAGAGAAGAGAAGAGAAGAGAAGAGAAGAGAAGAGAAGAGAAGAGAAGAGAAGAGAAGAGAAGAGAAGAGAAGAGAAGAGAAGGGGGTCTGAGAAGAGAAGAGAAGAGAAGAGAAGAGAAGAGAAGAGAAGAGAAGAGAAGAGAAGAGAAGGGGGTCAGATAAGAGAAGAGAAGAGAAGAGAAGGGGGTCAGAGAAGAGAAGAGAAGAGAAGAGAAGAGAAGAGAAGAGAAGAGAAGAGAAGAGAAGAGAAGAGAAGAGAAGAGAAGAGGAGAGGAGAGGAGAAGAGAAGAGAAGAGAAGAGAAGGGGGTCTGAGAAGAGAAGAGAAGAGAAGAGAAGAGAAGAGAGAAGAGAAGAGAAGAGAAGAGAAGAGAAGAGAAGAGAAGGGGGTCTGAGAAGAGAAGAGAAGAGAAGGGGGTCTGAGAAGAGAAGAGAAGAGAAGAGAAGAGAAGAGAAGAGAAGAGAAGAGAAGAGAAGAGAAGAGAAGAGAAGAGAAGAGAAGAGAAGAGAAGAGAAGAGGAGAGGAGAGGAGATAAGAGAAGAGAAGAGAAGAGAAGGGGGTCAGAGGAGAGGAGAGAAGAGAAGAGAAGAGAAGAGAAGAGAAGAGAAGAGAAGAGAAGAGAAGAGAAGAGGAGAGGAGAGGAGAGGAGAAGAGAAGAGAAGAGAAGGGGGTCTGAGAAGAGAAGAGAAGAGAAGGGGGTCTGAGAAGAGAAGGGGGTCTGAGAAGAGAAGAGAAGAGAAGAGAAGAGAGGAGAAGAGAGGAGAAGAGAAGAGAAGAGAAGAGAAGAGAAGAGAAGAGAAGAGAAGAGAAGAGAAGAGAGAGAAGAGAAGAGAAGAGGAGAGGAGAGGAGAGGAGAGGAGAGGAGAAGAGAAGAGAAGAGAAGGGGGTCTGAGAAGAGAAGAGAAGAGAAGAGAAGAGAAGAGATGAGCCGTGTTGAGACAAGACAAAAAAATTAATTGTGAGGAAGAAGAAATTAGCAATAGTTGAGGTGAGATGAACTGAGACGTGACAAGAAAAAAACAAGTGAGGCAACGTGAGATGAGACAAGTAGAGAAAAATGGAGAAAAATGAGAGAAAAAATAATCAAGCAGAGTCTATCCGAGATATAAAATAAACGAGAAGAGGAAAAACAGCAGAAGAGAACAGGGGTGCATTTCCCGGTCCCAAGTATTGTCATTATCAATAGAGCTCAATGCAACTAATGACCATAGTTACATAACAATTCTTTTGGGAAACGCACCCCAGAACAGACAAGACAACGACTGCTGAAGCATCTTCTGTCCCTCTCTGAATGACAAGTGAGTCTGGACCGAACTCAAGTCCACTCTGCTGGAGTGCTGCGTTCCCTCTTTTAGACTGAATTAATACACTCTCTCTTGTCAGATGTAGGCTTTGAGCCAAAACCCTGCTTTTAGAGCTGGAGTAAAATCAAGAGGGTCATCACCATAACTCTGCATCTACATTATAAAGACCAGAGGACTTTACAGTGTTAGACACCTTCAGTTGTCCACTGTTTTTCTGATCCGATGTAAACTATATTATCATACAGCTCTATAAGTAAAATTGGATATAGGGATGCAGGACATTATCGGACCAATATCAGAATCGGCCGATAATGACTGTAAATGTAAATGTCGCAAGTCTGAGGTGTCACAAGTCTGCAGCCAGCACTGCACTAGAGCGTCCCTTCATTCACACACAGTGGAAGATCTGATATGAATCAGTGTAGAGGGGTCAAGTCTGGAAGATGTTGATGATAGAGAGAGTGTGGTCAGCTGGTTTAGCCGAGGCCAAAGATCAAGAAGGCCAAACTACAGAAATTGGTCATCCGAGGGGCATGTGACTGCAATGGAGGATAGTCCATAAGACATTGAGCCATGAGATGTTCAGTTTGATGCCCTTAAAACATTTAATTTAGATTTTTTTTTTTTTATCTTGAGATGTTTTAAGTTTAAATATCAGCTCAGTGAAGCACTTTAAGCACCAACACTGTTTCAGTAAGTTACCTTTCTTGCTGAATTGTGCTTCAAATAAAAACTTTATGTTGACCAGATTGTTAGTTAATCGTTTAGTCAATATTGCCTATATGCCTATATCAGTGCAACCAGTGCAAAAAGTTAGTCTAGAGCCCTGTTATTGTAGAGTTAATGAAAATGATCATGTGCAAAGTGGATGTCATAACGAATGTCAGTAAACGGGAAGATTTTAAAACCAACGGTTCATTCATAAATTTGTACGACCTTACGTTCTCACGCTGTGGAAAAGCAAACCAGACGACAGAAGACAATAGACGCAGCACAAATCTCAACTATTTGAGTTTTTTTAACGTAAAATTTAACTATACGATCGCCCAGCTCTTTATATAAACTTGGATATATACATCCAACTTTATTCAGATACATCCAATAGGCCTATATTTGTGTAAAGCGTAATATACTGATATAGCAAATCTCAACTGCCTAAATTTTATTTCGGCACGCAATTTAACTAAAATTAACTGCCAGATTTGTTTTCGCTAAATGTAACGATATTACCGCCCAGAACATTATATGAAGTTGTATATACAAATGTGTCCAACTTTATCCAGTTACATGCAGTAAAATCACAGTGCGACAAACGGTATATAATATATAGCATATCTCAACGGCTTGATCGCAAAATGTAACTATATTATCCCCAACTCGACTATAAGGCATAAAAATATTAAGATAAACATCAACATCGTGATTTCCCGTAAAGCCGATTTGAAACAATATGTATTGTGAAAAGCGCTATACAAATAAATTTGACTTGAAATCTGTCTTGATATTTTGCATGCTTCAGTACTGCCTGCTGACAAGAGTATGACCTAAAATCTCCTCCACCGTCTCATCCGATGCCACCGAGCCGAACGCGAGGCTATTTGAGGAGCACACCAGCTCTATTTCAGGTGCCCTCACACAATGCCTGCAATTAGCTCATGTAGTAGTAGTGTGTGCATGTGAGAGAGAGAGAGAGAGAGAGAGAGACCCCACCACCAGCTCTTTACCCTGAACAACATGGGTCATGTAAACAATGAGCTGCTAGAATCACAAAACAGACAATCACCTTCGCGTCTCATAATGCCTACTCTTCATGTCGTTTTACTGGGGTGGTTTTCTAGCTAAAGAAAACGGACTATGATTACACACACACACATTTTCCCCTCTCTCTCCCTCAGCTATCCATTTAAATTCCACCCATCCAAACAGACTCGCGCATTAGTTTGGACTCACAGGAGTCGTTCTGCCTCGATCCTGCCAATTGCATCTCGTCCAAACACAAGCAGGACACACCCAGGATGGCAAGACGGGCCAGACGCTGGCAATAAGACTTCAAACTAAATAGAACAGATTTTAAGGAGCGATCCAAACCACTACTTCAGCAATCTGTAACTTAAATATTACAGCATGACCTTAAAAACTCCAAGGTCACGGATTCGATTTCAAGGGATTGTAGAAATTGATATAAAGTATGATTAATTTGAATGCAGTGTAAGTCGCTTTGAATAAAAGCATTTCACAAATGCGTAAATGTAAATGTAGCTTTTTAAAATGATATGTCTGACTGACACAACTAACCCTTCACAAAGACCCCCCCCCCCTTCATTACTGTTGCACATCATGTTCTCACTCAGTGAAAAATACATCTCATTTTTGTACATTTTGTGGCTCTTTAATGTGTTGTGACAGATTGCTGTAGCACCTCAGTTCAAGCCGCATGTGATCCGATCATCTTTTCATATTTACTATTGTATAAAGCACGAAATAACAAATAAACATCAGAAGTTATCTTGTTTCAACTACGGAAAAATGTCAATAGAATTTTTTTTCAAATTCAAGTCCACCGATGTAATCTACTCTCCTGTCTGGTTTGTTTGTCAGACAAAAATCTCATATTCGGCATTATGATTGGTCAGATCGCCTGTCAATCAAACTGTATTCTGTGTTTAAGTGACAAAGTCCAATAAAACATCAAATTAGGCTACCTAAGATAAAATGCCATGTATCCATCCATAAAATAGGTTAACTATAAATGAAGTTTAACTAAATATAATTGGTGGACAGACAGTATAAAGGGAACTAACTTTTGGATTCATAGCACTCAGAAAAACCACATAAAAGCTGCATGCCATTTGTTTGGGTGTGAATAACGTCATCACTGATTGGTCACAGACATGTATATCCTATTTTGCATACACTAATCTACGACATTCTTTAGTATAAATGACATTAGTATTGTGTAGTAATACATGGTTTAGTATAATGTGTGTGTAACATTTCCGTCAACTGTAGGTGTCCAATTTGAAACTTTCTAATCTATGGTATATAGTGTATATAGTGTAAGTGCACTGTACAACATTTGGGATGCAACCAAAATCTCTTTGTCTTCCACAAAAGATTAAGCATGTTTATGTTTTCAATCAGAGATTATGTTATTCACAACCAAACAAATGGCATCTAGCTTTCATGTTGTTAAATTTATCTAGGCAAGTGCTGTTTTTAGAGCCTATCTAGACAGCATTTGTGGTTATGTTGACTACCACAGAAAATAATTTCAACTCGCTCCTCAGTTTAAAACGGTTACAGTAAAAGTCTTGAAACTGAAGTACACCGAACCAAGCACTTTGAGGGTCTAATGTGAAGTTCATATTTTTGTTAGAAGCATTTAAACCGCATAAATATATGTATTTCATTGTCTAAATCATAATTTTAGCAGTTGAATTACTGTTCTAGGCAGATGCATTTCTGGTAACGTAATTCCTGTGAGTGCAATTTGCTTTCGATAATCTTGCATGACAGTATCATAAGAAAATTACAGGGTTTAAAGCATCATGACGTGGATAGTAATACATCTTGCATATGACTTTGAGACAAAATTAGTATATTATTCTCCCATATTATTCTCATGTTAACATGCTAGCCTTAATGTTTATTTCCATTCCAAGTGCTTCCTGTAACGATGAAACCAAACTAAAGAACGATTACCAATTACATTCAGTGGTAAGCAACTGCAAATGCTGTCGACGGAGATGTAGGGTGGAGGTAGAAATGTTTTTCTGCAGAGTCAGACCTCTCCTTCTCCTTCTTTCTCTGTCTCTCCTTTCTGTTTCTTGTAATCACTCTGAGTCTGATGACTCTTACATCGTAATCAAGATCGCTGCAAATTACATTAATGGCCACTAGTGCCACTGATTAGTGAAACAATAAATATTGCCTCAGAAGATATGATTTCATACAGTCGCCATGAAAAATATTTATCATCGTGCACTGGGGCTACTGTTTTGATTCAGTTCGACCCTGGGGTCAAATTAGCATTAATCAATGAGACAGACAGACCTTTAATTGCTCATCAGACTGCCGGATCAGATAGCGACGCTTTCCGGCATTTTAAAGGGGCCAAATTATGAACAATTTCTCCATTAAACCTGCCCTTAAACGTCTCTGTTTAAAAACTTCAAGACTCAGTGTCCTTCAATGAACCAACTGTGATGGTGAATGTTGAATAGAACAGAAAAAGTACAACCTGGGACTCTGAACCATAACATGCTCACTCGTAAGGTCACACGCTTCTCTCCGTGACGATAATTGAAATTTACTGATGAAGAATGCACCGTGAGAAGCATGAAAATGTACCACAGGGCCTTCGCACTTCATTCAAGGTCACGTCCGCACTCCCATTTAGCAATAAAATCAATCTCGTGACCAACTAGTGACAGAGAACGCAACAGATCATTTCTAAAGAATCGTGAGCGAGCAGTCGCGTTTAACTTCTTTGATACATGCAGACATATTCATTAGCTGACAATTTTGGCATCTAATATATATTATGATGAAGAGGCTCAAACTCACAATCAATTTCCTGTTTCTCATAAGAGCAGGGTAAGATCCAACAGATCTTAAAATCAATGCTCTTCCCTCTCACTTATCCTCTGTATAATAGATCCGTACTGGTTTCCAATTACTCTCCCTTGTTGTCCGAGCTCAGGTACTGTGAGTAATATTTTAAAGAAACGAGAGGTCAGAGGAGCGACTCTCCAAGGGTTCAGCGGCCATCTTCGACCTGGCTTTTAGAAACTCTTGAAGCTGGAAGTAACACATCTAAGGGGGAACAATGGCTCTGTAACTATTTGGATGGTGTTGAGAGCTAATTATGGCTATCTAGGGGTGTTTCGATCGCGAATGACTCTGTGTTATTGAACAAATCTTTTAAGTGAACAAATCAACCTTTTCTTTGTAGAGTGTGGCTGCTTTGGTGACCTTACCCTGCCTTCAAAAACTGATTTTAACACAAGCTTTATACTGCAGAATGAGCACAGATGGCATTGGCTGGACCTACTAAACAAACACACTCATTCACTGAATGAATCAGAGTGAGCTTAAAGCAACTGTATATAGTAGTTTTGAGTATTTTTTGGACTTTGGAGCCCACTACAGTTAAGTGGAAGTCACTGTCATAAATATATCATTAGCCCTGTTTACATGGAGCATTGTATTACAATTATAACCAGTTTAAAGGTACACTCTGAATGAAAATGCTCCATATAAACACCTCAATCGGAATAAAATGCTCAAACCGATTGAAATATCAGTTGGGCTGAAATGGAAGGAATAAACCTTTTCATGAACCGATCAAATGACAAATTACACCATGTAAAGGAGCTGATCTGATTATTTCGAGTGCATGTGCTTCTGTGCATGCCTGGTTTTGACCGCGAGCGTGTTGTCAGAATACAAAATGGCGGCAGCGGAGAAATCAAACTGGAGTGCGACGGAGACAAACGTATTGATTAGTATTTAAAAAAAACATAACATAACTGAACAACTGGATGGTTCTGGTCTTCCAAGGAGGGAGGGGTAGAAAATGTATGCTTCTAGTTCTTAGGGGAACGTTTACATATTGCACCTAAAAACAAGTGGAAAACGCCAGGCACGCCACTTTCTCTTCTCCTTCTAGCTCTACTACTAAATGTATTTATCCCTGTACAGATAAGATTAGCTGTTCCTCCATCTTGTTTGAACTTTCAATGTTGTTACAGAAAGGGTGATTGGTTGGCACTTGTCACATGACCTGCAACAGGGCTCTAGAATGCGACCAATTTGGTCGCACGTGCGACCTAATTTCTCAATGGTGCAACAATAAAAACTGAGGTCGCACTGGTGCGACCAACCGTTCGAGAGAGAAAAAAAAAGTCTCCAGGACTCTGAAAGTCTCCCTGTGGTTCAACAACAAACACACATTAGGCTCATATCGTGGTCTAAACCAATCAGAGATAGTGAAGGGCGGACCCCCCCTCTGATTGGCCGTGGTCCACTCCAGATATTCCTGTACGTGTGTGCATGTTTGATGCGTGTGCTGCTGCAGTCAGACAGAGAGAGATGTGAGTAGTAGAGATGCTCGCAGCGTTGCCAACTTAGCGACTTTGTCGCTAGATTTAGCGCCTTTTCAGACCCCTAAAGCGACTAGTGACAAAACTAGCGACTTCTTGGACAAACTTTAGCGAGTCTCTGTGATCAATGGTACTGGCGCAACGGCGCGAGATCAGCGCGCACGCAGCTCTTTCTCTGCTCTGTTCAGCGAGCGTCTTAGAGGAGCAGCCCGTTCAGTTAAAACAGATATATGGCCCCTAATGCGGCAGACAAGCTGTGTGCGCATGTCACAAAATTATTCCAACTGAAAGCATCAGCACATGTAAACACCAGATCAGTTTAGATAACATCCCATGTAAACAGTCAACCATAATGCGTCAATCGGAAAGATATCAGTTGAAATGGCAAAAAAGTGTGCATGCAAACAGTGGGGGTACTGTCGGAGTTACAATGGATAGCTGTACATGACCATTTGTTGCTCCCGTAAAACAATTCACCTTTCTTGTGGGATTTCATACCCAAACTTACACTACCAAAACAGACATTTGGGGAGGAACATGAGAAAGAAACAGAAGCCATTCTCACCTTAATAAAAGTCAGAAAAGTTTTAGAGTCATAGGTAAAAAAACATCTATATAGTTGCTTTAAGTCTTTGACAAGGCGTTCTTTAGTGAATTAACAAAATATGTTCTCAAACTAAAATGATCTAACTGAAACAGGGGGGGGGGTTGTGCCGTTCATTCAGTCCAGCGTAAACTGTGTAATAGGTGTGCAAACAGCAATTTCTGAATATGTAAAAAGGAATGATGAGCATTTAAATGACGCTAAGTGGCCATAGGCTTTTGGGAATGTATTGTTTGGTGCGCAACTGTTTGCCCAACACTGTTAAAGGACATTATAATACAATTATCATATAACTCATACATCATTTAAGCAATCTACTGTTGTCTGTTTTCTAAAAAAGCTAAGCTCAGCAGTCCCACAAAATGTGACAAAAACGTATTGGAAACAATAACAGATTGACATTATTTGTCTTTGTAGAGGCGCTGGTTTTACTCATTCATATGATAATACAACTCTGTGGTGCATTATGCATATAGCAGACGCTTTTATCCAAAGCGACTCAGGCTAATTCAGGCTATACATTTTTTGTATAAGTATGTGTGTTCCCTGGGAATTGAACCCACAACCTTTTGCGCTGCTAACATAATGCTCTACCACTGGGCCACAGGAACTGTGAACAAATCAGTGTGGTCCAAAAATACATTTCTCCATTGATGGGCATTCAAGACTTGCATCTGCAATAGATTTATTATATTATACTATCATAGATGTTTCACCAATATCAGATTTTTTTCCGGGGGGGGGGGGTTCTCGATAGTATAAAATGTATGTGCTCATAAAGCAAAGATGGCAGCATTCAGGTCAATCTGCCATTGAGATGAATGGGAAAGCAAACTCATTGATGCAACCTACTGAACAAATCTAAATCAAAACCAAAAGGCTTAAACTAGAAGTCACTAGGATGAATCAAAATAGTACCCAATACTAATATCATAAGGAGCAATTGTACAATCAAAATGGGCTTCAGAGTCATTCAACAAAGATTCACAATCACTGATCTTGGTATTTAGTGCTGAAACACACTTAAAATCTGTATTGTGGCAATTTAATGTAAAATACTGTTGGTTTGATACTGCAGTCACTCAAGATATAAATAAAGAACAGTCTACGAGGAGCAGGCAATTTGTATCTTTTCATTTCTTTCTCTGTTTGTCTGTGTCTCTCCATCTCTCTCTCTCTTTCAGATCAACAGGATTGCATGAATAATACATGAACTGTCAATCATTTCTGCACATTATACCCCTTCTGTGCCTCGGTGACACATCCATATTTACACACATCCACTTTTTCCACCGTTTGGTCCATTCCCTCACTTTTCATCTGCAATCTGTTCACTTCTTCACTCAATACAATCACACACACACAAACCTATCTAGCACGAGGGACCAGGATTGGACTTGATGAATGAAAACCAGTTCTTGAACTTTTACATTTAGTCCCCCAATCTTTAATATTTGGTCCATTCTAGTGAGTAACTCCATCTATCAATGACATAAATCAATGAAACACACACACAGAGAGAGAGAGAGAGAGAGAGAGAGAGAGAGAGAGAGAGAGAGAGAGAGAGAGAGAGAGAGAGAGAGAGAGAGAGAGAGAGAGAGAGAGAGAGAGAGAGAGAGAGAGAGAGAGAGAGAGAGAGAGAGAGAGAGAGAGAGAGATGCAATAATCCGTAATGGACCTGAAGCTTCACCATTTCTTAAACTGTATAGATAAAGCCCTGTGAATATATAAAGAAGCACTTCATATAAGAGCTTTGCTTGCTTTGAAGGTAAAGTCACACTTTCATTGGCATCTGTATTTAATAAAAACGAGTAATTAAACGAAGAGTAGCAAGCATGAAAGATAAATATGTCTCATAGAACGAGGGGGTGAGGCTCCAGATTGTGTTTAACATCTCTACAGTCTGTTCGTGATTCGGTATTCATTCCTCAAAACAAGTTATCTCATTAAACGTTTTGGCGTTTTTAATTAAACACAATTAGTGGGTCACAAACACACAGTTGTGATCATTCATGTGATAATATTAGCAAAAACATATCTTTATCAGTTACCTCATACAATTAATGGCATAGAAACAGGACTGTAATAATAAAACAGTATCGGAGACAAAAACTCGACCACACGCTTCCCGCGTCAACCTTGAAGCGCGGGAAAAATTGAAAGTACAGGGCTACACAACATCTGCCTACTTCATCAATTAACTCCATCAATCACACCCCAATCAATTAAACAATCAACAAACACACTCCCTCAACATGTACAGGCTTTCGATTACCTGACTGAAGTGAGAGCACTGCTGACTGATTGTGTATTAGTGGTTGTTCGTTTGTGAAAGAATCAGTGCTTTAATGAATCTTTTAAAGGGATACTCCACCCCAAAATAATTTTTTGTAATTTTTCAATACCCGCGTTTTGTTCCGAACCCATAAAAGCTTTGTTTGTCTTCGGAACACAATTTAAGATATTTTGGTTAAAACCTGGGAGGCTTGTGACTGTCCCATTTACTGCCAAGTAAATTACACTCTCAAGGTCCAGAAAAGTATGAAAAGCATCGTCAGAATACTCCATCTGCCATCAGTGGTTCAATCTGACTGTTATGAAGCGACGAGAATACTTTTTGTACAGAAATAAAACAAAAATAACAACGATATTCAACAATTACTTAACGTCTCCTCTGTGTCGGTGTGGCACCATTTTGGAGATTATCCCCTGGATGCAAAATGCGTCCACTCTTGTGTATCAGCCGGGCCACAAGGGTGCGCTGTTCGCATTCAAATCAGTGTAAATCGACGAAGAAGCCGCATCCCTGTGTCGAGACTGATACAGAAGACTACGCATTTTGCATTCAGGGGATAACGCAGAGGAGATGTTACGTGCCTAATTGTTGAATAACGTCATTATTTCCGTCATTTTATTTCCAAACAAAAAGTATTCTCGTCGCTTCATAACAGTCAGATTGAACTAATGATGGCGGATGGAGTATTCTGACGATGCTTTTCATACTTTTCTGGACCTTAACAGTGCTATTTACATGGCAGTCAATGGGACAGTCACAAGCCTCCCAGGTTTTATCCAAAATATCTTAAATTGTGTTCCGAAGACGAACAAAGCTTTTACGTTTTTGGAACGACATGGGGTAAGTGATTAATGACAAAATTTTCATTTTGGGCTGGAGTATCCCTTTAAGTGAAAGAATCAGTATTATCGTTCAGTTTGATGCTGTGGATCTCCGTTTGTGACTTCCTAGCACAAACCAATAGCATTCGTGCGAGTTCTGTAATGGCGAATTTCATTGGTTGAACATGCTGAAGCAATACGCCCCCTTCACTAAATGAGTCACCTGAGCAAGATCGAACAATACATTTAATGTGTAAATGAACTTACTGAACTTGGCTTACATTGACATGGCATTGAAGTAAATGAAGAAAATAAGCATTAGCAAACCCTTATGATGCTTATCACTGTTTATTGAGTTTCTAGAGTACATTTAAAGACAAGCTAAATTTAACAAAACACAACAACGCTTGTTTCGGTATAGTCGCTCGAGTGAATGACTCAAAGACTCGTTTGCTCTTAACACACATAAGATTCAGGCCCTGTCCCAAATGGAACAATTCGTGTGCACTTGCGGTCTTACAATGGCTGCCGCGCACGCATGTCCGTTAGGTCCACGAAACTGTAGGGTGACCCATTCCTCATTTTAGCGTTCAGAAGGGTGCTCGCGAGCGCCCCCTTTGCGGCCGTTATGCGCCCTCGATCCGCACTTCTGCCGAGCCTGAACTGGGGCGAGCTCCGCAGCAGACTTCTACCTGACAGTCAAAGCGGCATTATGTCACGAAAGTGCGGACTCAGAGGAAGACCGCGAGGGTTTAGGGTGCCATTTGGGACAGGGTCTCAGTTGTCGCCACCTGCAGGCGTGAAAGGACACTGAATGAATCTGCGAATCATTAATAGATTCAAAAGATTTGAATCACTGAGATGTGTCGTGCCAGCCATAGTGGGTACATGTTTCGCTAAACTTCTCGGGATGAGAAAATAGCAAAATCTGAATAAATGTTCTCATGGGAATTGTTACATGAAGATTTGTAGACAAAAGCTTAATAGGACTTTTTCGTTCAACTTAACATGCAAACGACTCGGTTGTCACTGTCGTGTAGAAAAGGTCACTGAACGAATCAGCGAAACAAATCTTTAATAGGTTCAAAAGATTTGAAAAGCTGAGTCAAAGTCCCGGCCACTAGTAGGCACCCCTGCTGAAAAAAACTTTATAACCCTGCCCAAAACACAATATAAAATGTAATGGATTTAATGGTTATAATGGGAATTGCATTGGTTTTAATGGAAACTATAATGGTGTCTACTGATATGTGATGGATTCTATTGGTGGGATGTTAAATCATATTGGACAAATGCCCAAAACACACTACAAAAATGAATTACGTAATGGTTTTACTGGAAAAAAGCTAATGGTTTATAATGGTATTTTAATGGAAACCATTGGAATTTCTGTGATGGTTTCTATAGTTTTTTTTGTTAGCAGGGAACATATTGAACCTTCTCATGGGAATTGTCCATAAATGGACTAATGATGTCTTAATTAGTAAATAATGCCTTAATTAGAATGACATAACAGTAATTACGATAGCCTTCCAAGCAAACATGGAACATTTCCTTGTGTGACTCTTGTTTGGTTATTTCAGAGAACCAACGTTCAAGCATGGTTCGTTTTATTACGAACACTTTGTAATTGTACATTCACGTTATGCTGATTCGTGTTTGCGAGTTAATTTGGGTGAGAAAAATCTAATTAAACACCTTGCTTTTAAAACCAGATCCCATTTCTGTGCCGGGTTTGTCCTGTGTGTCTCATATTAGCCAGATATTTGAGGGCTTATCCGTGACCACCTTTCATTTCCAAACCCACACAGTTGCATTCACGCCACGGTTATTATCTCCTCACGGCCATTACCGCATATCAAACACCGTCTTTTGCGTTCTGGCTCTCGGTAGCAGCAGGTGTTGCTGGCGTAGCCCGAACACGCATCCACTCTTAATTCCAGTCACCTCCGTTCCGGAGCCCTGAAGCGAATTCATTTACCGTGGGAGGGACACCGGGGAAAATTATAGTGGACACCCTGTGAATTCACGGGGAATCACGCTTCGGAAACACGTGGGAGAGCTGACACAAATAACAGCCCACCGTACCCCAACAAAACGCCCACGGAATCATCATAAAGATTCACCACAACACCAAGGGTCTGTAACGGAGCGGATAACGGGGACGCGGCTTCGAGATGCTTTGACCTTGTGTTGTAGTCATGTGTCCTTCCTCAAGTCTCTTCGCGCGAAGCTCTATCAAGGGCGAAGCGTACAACAAGTAGCCCTGGTTGAGCCTTCGATAAGAACGCATTCTCGTACCATTACGCAACGACAGACCTTCACGGGACATCAAATCAAAGTTATTTATCAAATCCAGCACGCCACAATAATCACTGTCAATGCAAACCCCCCGAGAGCGCGTGGCAATGTCAAACAGTCATTAGTGCGCGCCCGTCTCTTTTGTTTGCGCGCCCTCGGACAATGATGTAAAACAGGGGGGCAAAGAAGTGATGACCCCGTGACAGGTGCGATCGTGCCACCCCTCAAACCCCATTGTGCAACCCCACCTGTATAACCCCACCAGACCCGTCCGTGCCAGAGGCATGCATCCTTCCAAGGCAAGAAGAAGATACTCCTACAAGTTTAATGGCAACAGAAAGAAAAGCACTTACCTTTGCTGTACTCCTCCTCCCTGTTCAGATACATGGCTGCAGATTGATGATGGACTCCTGACTGGATGGTGTAACGTGAGTGAAGTGCTTATTGTTACTCCACCGGGGGAAACTCTTGCGGTTCCGTGAGTGTTATTGTGTCGTTGCTCGGCGGAGAGTCCTCCCAGAATTACGCGCAGGCAGGTTGTGTGCACACATCTACTTTCTCTCTCTCTCTCTCCTTCCTCACACACACACACACACACACACGCACGGTGACGTGCTTTGAGACATTGCCCCGTGGGTGGGGTGCGCTGGGGTAGAGGATGTTATTGTGTCTATATGCATGCACATATATAACATCCATCAACGCTTTGACAAACTGAAATGTATTATCGCTGTGGAATAAAGCGCGCAGGCTTTAAATGGCTTGATTGAACACGTCTGTGTCAGCTTGCTTTGACATTTATTTCTTACAACCAGCTATAATCTGCTTTTTTATGTCACTATACTTCGCTATTCCAAGTTGTAAGTAAAAGAATACAGTGGGACTTGCTGTTGCTTTATAATAAAATAAAAAATAATTTATAATAATACAAGGTTCTTGGCTACAGGATCTTAATATAGTTGGCCTATTGTTGATTATATAAATTATTCCTTTGCTGCTACTCACTATCCCATTAATTACAACTAACTATTCCACAGTTACTGGTTACTAATTGCAGATTTTTGTCATTGAACAATGGTTATATGGTTTCTATCAACACCTATTCCCGACTATGCTTACCTATAATAAGCATAGTAACTGTATACTGTAACAGTATTGTTATACCTGCTCCAGTTTTACAAATAACTACACAATAGTACTTATTTACCATTTATATATTTACTAATATATTTTCCAGTACTAATTTAATTCAACTTATTTTACAATGCGAAAGTGAGCTATTTTCCGTGAATGTGCGAGACTTCCGGTTCATTGCGGACTCCGCAATAGTTATTGACTAAACGAAGAATAAAGTGCAGTAAACGATAAAACTATTTGTGCTACAAACAGTGTGTTAATGATTATGGTAAAAAAAAAAATTTAATGATAACAAATACAAGTCTGCAATATCAAGCGGCATAATTGACTGATTTACATGAAAAATAGCTAGCAAATGACACCGGAAGTCTCGCACATTCAAATTACAAACAGCTCTTTATGCCAAAAATAAGCCTGTTTATTAGATTAGACTCATATTATTACCTGTAACATTTTTAGATGCTAGTACTTAAAAAGTAGCCAAGTTAAAAAAGCTATTCATTTATAACTAGTAACACTACGTGCTGCTAGTAGCCTAAATGGAAATGTCTAATAAATAGGCTAGTAAAGCTGGATTAGTAGCATTTTATATTAATTACTTGTCACTTAAAAGGAAATAAGCACTTGTAACAAAATAGATGCTGGTTACTTGAATGACAAGTCGCTGAATTGTTTTGTCTTGGGCTTGAGTGTTTGGAAAAACTATCCTTTGGGTGTTGAACATGCACCTGGTACCACAGTAGTCTAAACACTAACTGAAGCTCTGCTTTATTAACCCGTTGTTGGCGCAGATGAGGCTCCGCAGGTGGGGCTGGTCGCTCTCCGTCCCGAGGGAAGAGTCTGTGTTCTCCCGGTTCGCACGCACAGGCCTCGGCGGGCTCGTGGAGATGAACAGACACGGGGACGACTGTCCCGCGGTACAGCGCTGTGCGTTATCATCGCGCACGCTAATCACGCCTCAGACAGCCGAGGAGATGCGTGTCGAAGTGGTGACTTCTAGCGGTTAGATTGTGTCATTACAAGCAGAACTCACTGAAGAAATGTGACCCTGGACTACAAAACCAGCACGGGGATATTTGTAGAGATAGCCAACAATACACTGTATGGGTCAAATTATCGATTGTTCTTTTATGCCAAAAATCTTTAGGATATTAAGCAATGATCATGTCCCATGAAGATATTTAGTCATTTTTCTATTGTAAATATATTAAGACAAAAAAATGTGATTAGTAATATGCATTGCTAAGAACTCTATTTGGACAACTTTAAAGACTATTTCCTCAATATTTTGTTTTGCACATTAAGATTTTCAAATAGTTGTATCTTAATAAACCATACATCAATGCAGCTTAAATATTCAGCCTTTAGTGCATGTCCTGCTCGTGGCAAATGTCTACTGTCCATCTATGCATGCAATGATGGCTTATACTGTTTTATCATTGTGAAGTGCCCTTGAGCTTGGGAAAAGGCGCTATACAAATTAAACGTATTATTATTATTATTTCCTCCGTGGAACTAAAAAGGAGACGTTTAGCAGAATGTCTATAGAGAGCTCTTTTTCATACAATGAAAGTGGATAGGGTCGGGTACCATTGAGGAGCAAAAATGACCAAAAGCAGCATAAATGTAGTCCATGTGATATATCAAATATATACTTCCATTTCTATTTGAATATATTTAAAATGTAATTTATTCCTGTGATTTTCAGCATCATTACTCCAGTCTTCAGTGTCACATGATCTTCAGAAATCATTATAATATGCTAAATTACTGC
>CM049866.1:47299431-47319431 GCA_027474115.1 Schizopygopsis malacanthus | reverse complement strand
TCCATCTCTCTCTCTCCATCTCTCTCTCTCTCTCTCTTTCTCGCTCTCTTTCTCTGTCTCTCTCTCTCTCTCTATAAATATCCCTGTCTTCTCCTCGCAGAAAAACTTGATTCCCATTGATTTAGTGGCCTACATACACATTACCATCCTCTCTCTCGTTCTCTCTCTTCCACGTCCCCCATTCGCTTCAATGGTCATCTCTTATTCTCTTCTGCCTTCACTTATGCTAGCTGCTCTCTCTCTCTCTCTCTCTCTCTGTGTGTGTGTTTGAGTGGGAGACGGACTAATAATAGACCAGGGTAGATGCTCAGAGAATATATATTTCATAGAAGCTCACCTTCTTGAGGTTTAAAGGAATATTATAATTCTTACCTTCATGTCGTTCGAAACCTGTATGGTGTCATATTATCATGAAACGTTTTGCTTTTCACTCTTAAAAACTGCATACGAACGTAAACAGCATAAAATAATGACAGAAAGATATTTTTAGCTGAACTGTCCCTTTAAGAGTTCGCACTCGCGGGTTGTGTAATATTATTTCATACTTCTAGTATCAAAGCCGCCCACCCTAAAGCATCGATCTAAACTTAGCAGTGCTGTTCTCTTTCTTGTATTCTCCCAGAATGCACTTCTAGTAAATGTGCAGTGACATAGCTGAGGTCACGCATATAGTGACCCGCAGAGCGAACATGCAGTGAATGAGATCCGCAGTAAACAATGGCATGTCAGTTGAAACATAAAGCCTCAAAGTACATTGAATTACACACACACACACACACACACACACACGTTGGTTTTTGTGGTTTACGGGGACTTTCTATAGGCGTAATGGTTTTTATACTGTACAAGCTGTATGTGCTATTGCCCTACACCTTTCCTTCACCTAAACTTAGCCCTCACAGGAGACGGTGCATTCATATTTTCCCTCAAAAAAACTCACTCTGTATGATTTATAAGCGTTTTAAATTATGGGGACACTGAAAATGTCCTCATAAATCACCTTCTCCTTGTAATACCTATGTCATACCCATGTCATTATACAAATTTGTGTCCTCATAAACCACATAAACATGCCCACACAGACACACACAGACACACACACACACACACACACACACACACAGACACACACACACACACACACAGAGAGAGATACACAGACACAGACACACAGACACACACACAGACACAGACAGACACACACACACACACACACACACAGAGATACACACACACACACACACACACACACACACACACACACACACACACAGACACAGACACAGACACAGACACAGACACAGACACAGACACACACACACACACACACAGAGACACAGACACACACACACACACACACACACAGAGAGATACACAGACACAGACACACAGACACACACACAGACAGACACACAGACACACACACACACACACACACACACACACACACACACACACACACACACACACACACACACACACACAGACACACACACACACACACACACACACACACACACACAGAGACACAGACACACACACACACACACACACACAGAGAGATACACAGACACAGAGACACACACACACACACACACACACACACAGACACACACACACACACACACACACACACACACACACACACACACACACACACACACAGACACACACACACACACACACACACAGAGAGATACACAGACACAGACACACACACAGACAGACACACACACACACACACACACACACACAGAGATACACACACACAGACACACACACACACACACACACACACACACACACACAGACACAGACACAGACACAGACACAGACACAGACACAGACACACACACACACACACACACAGACACAGACAAACACAGACACAGACACAGACACAGACACACACACAGACACAGACACAGACACACACACACACACACACACAGACACACACACACACACACACACACACACACACACACACACACACACACACACACACACACACAGACACACACACACACACACACACACACACACACACAGAGAGATACACAGACACAGACACACAGACACACACACAGACAGACACACACACACACACACACACAGAGATACACACACACAGACACACACACACACACACACACACACACACACACAGACACAGACACAGACACACAGACACAGACACAGACACACACACAGACACAGACAAACACACACACAGACACAGACACACACACACACACACACAGACACAGACACACAGACACACACACACAGACACAGACACACACACACACACACACACACACACACAGACAGACAGACAGACACACACACACATTAACTTTCCCGTCTGGTTTGGGAAAGGAACATCTAATTCTCGTTTCAGTCACATTAAAGCAGTTTTTCGTCGGTCACTATTGGACTCGGAGAGTAACAAAGTCTGGGAAGTTTTTGAAAAGGAATGCATGTTTTGGATGATTGACCCTCCTGTTGTTGTTTGATGTCTCACAGAATCACGTAATTCATATTTCATCATTGTGGCGTTTCCACCAGTGCTGCCAACTCATTTTCAGAGAAAGTCGCTGTGGATTTGTTGCTATAAGTTGCTAAATGACGTCGTGATATCATTGCGTGAAGTCATTGCGTAATCACGACGAAAAATTGTCTCAAAAATTGTACACAAATATTTTATATATGTTAATTTAGATTTGTTTGTAAAATCAAAATATAAATAACTGTATTTTAAAATACATTGAATTACTGAACACTTACACATTTTTGAATGATTCAATGTTTTTGTTATAGCTAGTAATACAACACATTCTCAACAATTAATGTTTTAAGCAGTGTATTAGTAGTTAGTATGTTACTCTAAGAAAAGTCTGTAAAAACAGGGCTCAATCTGCTGTTAATATGAAATAATTTTCTGAAATGGTTTTTACCTGCAGTTTAAATTACACATTGTGTTTTCGGGTTACCGGGTTAGAACGGATAATGTCCTGGAAAATTACTAGTTTCTTTTCTTACAGTGTACTAACTGATCAACCATGTATCATAAATGAACAATTATTAAATCATTATTATTAAATTGAACAATTGCAAATAGCAGCTAACACAATTCATGTGATGTGTGTACTGCTGGGAATCTGTTTTGTTTAATTTGGATGGAAAATGTATCTTTTTATTGTCACTTCATCAAAAGTTGCTAAATAAATGTTAAAAATTGCTCAAATGTGTTGCTAGCTGTGTTGCTAGGGTCGTCTGAAAAGGTGCTTCTGGCCACAGAAGGTAAATGATTTATATTAGTCTTTAAAGACACTTAAACTAACGCTGTCGACTAAAACAAACTTTTAACAGACAGAAATATTTCATGTTTACATTTTTACTCTTTAATGGTGAAATGAATGATTTGTATTGGAGTACTAATCTGTCTCTTGTGAATGGATACACATTTATCAAGTTTATTACAGCATAAAACGTTTTAGATTGATGCAGCATTTATATGCCCGTGAACAGAAGTTCAAATGGACTCAAATGTAAGATCATGTTGGTAAGACAGCGTTATACCTTCAATTTTCAGCTTTTATACCACTATAAAAATGACTGCATCGTTCAGACAGAACCATGGCACGAGGTACCGTTATGATACAATTCATTTTATTGAACAACAATCTGTGACAAGGAATTCAACATGATCATCGTGTCTTCGGTTTCTGCAACAACGATTTTCAGTCTCACACGTGTGGCTGTTTGTATATCAGCACACACACACACACACACACACACACACACACAGCCTCCGTCTCTCATAGTCATTCTGTGTATTTGTGTATGTAGTTCAAGTCGTGGAGGAAGAAGGATCTGTCGATAACTCATGGATAACACATGAGAATACGGGTGAAACTCATGAAAGAACATGTTTCAGTCACATTTCATCCCAAAAATACAGAAATAAAACTAACAATAATATTGATACATCTCATTTGTATGTCATTTTTGGGGTATTTACATTATTTTCATGACAATAAAGAAAAAAAAACGACAATTGAAATTAAACGAAAATAATGCTACAATGTAAAACAAATATTACATTTTCCTAAAAAGTCTTCTTTTTTCTTTTAAGTTAAATGTAGGCAATTTAATGTTTTTTTTTACATTATTTTCATGACAATAAAGCAAATATACTGTATTACAGTAACTGTCATGAAAAAATATTAAATGTTCCTAAAAAGTCTAAATTTTATTTTTGTAAAACTAAAATATATATAACAAAATTAATTAAAATATTCGTAGGTTATTTTTACATTACTTTCATGACAATAAAGCATAAAATACATACTGCATTCTATACTATAAACTCTATTACAGTAACTGTCATTAAAATAATGTTGCAAAGCAACAAACATTCAATATTCCATAAAAAATAATAATAAATGAACCTATTTGAGTTTTTTTTTATATATTTTACATTATTTTCATGACAAGAAAAAACATTGTTTTACAGCAACTGTCATGAAAATAATGTTACAAAGCAACAAATATTAACGGTTCCATAAATAATAACAAACGTATTTTATGAAATGTTTAAATATAATTTTCATGACAATAAAGCAAAAAATGTATGTCATGAAAATATAGCAAAGTTCTTCCAATTAATATATATATATGTATTCTAATAATTCAATTTTTTCAAAGGGTGAAATATGACCATGACATATTTTCATAAGACTCAACCGTGTTTATTTGAATAATTTATTAATTATTGCATAAATATGTGTTGGTCCTTCTATATATGCTCTTCATTACACGAAGAGTGAAATCACAAATATCTAACACCTAATTACTACTAAATAAGACTGAATACTATCCATGTACATGGACTACACGCTTCAAAGATACATTCTCTGGTGATACGATATCAGAGGGGCGAGAGAGGAGTGCACTTGTGCCACGTCTGGTTTTGTGCTTGGATTGTAAAACCATCGAAGCTATTTTTGCTGTTTTTTGACACCTGCTGTCTAATTCCTTCAAGTACAGCGAAAAGAAGAAGGACAGATGGTGAGAGAAAAGGAGGGAGAGAGTGAATAACACACTTTAGTGTTGCATAAACGACGGAATAGAAACGCACACGCACACACACACACACACACACACACAATACACCGACGTTCACAAACACAATGAGTTCACAGCAGAAAAAACCCGATGTAAATCAGAAGTACGATTCAAATACACTTTAGAAACCAAAAACAGACTAAATCATCAGAAAACAATAAAAGTCATCTCAGATCTTTTGGACTGTTTAGGCAAAAACACGCTGGCGAAACGAATACAAGGCATAACAAGGTCATTAAGGGCAGATTCATATTAGGCAATCTTCCATTTTAATACCATCTGCATTCATTTAGACAATGAACCACATGTGAGGTCACCGGTCAGAAGGGTCATGCTCGCGTTGACCTTGTAAAGTCTGACCTATGACCTTTAAACAATAAATAAGAGCATCTGAACAGTTTCAAACATAAAGCTCATCGTCAGCGAGACTAGAGATGTTCACTTGTTAGACAGCACCATAAAGCCTCTGAACCTCTGGAGAAGAATGATTTATTAAGTGTTATATTTATTACAGTACACTGCTGTTTAAAAGATTGGGGTCGGTAAGATTTTTAAAATATAGGCTCTTGTGCACTTATTTGATCACAAATACAGTAAAAACTGTGATATTTTATTTTAATTTATAATAATATGTTTTAATGTATGTTCAAATGTAATGTATATCTGTGATCACAGCTGTATTTTCCTCATCATTACTCGTCTTCAGTGTCACATGATCTTCAGAAATCATAATAATAAACTGATTTACTGATCAAGACACATTTATTATTTTGATCAATGTTGATAGTTGTGCTGCTGCTTCTATTTATATAAACTGTGATACATGTTTTTCAGGATTCTTAGATTTTTGATTATTTTTTGATCATTTTTCGGGATTATTTGATTTTTTTATTCAGTATTTTTAAACGTTTTATTTATTTGAATTCATTTTCTTGCAACATTACAACATTAATATCAATGTTGATAACAGTTAATTGCTTAATATTTTTGTGAAATCAAATTTTTCAAGATTCTTTTTTTTTTTTTGTTCAAAAAACAGAATTTATTTGAATGAAATTGTTTTGTTGCCCCATCACAATATTATTATCAATGATGATAACAGTTATGCTGCTTAATATTTGTGTGAAATCCAAGATAGATTTTTTTCAAGATTATTTGTTTCAGTCTACTTTGATTCAAAATGATTTGAAAGTTTAAAAGAACAGCATTTATTATATTTTTTAGTTTGATTTCAATGTTGATAACAGTTCATTGCTTTTGTGTGTGAAATACATGATGTATTTTTCTCAAGATCCTTTGATTTTTCTTTGATTCAGGATACTTTGAAAGTCTTTTGTAACATTATGGATGTCTTTACTGTCACGTTTGATCAGTTGAATGTATCCTTGCGGTGACCCAATCGTTTGAACAGTAGTGTGTATTCAGAGTTGATCAAACCAGTGTATAATGCATGAGCTGGGAAAGGAGTCAGAGGTATTTGGTCAGGAATCGTTTGGCAGAATGAAACGGACTGGATTGCCATATTTCCGCTCTTCATTGCACACATAGGCAGCGCTTATCTCGCTCCAGCACTATTGTGAGCCAAAGCATTGTCTTTTTGACGGCCCACAATAGACTGCGGATCGATCCGAACGCCTCTGCGAGACATAAAAACAAACAGCGTCAAGTAAAGGAGAACTGAAAGCGTTGGGGTTTGTTCGGTTCATTTGGTAGTGTACACTAGCGTGAACAACAAGCTCACGAATCCAACACTGATACATTACAGGACCGGCTCAAACGACACAAACTCTTCCAGATGCCAAAAACATAAAGAGAAGGAACGGGGAGGTGTGCAAATAAGCCATCGTGTACAAAACCAAAAACACAATCACTTCATAAAATCATCAGCATAAGTACAGTACACCGTAATCAACATTGATCACACAAACAATCAGACACTGATAAAACTAGCCATAGAAATATATAGAGACATACTCGAAGTGTGTTTATCAATAAATATGACTTCCATCCAAAGTTTGTGCTTCTCGGACAACGTGGAATGACTGATAAAATCTCCCATGATGCACTTCAGGGTGATGGTTCATTAATATTCATGATTATTAGCTCCGCCCATCATAGTTCACAAGGTTACAATCGATATGCACATTACTTTGGTGTTTTTTCTGTTGATTTAGTATATTAGTATTCTTTCATAGATCTCAACTGAATCTCAATATGAACCTAGAAACGACATTATGGATTGTGAAAGTTTTCATAATAATATTATAGTCATTTTTTGAAATCTGTAACTAGCTAAAGTGGGTTTGCAGTAGGTGGGACACAATATAAAATGCATTAGCTTTGCTCATGAATATTAATTAGGTCACATGATGATCGCCCAGATCCAACTGATTTGATTTGATAAACAAACGAGAACCAGTGTTATTTAGTATTATTTATATGCTAATATAGTTTTGATTGATATTTTGAATTCACTTTTATTTTAATACAATTAATTTCCGTTTTATTTTAATGTTAGAACATTAGATGTTTTTATAATTTAGTTATTTTCTTTAGTTTTGTTTTTGTGTTTTTTTTAATAATCCAAAATAATTGTCATTTATTTTTATTCCAGTTAGTCATTTTAGTACTTAAACCTATTTCAGTTAGTTCCAAAACAACATTTCTTATTTTCATTTTATACATACACTCTTTGAGTTTATATTTAGAATTAAATTAAAGAGTTAATATTTGGAATTAACTTTTGATTTATTTAAAGAAAATCTATTTAAATCAAAATTTTAGTTAATTAAATTTAATTGTGGTATGTGCTATTGTCATTTTTTTTATAATTTCAAATATAATTGAATAATTCTAAACATTTTAATTTAGTTTGGACCTACCTAATATTTCTGTTTTATTCTATTTCAGCTTTACTTTAACAAAAATGCTTTTAATAGTTGTAATTTTAGTTAGCAAAACCAACACTGCTAAGTGCTTGCACCTTCAACATTTGTGAAACTACTGCACCCTTTGTATGATGTTACACACGTGTCCCGTCCTAAATGAGGAAAAAACGCCCTGCTATACCCAAAATGTATTAATTAAACTTCAAACCACCTACAAATGAGGTTTAAATGAGGTTTAAGACCATATTGAATGCTAATTTGACTGTTCAAGCTTCAACTTAATTTTCTTTGTGCTGTGGCCATGCAAAACGAATCTCATAATCTATAAAGATTATCTCTTCAAATCTGGGAACTTTCCAGAAGTTTTAATGGCCCTAGTTGGAGGCATTTACATTTTGATTCAGTCGATTTGAGAGATGCTTTCAAGTCTAATTCACATTTTCCATTCACAGATATGTCTCTCTCAGCTTCTCTGAGAAATTACATTGAATTAACCTCCGGAGCCGAAGTGTAATTTTGAAATATGTGCTGAAAAAAGCTTTGATAGGGCACAAAGATATGCGGCTCTCAGGTCACGCTGAACTTTAGTCTTTGCACTGTTCCTCAAGAGCCCAGAGGAAAAGCATTCGGAGCTGGTCGTAAGACGGAAACAGCTAATATAAAGGGCAAACTAATCAACATGACATGTCCTCGTGTTCCAGGAAATTAACACTTAGGAAGAGCTTCATGTTGGGTTGATATTTCAGCACATAATTAACAAGAGCTCTATGATTCAACGTGTTCATTTTACGCTTTAAATATCAGTGATCGGACGATGGCTCAATGATTAAACGCTCGTAAAAGAACATCATTTGGTCTCAGCGTGAGACCAGACGAGACAAAGAAAAAGCAGCTTGGCAAACACAATCTCACTTTACGCTCAGTATTAAAACACCACATTCAGATAAAAATACAAAAACGGCACGACAACAAACGATTAAAATCAGTCAGACTGGTTGGTCCACGTTACGCTTTGATCCTTCGGTAATGGTGACCTGTGAGGGGGGCGGGGTACCGACTGGTGCAATGCATGATGGGACGGGTGGTTAGTTGTTTCGTTTGGGCAGGTAGCTCAAGATTAATTCGCCCACGCCGAGGAAGTAAACCACCTGAGCGATGCCGAAGAGCGGCGCGATGACGAGAGCTCGACAGTACGCCCCCTTCAGGAAAGCACTGGGACCTTCGTTGCGTAAAATCTTCCTGTGATCAGATTGAAAAAGTTCAGACGTTTTGTACCCAAATCAATGGTAATAGTTAAATAAGGTCACCTGATGACCTGACTGGCCAATAAAAACCAAATCACCTGATGCAGTCGGTCACCCCGCTATACGTGTCCTCTTGACTCCCTCGTGTCAGCGACTGTAGCCTGGTCTTTATCACTGTAACACACACACACACACACGGTTCAACGGTCAGTTACGAAACCGCACAGATGTTGCTTTTTGCATTGCACAACAGGTTCTGCTCACATACAGCTCAGGCTCTGTTCCAAAAGCTAGCGAGCTGCTGAGCACACCGACGGAGATGAAGCGTGACTGGTTTGAATCGTTCTAGGTGAGAAGCAACTCATCAAATTGTTTTAACAAGGTTTGTATTGTGTATCACATGTATATACAACATTTAATATTCAATATAAAAAGAAAAATAGATATTCAATAGAAAAAATGATATTTCCTACTCTGCATTTAAAAAATACAATTGAAAAATACAATATTGTATTTAGCTTTTTAGAAGAAAAAAAATATATATACTGAAAAATATTTAATATTTAGCTATAAATAATAAACAAAATACATACTAAAGAATTGATAGTATTTCATATTCAATCATAAAAAGACAAAAACTAATATAAAATGTAGTATTCAGTATATAAAAATTAAAGGAATAAATCAGAAAAATACTCAATATTTAATATTCAGCATTTCAAAACCAGAAAAGAAAAACATCTCTCTTTAAAATATTCAATAATACAACTTTACAAATTTAATATGCAAAATTGTCAATATTTAATATATAGTATTTTTTAAATAGACTAAACCAATATAAAACACATGCGATATTTAATATTCAGTATTTTAAAAACTGAAAAAGTATATATATATATATATAAAATATGCAATATTTAATATTCAGAAATTCAAAAATAGAAAAGAAAAACATATTGAAAAGTCTTTAATATTCAATAATAAAACTAGACAAAACTAATATAAAATATTACATACATTACATATTACACATAAATATTACATATTTAGTATTTTTTAAAACAGACAAAACTAATATTAAAAATACACAATATTTTCAGTATTTGAAAACGGATTAATTTTTTTTATAACTGAATATGCCATATTTAATATTCAGCAATTCAAAAAATAGAAAATAAAACATTTAAAAATCTTTCTTATTCAGTAATACAGAATATACATAACTAATATGAAACATTCAATATTTAATATTTAGTGTTTTTTATAAATCGACAAAACTAATACTGAAAAAATCAATACATTATTTAATACAAAGAATAAATAATAATAATACATTTATAATAATAAAACAGAATAATAATATAATAATATGACATTTTTTAATTGAAAAAACAAATGTTGAAAATGTATAATTAGATTATATTAACATTCATTATTCATTTAAATATATTATATAATTTTTATTCATATTTTTAGTATTGACTGAAATGTGTTTGTCATTTCTCCTGCCCCTGCTCTTTAGTGCATATTTGTCCACTGAGCTCGGTGCAATATTAGGCCAAAACTAATTTTGTGTTACAGCATTTGCGTCAGAAGTATTTCTAGGATGCTTTAAAATGCTTCCTATGTGGGCGGCTCACTAGGGTTTGGAACAGAGCATCAGGATAGCAGCCGTGATATTCAGCACATCGTGATTAAGACGTTTCAGTGAAGAGAAGCTCACCGTCTACAGGATTGACGGCGACGGCGGCTGTGCTGCCCGCAACGCAGCCCGATATGAACGAGACGTAGAAGGGAGCGGGACCATCGGCTCCTCTCTTCCCCAGATTATTCAGATTAGCAAACAGAGGGAAATAAATGATAGAAAACGGGACATCCCTGGAGGGAGGGAAACACAGAGCTGAGATAGTCTGAGAGTCTGTGATCTGATGACTGATTGTGTGATATGTTTGTTCCCCAACCTGAGCAGCGTGGCTCCCAGGCCCTTGTAAAGACCTGCGATGCCCTTTTCCTTCAGTAACTGTCTGGTGAGTTGCATAGCTGTGGGGGACTTCACCTCCACGGGGCCCTCGGGGATCACAGCCTGAGGCATGAGCTTCCTCTGGGCCTCTGCACACACAGACACAGACACAGACACAGACACAGACACAGACAGACAGACAGACAGACAGACAGACAGACAGACAGACAGACAGACAGACAGACAGACAGACAGACAGACACACACACACACACAGACACACACACACACACACACACACACACACACAGACAGACAGACAGACACACACACAGACAGACACACACACACACACACACACACACACACACACACACACACACACACACACACACACAGACAGACAGACACACACACACACAGAAACACACACACACACACACACACAGAGACAGACAGACAGACACACACACACACACACATTACAGAGTCCTTACACATAGTGTGGGTATTATATCAAGAATTTCAAAGTCATTGTCAGTCTACAATCTGTTGAGGTTCATGTCTTTTTACCCTCCTAGCTCAGTTAGCCAAACGTAAACCAGACTTTTTTATATAAAACACCATGTTTTAGAAGTAAAAAAAATTGATATGAACCTACTGGATAACACTTGAGCAGTTTTGCACATTTGTTTTTGGTAAGATTTGTACCACAAGGTGGCAGTGCTTCATCTCTCTTCTCGGTCCTGTGTCTTGGATTGCTCACTTCACCTCCCTCCCTTTATTCCTTCCTCTATTTTAGTCTAAATTCTTACCGATTCGTCCGGCATCTTGCAGCTGAATCTTCAGCATCTCCATTGGTGTTGTAATGATGACCTGCAACACAACACAAACAAGGTTAGAGGAAACCTCGGGACCATTTAAAGGGCCACACACGTATTCAAATCAAACACGAGGAGCTAGAAGTCAGTTTGACACCTAAAGCTGGTTACTTTACTTGTAGTAAAGACGATCTTTTAGTAATTCTACACTGATGTTAATGCCTCTCCTTTAGCTTGCCATAAATAAGTCTATCGGAGCCTCATCTGAAAACCTGTAATTTTATGCTATTACTATCTCAAAAAGGAATAACCACATACAAAAACATATAATTAGCATATCCTCCTGCACACTAAGGTTCAAACACATATCTGCAACCCATTTTACATCCATAATGTGACACATTACGTAAAGACACTGAACAGGGTTCATATATCTGTGTGAAGTTTAGATTAGGATAAACATGACACGGGGGATGTGTTTATGTGCGCTAGCGCCACTGTCACTGGAGACCCAATTACACGTTTAATCAAATCTGAAGGGGTTTGTGGGTGGACAGGAAGTCCTCGGCACTGGCTGATGGGATTACTGGAGTGAGATATCGCAGCATGTCAGTCTTCATCCAGAGTCTGCTGTAATCACATCATTTAATCCCACATGCTGGAAAGCTGTTTATTGACAGGAAGCTGATCACCTCTGAGATGTCACATGACTGGGTCACTACGATGCGTATACGTCTATTAGTTAAGGTCGTCAAGAAAGCTGTCAATAGTGGTCTAGCGCATGTAGTTAATGTACTACTCCAGACACTTTATTTTCTCAGTCTGTCTGAATTTTTTTTTTTTTTTTTTTTTATAAATATAATTTGCTATTGATTTTATGGTCAATAATTAATATATATTTACCCCACTTCTGAGCATTACATAATGTTACCTCATCTAACTGTTTAAGTATTTCGGATGTTAAAATATATTTTGCGTTCACTGCGTTTTAATTGCAGATTTTAATTTATGTGTTTTTGTATGATGTAAGTTTTTAATTTGACATATAGTTTATTGTATTATTTGTGTACTTATATATATATATATATATATATATCAGCTTATTATTTATCTTTTATACAAATCTTTAAGTCATCTATAGACTTCAGGTAACACTTAGAATAACATCTATAAGATAGCACAGGATAGAAAGATTGATAAACTGGTAAATATGATGAATCATGATCTTCATCCTCTTCATCAAACAGTTCGAGCTTGTGTGAGTTATTTTAGCTCAAGATTAATTCAGCCTCGGTGTTACTAGGAACAATATATATATATATTTAAGATTTTAACTATAATATATAATTATGTAATTTAAATAATAATATATAAATAAAATACTAAATATATATAAAATAAAATGTATTATTATTACATTGTTATTATATATTTTTCTTATATATATAGATATATACATATTAGTGCAGTCAATAGCGATTAATCCCACCTAACATTAAAGTTTTTAAATATACTTTTATATTGCAATAATTTCACATTCAGTCTTCAAATGTACAAACAACATAAATGTTATGAATCTGGTTCCCACTCACTCAAACTGCACATCACCCATGGACTACATTTCCCATCATGCACTGCACTCACACATTCCCGTCCACCATTACACCAATCACACAGCTGTCACCATTCACTCATCACTCTGATTGCCTCACCACACCTGCACCTCATTCTCTCTCTCACATAAAAGCAGCACACAAACACTCACCCAGTGCGAAGTCTTGTTTTCCCCTGGTTACATTTCTGAGCGTTCTCCCATTCATCCTGCTATCTCTGTGTTTGACCCCGGACTGCCCGACCTTGGAACTCTGAACCTGTGCCTGTGACCTCGACCTCTGCCTGGTATTGTTTACGTCTCTGCTTTGCCTCTGATATTCCTGTTATGCCCGCTGACCATTGCCTGTGTGATTCTGCCGCTGTCTAATAAACATATATTACTGCACTTGGATCCCCTGCCTTTGACCAGTCTTTACAGAAGACTTCGCCAACTCAGATCCAGCAGCATCATCTCACCTACCCAGCTCAACCATGGACAGCATAAGCCTACTCCTACATCTTCGCCAGGGAGGCCTGACTATGGAAGAGTATGTTCACCAGTTTTGTGAGCTGTCTTACCAGGTACCGTTGTACGACGAGTATCTGTTCAAGAACTTGTTTTATTTCGGACTCACCAGTCAGGTCAAGGCCAGGTTTAACAAATCTTTGTTTTCTGGAGGAGTGTATCATGGGAGTTTGAGGGGCCTTTTGGACTATGCTTTATCGTGTGCTGGCTCTTCCTTCACTGGGGGTGTTCCAGAGCCCGCTCCGTCCCAGGAGCTCGCAGAGTCCGCTCCAGAGCCCGCTCCGTCCCGGGAGCTCGCAGAGTCCGCTCCAGAGCCCGCTCCGTCCCAGGAGCTCGCAGAGTCCGCTCCAGAGCCCGCTCCGTCCCGGGAGCTCGCAGAGTCCGCTCCAGAGCCCGCTCCGATCCGGGAGCTCGCAGAGTCCGCTCCAGAGCCCGCTCCGATCCGGGAGCTCGCAGAGTCCGCTCCAGAGCCCGCTCCGATCCGGGAGCTCGCAGAGTCCGCTCCAGAGCCCGCTCCGATCCGGGAGCTCGCAGAGTCCGCTCCAGAGCCCGCTCCGTCCCGGGAGCTCGCAGAGTCCGCTCCAGAGCCCGCTCCGATCCGGGAGCTCGCAGAGTCCGCTCCAGAGCCCGCTCCGATCCGGGAGCTCGCAGAGTCCGCTCCAGAGCCCGCTCCGATCCGGGAGCTCGCAGAGTCCGCTCCAGAGCCCGCTCCGATCCGGGAGCTCGCAGAGTCCGCTCCAGAGCCCGCTCCGATCCGGGAGCTCGCAGAGTCCGCTCCAGAGCCCGCTCCGATCCGGGAGCTCGCAGAGTCCGCTCCAGAGCCCGCTCCGTCCCGGGAGCTCGCAGAGTCCGCTCCAGAGCCCGCTCCGTCCCGGGAGCTCGCAGAGTCCGCTCCAGAGCCCGCTCCGTCCCGGGAGCTCGCAGAGTCCGCTCCAGAGCCCGCTCCGTCCCGGGAGCTCGCAGAGTCCGCTCCAGAGCCCGCTCCGTCCCGGGAGCTCGCAGAGTCCGCTCCAGAGCCCGCTCCGTCCCGGGAGCTCGCAGAGTCCGCTCCAGAGCCCGCTCCGTCCCGGGAGCTCGCAGAGTCCGCTCCAGAGCCCGCTCCGTCCCGGGAGCTCGCAGAGTCCGCTCCAGAGCCCGCTCCGTCCCGGGAGCTCGCAGAGTCCGCTCCAGAGCCCGCTCCGTCCCAGGAGCTCGCAGAGTCCGCTCCAGAGCCCGCTCCGATCCAGGAGCTCGCAGAGTCCAGCTCTCCTTCGTCTCCGCTGGTCCCGCCCAGCTCTCCTTCGTCTCCGCTGGTCCCGCCCAGCTCTCCTTCGTCTCCGCTGGTCCCGCCCAGCTCTCCTTCGTCTCCGCTGGTCCCGCCCAGCTCTCCTTCGTCTCCGCTGGTCCCGCCCAGCTCTCCGATGCCTCCGCTGATCCCGTTCAGCTCACCGATGCCTCCGCTGATCCCGTTCAGCTCACCGATGCCTCCGCTGATCCCGTTCAGCTCACCGATGCCTCCGCTGATCCCGTTCAGCTCACCGATGCCTCCGCTGATCCCGTTCAGCTCACCGATGCCTCCGCTGATCCCGTCCAGCTCACCGATGCCTCCGCTGGTTCCGTCCAGCTCACCGATGCCTCCGCTGGTTCCGTCCAGCTCACCGATGCCTCCGCTGGTTCCGTCCAGCTCACCGATGGTTCCGTCCAGCTCACCGATGGTTCCGTCCAGCTCACCGATGCCTCCGCTGGTTCCGTCCAGTTCTACCGAGCGCCCAAGAGAGTCAGAGCCGCCCGAGCGCCACCGAGATTCAGCGCTTCCAGAGTGCCCCCTCGAGGTAGTGGAGGTCACCAAGAACTTTCATGGAGGGAGCTCCCCTCCATTGCTCACGGAGACCCTGGACCCGCCATGGCCCATGAGGTCCCCTGATCCATCATGGCTGCCCGAGGCCCCGGATCTACCATGGCCGCTTAAACTCCCTGCCTCGGTTCCTGAAACCAAAGGTGCTCTCTCTGCCTCTTGTGTCTCCGTCTCCTCTAGGTCCCAGTCTCGGCCAGTTATCTCTGCTCCGCCCTGGTGGGCGTCTGTCTCGTCTGCTCCGCCCTGGTGGGCGTCTGTCTCGTCTGCTCCGCCCTGGTGGGCGTCTGTCTCGTCTGCTCCGCCCTGGTGGGTGTCTGTCTCGTCTGCTCCGCCCTGGTGGGCGCCTGATCTGCCAGAGTCACTCCACGTCTCCTTCGACCTGCCAGAGTCACTCCACGTCTCCTTCGACCTGCCAGAGTCACTCCACGTCTCCGTCGACCTGCCAGAGTCACTCCACGTCTCCGTCGACCTGCCAGAGTCACTCCACGTCTCCGTCGACCTGCCAGAGTCACTCCACGTCTCCGTCGACCTGCCAGAGTCACTCCACGTCTCCGTCGACCTGCCAGAGTCACTCCACGTCTCCGTCGACCTGCCAGAGTCACTCCACGTCTCCGTCGACCTGCCAGAGTCACTCCACGTCTCCGTCGACCTGCCAGAGTCACTCCACGTCTCCGTCGACCTGCCAGAGTCACTCCACGTCTCCGTCGACCTGCCAGAGTCACTCCACGTCTCCGTCGACCTGCCAGAGTCACTCCACGTCTCCGTCGACCTGCCAGAGTCACTCCACGTCTCCGTCGACCTGCCAGAGTCACTCCACGTCTCCGTCGACCTGCCAGAGTCACTCCACGTCTCCGTCGACCTGCCAGAGTCACTCCACGTCTCCGTCGACCTGCCAGAGTCACCCCACGTCTCCGTCGACCTGCCAGAGTCACCCCACGTCTCCGTCGACCTGCCAGAGTCACCCCACGTCTCCGCCGACCTGCCAGAGTCACCCCACGCCTCCGCCGACCTGCCAGAGTCACCTCACGCCTCCGCCGACCTGCCAGAGTCACCTCACGCCTCCGCCGACCTGCCAGAGTCACCTCACGCCTCCGCCGACCTGCCAGAGTCACCTCACGCCTCCGCCGACCTGCCAGAGTCACCTCACGCCTCCGCCGACCTGCCAGAGTCACCTCACGCCTCCGCCGACCTGCCAGAGTCACCTCACGCCTCCGCCGACCTGCCAGAGTCACCTCACGCCTCCGCCGACCTGCCAGAGTCACCTCACGCCTCCGCCGACCTGCCAGAGTCACCTCACGCCTCCGCCGACCTGCCAGAGTCACCTCACGCCTCCGCCGACCTGCCAGAGTCACCTCACGCCTCCGCCGACCTGCCAGAGTCACCTCACGCCTCCGCCGACCTGCCAGAGTCACCTCACGCCTCCGCCGACCTGCCAGAGTCACCTCACGTCCCTGCTGTCTCGTCCGCCCTGCCCTGGTGGGCTCCTGTTTCATTGGCCCCACATGGACCTGGTCCTCCGTCCCCTCCCCCGGTTCCACCTCCGCTCCACCGCCCTCCTGGATTTTGCTTTGTGTAAGCGTCTGGAAGCCGCTCCTAGGTGGGGGGCTCTGTTATGAATCTGGTTCCCACTCACTCAAACTGCACATCACCCATGGACTACATTTCCCATCATGCACTGCACTCACACATTCCCGTCCACCATTACACCAATCACACAGCTGTCACCATTCACTCATCACTCTGATTGCCTCACCACACCTGCACCTCATTCTCTCTCTCACATAAAAGCAGCACACAAACACTCACCCAGTGCGAAGTCTTGTTTTCCCCTGGTTACATTTCTGAGCGTTCTCCCATTCATCCTGCTATCTCTGTGTTTGACCCCGGACTGCCCGACCTTGGAACTCTGAACCTGTGCCTGTGACCTCGACCTCTGCCTGGTATTGTTTACGTCTCTGCTTTGCCTCTGATATTCCTGTTATGCCCGCTGACCATTGCCTGTGTGATTCTGCCGCTGTCTAATAAACATATATTACTGCACTTGGATCCCCTGCCTTTGACCAGTCTTTACAATAAAGACATGATATATTTAATATTTATTTAATGGCACCTTTTTTATGATTAAAGGCCAGCATCACTGGTATCAATACTACTGATGTGGCAATAAAATATTTTTTCCCCTTAATATTTAACCATTGTATATTAATTAATCATTTATGAAATTATATTAATAATTAAATATTTGTTATTTGCAAATTATTTACAATAGAATTTTTTTTATATGAATTTTATACGATTATATATATATATATATATATATATATACAGAATATAAAAATATATAACAAAATAAGATATTAATACACGAAATGAAAAACGTTTATGATGAAGTACTAAAACTACTAAAACGTTATTTTTGTAAAGATTGGTTTTTGGTGATTTTGCCTTTATTTTAGAACACAACGGCGCTATATGTCAGTACACTGCCCACAACGCTATCGGCTCCAACAACTACATTCAATTTTAATGTTACTTTTTAATGTATGTATATTAGGGCTGTAACGATACGCGATATGAAACCGAAATCGCGACACTCAGATCCACGATCCTGTGTCGCGGTGTGATAAGGGAGAATCGCGACACACCCCGTGACTACCTTTCCAATCATGTGACGCCTGCCTGCGAAAGTTGAGCTAGTGGCACACAGATTTTCCCCTGCGCTGAGCGAGAGCACTTCTCTGCCACATTCACGTGCTATCAGAAACATCCTGTTTCCCACTTATGAAGTCGTGACGAGCTCCCTGCATTCAAATTATTTGTTGAATGAATAATGTAATATTCCACTGGTTGATAACCATAAATATTTATGTAAAAAATATTTGTGCTCTTTTTCGTGTTAAATGTGAAGAATGACAGGTTGGATGCCACAGACTTTATTTTTATTGGCGGATTATACAGGTGTAATTTTCACTTTAACTTCACGCAATGTAACATGATTTTATTATTGTAATCAATACTTTATTCTTAAAATATGACATTAATCTTATTTATTTGAGAAAGATAAACTAATCAAACTGGCGCTGGCCGCTTGGTATTTAAAAAAAACAAAAACTTGAATTTAACAAAAATAAAATGTTCCAATCATATTTCTGAATTAAATTAATAAAAAAACTAAACGAATTAATGACCACTTTGCTATTAAAAACCAAACGGAACTATTTTAATGGCCGCAAAAGCAGATGTATAATGTTGGGGAGAGATTCTGATAAACTGCAGGGATCTATATTCATTCCCTAGTTCAATTAAAAGTTCCCCGGACTAATTGTGAACAGATTGCTCTCCCGTCTTCTTCCCGAGCATGTGAACATGTTCATTTAATATATTAAATAAGTTATTGTTATAAAGACAGACGTTAAAATAATGTTCACATAATAAGCGCCGTCATTCAGGCTGTTCACAAGAGAGGTCTGCTTCCCTTTCGGGTTTCGGGCCGCGTTAATATTTAATGGATAGCTTCGGGCTCGAGTTTGTAGCTAAACCAAAACTATATTCAGAGGCTACGCTGCTTTCATAGACGCACGCGCACACACATTATTGCACAGATATCAGAGATCGCGCAGCGCACAAACAGCACGGGAACTTTTACTAAGTAAAATAGCTTCGATAGGCTACTGACTCGCAACATTATATTTCTCTGCAATGAGGAGGTAAAATCGTTTTTTAAAGTAACTAAGCCTCATTGCTTGTAGAGAGAGACGCGCAGATGCAGGTGCACATGTACGCGCAACTTTCATACCTCTCTCTCTAACTCTCGCTAATTCAAATAAATGATTTGCTCATCAATAACCTATATGAAATATGTTATTGTTATGACAGACGATAAAATTAATGTTCACATAATAAGTGCCGTCATTCAGGTTGTTCAAAATATGTTTTAGCGCGTAATGTTTTAAGAATGATATTCTGTTTAGCGTAATATGTTTTAAGCCTAATATTCATTA
>CM049866.1:47266931-47294431 GCA_027474115.1 Schizopygopsis malacanthus | reverse complement strand
ACCCACTGAATCTGAATATAAGACATTTTAAGACTTTTTAAGGACCCGCGGCCACCCTCAATCCTAATTACTCAGTTCAGATGAGTTAATGTGTGTTTCTTTGTGTGTGTGACTGAGGTTGATCTTTGTTCAATTTGCTTTATGGAACCAAATCATTTGAGTCAGACTAACTGAAATAAGCCCGGCTTATTTGGTAAACGTGTTTTATGAAACAGGCCTCGAGGCGTTAGATTTATAATTTATGATTTGCTGTCTGTCTGAACCAAAGAAATAAAAGCAATCATATTTTTTCCATTATATCGAATCGCATTGTGTTGAATAGAATCGAAATCAATCGCACTGCATCTTAACAGGGGTGAATCGTATCGCATCACATCGCTAGCTGCTTCATATGTATCTTCAATGTATCGTATCGTTGGCTATGCATCGAGATGTGTATCGCATCGGCCTCAGTTATGGAGATGCACATCCCTAATATATATATCATATTTAAATACTAGATGAAAACCTTAAGATGAAAAATGTTTGTTGACATGTTGAAGGCCGGGAATGAACCCAAGCAGTGTGTCGGCCCAGATGATGTGTTAATGTGTGTGAATGAGCAGTCAGCTCAAAGAGCTAGTCATCATGTTTATATTGATTTGTGCGTTTACTGTGTGTGTGTGTGTTTATGTCTCACCCGTCCTTAGAGAGGTGAAATCTGAAGAAATCATTTGCCGCCAGCTTGATGGCTTTTTCAGGAGTAACGAGAGTTAAGTTCACCGCCGCACCTGAGAGAAAAACAAACATACATTCTCAATGACATCATTCACAAATAAGCTCTTCGTTGACAATTAACCACATAAACGTACCTCTGTACATGCCGAAGTATCCTTCTGACCGGATGGTCTTAATAAGGCAGTCTGACCTGCAGAGCACAGTACATGCATCAAGCACGAGTGAATCTAATGACCTGAATCTTCTACATGAGTCGAACCGTCTGTTTGAACGCTCACATGTTGGTATAGAGGCGCGATCCATTCTGCTGGTTCTGAAGGCGGGTTTTGGCCAGATCGATGGGAAACACGCAGGTAACACCGATCAGTCCCGCCACACCGCCGTTTATGAGCTTGGCAGGCATACTGGAGCAAAGCATGAGAGGAGACGGCACATAAGCTGAAGTATCATTGGGTTTTAGGTGCTTGCTAGTGTTCTGAAGTCAAAAGAGGTCAACACCAAGTCCAAGTAGTGATACATGACGTTTCAAACTCACCTGATCTGTTTGTCAGCCATTTATCTGGCTCCCTGTACTTCTTCAGTGTGTGTGTTTAAGGCGTCAGAGTGCACGAGTGTTTTTGGATTTTGGGATTTCAGACGATTCAGCGTCCCCTGGAAGATCTCTGAAAGACACACACACACAGTGATTGAGAGGATATTAGTGTGTTTCTGATACAGGTGTCATCTCTCACTGTTTAACTCCAGAAATTCCTCACACTGTCCTCCCCCATCTGTTCCTCTCACCTCACCTCATCTCTCTATGTCTTATTCATCTTATCACATTTTGCCGTTTGCACAGGAAGTTTAAAATAGTTCTCGGGACTCACACCGACTTATTCACACCACACACGCATGAACGCACGCACGCACACACACACACACACACAGTTGGTGTCAGCTCTATCTTAAACTCACGAAACTGTATTTGTAAGCATTTTACTTATGTGAAATTTCTGATTGAAACTGAATGTTCAAAGAAATAAAACGTAGGCCAAGACTTGAGTTCATCAACTGGTAATTAATAAATGGTGATAAATGAGAAAAATAAGAGGCCAGAGTGACATCAGATAAGAAAAGAAAGTCATTTCAGAGAAACTTAAACAAATTCAGAAGTCAAACATTTGTTTTATTTGGAATAACACACACATACTGTCCACAGAGAGAAAATAGAGCCGGTTCTGTTTTCATGTTAACTATTATAAAGTAATGAAAACATTTGAAATGCTTTAACAAGTTAAAATTATTATTATTATTAACATAATTATTACAAAATATTAATTCTTAAGATAAATAAATAAAGTTATATTAATTATTATTATTAATATTATAATAATATTAATATATATATATATATTAGATGGAAAAACTAATAAATCCAAAACGAAAATTTGAGAAGCTTTAACAACTAACTTAATAATATAATAATACAAATAATAATAATAATAGGAAGTAATAATATTTATATAAATATCAAATTAATAACTTAAACTAAAACAAAAATTAGAAACACTTTGAACTGAAAGAAGTTAAAGTATCAAGATAACGAAAACTAAATCTCAAATAAACAAATAAAGCTATAAAAAATTTAAAATAAAGCTATTACAGAAATATTTGTAAAAAAAACTGAGATTTAAATGATGGCTGAAAAAATAAAAATAAAATATTCAAAGTATTGTTATAAATATATTAACTCAAAATATGAATAATTACTGTAATAGTATATAAATATTGTTTTTGTGCTCTATGTTAATTAAAATGTATGTATTTAAAATTAATGTAATGTATTTAATGTAAAGAATTAGTACATAATAATTATAGTTTTTAACAAGATTAATAATTAATAATATTATTAAAATAAATATACTATTAGATAAAAAAACTAAAATAAAAAAGAGAAAAGCTTTGACAACTAACTATAAGTTCAAGTAATATATACAGTATATGTTCCATTAAAGTGATAAATAATGAGATTTTTGTATGTTTTGTTGACACGGGTCCTGATGGAAAGCACTTTTGTCATCTCTTTGGTGGCAGGCAGCACTCATTTATACTTTACAGTTATAATCAAACTATTGCGGTCACTGAAATGTTGTTTAAATGATGTTGAAACTTTCCTTTATGTGTAGAATTAAAGCTACAAGGATTGTGCCACGATCTCCATGAAACATATTTCCAACCCAAACCCACGACTGAGAGTGTCCAGCACAAGGGTTTGGTCATGCAATCTTCATGATAAGCAGGCAGAAGGTCAGGAGCTGTGTGTGTGTGTGTGTGTGTGTGTGTGTGTGTGTGTGTGTGTGTGTGAATGTGTGTGTGTGTGCGTATGCGTATCTGTGTGTGTGTGTCTGTATCTGTGTGTGTGTCTGTGTGTGTGTGTGTGTGTGTGTCTGTATCTGTGTGTGTGTGTGTGTGTGTGTGTGTCTGTATCTGTGTGTGTGTGTGTGTGTGTGTGTGTCTGTGTGTGTGTGTGTGTGTGTGTGTCTGTATCTGTGTGTGTGTGTGTGTGTGTGTGTGTGTGTGTGTGTGTGTGTGTGTGTGTGTGTGTGTGTGTTTCCTGCTAATCATATGTGGAATTTGAACGACTTGAAGACAGCCAGTCTTTCTCCCTTGTTCCTCCCCTCCGTTCAGCCAATCAGCACGTCTCTCTCGCTCTGTCCCCGCCCTCTCTTCCTCATGCGTTTCCTGATTTCTGCTGACTGGACTGGACTCTTCTACCTTCAATTCTGCATTTTCATATTGTCTGTTTCCTCTTTTTCTTCCCTCAGAGAGAGTGAACGCATGAGATAGCCTATAGCTTGTAAGATCAGCACAAAGCAGTCTGGACCAGAACCTACTGGTTCTCTCAGCAGGACTATTGTTTTTCATCTCTCAGCATCTTTCTCTTCATCTGAGAGAATATCAGGTTTGTTTTGACTGGCAGTGTTCCTACAATCAGTGAACACTATGACACAGATAACATCTTTCACAATGTCTCTGAGACTCATGAAGGTCAAGCAACAATGATAACACAAGAAATCTTACGAAAACAAACACTTCTGGAGACTGAGATCTCCTGCTCCTCAGGTGTTTCTCCTGAGGAAAAGACTCTATAATCTCACACGCGTCTCCTGTAGAGTTTCTGAAGAGATCCCAGTGTCTCGAATCGTGCTCAGATTCGACAAAGTCTCAAGCAAAAGTCAAAGATCTCAATATGACCTCGGACATTTCTCATCAAATTCACTGAGCAGCTATCCACAGTTCTCTATTTATTGAGAAGTAATACTACAACTGAAGTTACAACTTTTAAAATTCAGCAATTGAAATAAAGCAGAAATAAAATACAATTTGAATATAAGATTTTACAAAACATGGCAACTAACTGAAGTCAATATAATCTAAATAGAAATAATAAAACCTAATAAAAATGTAAATTACTAAATTACTAAAACTCAAGCTAAAATTAAAACATAAGCTAATTCAATATATTAACAAATAATATAATATTATATAAATATATTTAGGTAATTTAAATAAGGTAATTTAAATAAAATAAACTTTTAAGAAACTTAAAAAATGTGAAATGTTGCCTTGGCAACTAACAGAAATAAAGAAGTTTAAGCTTAAGTATCCAAATTAATAACACTAAAAATAATAAACTGGAATAAAATAAAGTTAAATAATAAATAATAAAATATCTAAAAACAACTAATAAAATGAAAAAGTATGCAACAAAATTACTAAATCGTAAGGTAAATCTAAAATGCATTCATTTTAGGAGCTCATTCAAAATACTAATAAATAATAGAATACTATGTTAAAAAATAAATAATTGAAATACAATTTTAATATTAGATTAAAAACTTGAAAGCTTTAACTTTAAACAATTTGATTTAACTGAAATAAATAGGCCTATATTTAAGATTATTATAGTACTAACTTTACTAAAAATAATAACTTGAAATAAATTAAAGCTAAACAGAAAAATTAAAAACCTAATACAAATTACAAAAATATTAAAATATTAAAAACCTAATTCAAAATATGAATAAATGCTATATTAGTATATAAATCACACTAACACTATATTCTTTGTGCCTGTCGTTAACTTTCATTAAGTATATGTTTTAAGGCAACATGAGAAACATCTGAGAAAAAAAGATAATTGAAATAAAGTCTATCAAGTCTCCCGAGCAAAGAAAGAGCAACATGAGAGCGATGAAAGTTTACTCCGAGACCTTCATGACTTTCAGTTTCAGTCCAGAGAGGAACAGAAGAAGCTGAGAATGATGTTTTTGTGTTAGCAGTGGTTTGGTCTTGTGATGCCTGACTGTCTAAATCAAAGAAATCAGACTCAAATCAGTAACATAACTGACCCACCTGACCAAGCAAACAGCAGTTATCCTGCTTCTACTGTAAATACAGCTTTCACGAGGAGAAAATAATGTCAACGAGCACCCAGCATGCACCAGAAAATACACATGTGCCAACACTGAAGCACTCTGACCCCGTTTAAACTCCAGAGATCATCTGAGAGAACAGCATGAACTATCCAGCCTCCCAACACCGCTCTGATCTATCTCTACACGACACCAGTCAGAGCGTTTCCATGCAAACCACCGAAAACGGCTTTGAAAACCGTATGAATGAGAGCCAGAGATTTGATATCAGTGTGTGTGTGTGAATATAATTCACTGTGACTAATGAACGTACAGCGCTAATGTGTCCATACACACGCCTGTGCTGACTAACAGTCAATAGAAAGACATTCATCACTTATCATTTGTCTTGCATACGCTACTGCTCAAAAGTTTGGCATGTTTTTAAAGAAATGTATACTTTTATTCTATTAGAATGTATTCAATTGATCAAAAGTGACAGTTAAGACACGAGGTGTTACAAGTTATTTCTATTTCAGATAAGTTGTTTTGAAACTTCTAAACCTCAAAGAATATAGAAAACAATTCACGAAAATATTATACAGCACAACTGTTTTCGACATTGACAGGAATAGGAAATGTTTCTTGAGCAGCAAAGCAGCATATTAGAATGATTTCTGAATGTTTTCTTATAATTAAAATATACTTTTTTATTGTATTTTTTTTTTACAAAACTATCTAAACTAACTGAAGTAAATAAGTATAAGCTGAAGAACTAAATAAACTAAATAAAATTATTACAAAATTACAAAAACTTAAGAAAATTACAATAAAAATATAAAACAGAAAAAATCGAATAAATATATTCAGTAATATAATAGCATAAATATATTTAGGTAATTGACATGAGGCTGAAATAAAATAAAATATCAAATAAAAAAACGAAATAAACTTAAAACTACTTTTAAGAAACTTTAAACTTAAGACAATTTGAAATGTTGCAACTAACTGAAATAAAATAAAGTTAAATAAAAAATATTAAAAATGAATAAAATGACAAAAGGATGTAACAAAACTACTAAAACTTAAGGTAAAATTAAAATGAAAACTGAAAATATAAACAAAATGCTCATTCAAAATTGTAATAATGTTATTGTAAAAAAAACAGTTATTTAAATAATATATATATATATATATATATATATATATATATATATATATATATATATATATATATATATATACATAGTTATTGAGCAGCACAACTGTTTTGAACATTGATAATCATCAGAAATGTTTCTTGAGCAGCAAGTCAGCATATTAGAATAACTTCTGAAGGATCATGTGCAGGTGCGCAGATGGCTCTTGGGACGGGGGGGCGTGACCCCATGGGGACCCGATCCGTCCCCCTCACTGTCTCTAAGAAAGGCAACATCGGTAAACAGAGGATTAATCAGGATTTCCACTATGTACATTAGCCTAAGAAGAGGCGGCTGAAGCTCCTTAAACGTGCACTGAGCGATGTTAGAAAAATGCTCTTGAGTCCCAAAACACACTGGTAGCCTTGTTTCACACAAATTATCCATGTTGGCATTTGCTTGAATATGCTTGTATGTGTATGTACGTGTGGATATGGAGATTTGTATATTGTTTTTAGGTTCACTTTCACTTTCGAGATCGCACGTACTCTGTTTATACTATGGAGCAGCAGTACTCAGCCAGTACTATGGAGCAGGATTCACGCACGCTTCGGGCACACCCCTAACACAAAGCTGTATTTTCAGCATCATTACTCCAGTCTCCAGTGTCACATGATCCTTCAGAAATCATAATAATAAACTTAAACATTTCTAATTGCTGTTGAGTTGTACAGACTATTTGTGTGGAAATGATGAGACATGATCAGTTGAATGCATCCTTGCTGAATAATAATGACAGTCTTTAAAGCAGTAGAAATCTCTGTGCCCCTCTGACCTCATCTGACTCTGATAACAGATGTTGTATCGGCTCCCCACATCTGTACCTGTTGCCATGGTTTCTGTCTGATCTCAGGAGGTTTTACATTGTGCTTCAAACCCAGAATAATGCAGCTGTGCGTCCTGATTATAATCACCACACATCACACAGTGAACTTTGACAAACATACACTGTGTTCAGATGCTCCTGAGAGATGAATAACTATCAGCAGGATCCCGGTGAGTGAATATTACAGTCATACTGAGACGCAGGGAGGGACTAATATTACACACTATAGTCAGTTATAAGAGGGGTTTTGCTGTCTAAGGTTTAATGGTTTACTTCAACTGATTTGTAAATCATTTGACTTTCAGAAGTTATATTGTTTAGAACTAAAACTGTGAGGGTAGAAACAATATTGTTAATATTAATATTATTTAGGATATTATTAATTATGTTGTTATCAATTTTGTTAAAACTATTCTAATATGCTGATTTGCTGCTGAAGAAATATTTCATATTATTATCAATGTTGAAAACAGTTGTGTTGCTTCATATTTCTGTGGAATCCGTAATGTATTTTTATGCATTTTATATATTTTATTACATTTTATTCCATGTATGGTTTCTGCAAGGACGAGAAAGTGATGAATCGAAAGATCGGTTAATCGAGTAAAGTTTATATAAAAAAAACAGTCGAAATGAATCAATTCACTAAAATGCATCAGTTTCATATGAGAAAAAAAGTTGGTAATAATACTATAATATACATATATATATATTAAATGAATTATAAATATTTCATTATATTTATTTTATAGTTTTATTATATATATATATATACAGTATATATATATATATATTTAAAATTGTAGTATATGTCTACAAAAAAATTATATATTTATATTGTTTCTTATTTGATAATAAAAATATTATTTGAATAATTATTTGAAAATAAAAAAATATATTTACATCTCCGAGTTTGAGCGGTGAATCAATGTGTGCAGAAATGAGTCGACAGTGATGAGTGACTGACTGTAGAGCAGACATTTACTGAGTGTGAAGAGCGATACGATGAGAGAGATGAATATCAGCCACTCTCGGTATCAATATCGCTGTCTGCTGGTTAATTGTTTAGCTGATGTATGCTCAGAAGTGTGTATGTGTGTGTGTGTGTGTGTGTGTGTGTGTGTGTGTGTGAGTGTGTGCGTGTGCATGTGCATGTGTGTGTGTGTGTGTGTGTGTGTGTGTGTGTGTGTGTGTGTGTGTGTGAGTGTGTGCGTGTGCATGTGCATGTGCGTGTGTGTGTGTGTGTGAGTGTGTGTGTGTGTGTGTGCGTGCGTGGGCGTGTTGAGACTATTTGCTGTTTCACTCTCTCCTTCTCTCACAGTGCTCACTACTAAGCCGGTAAGAGTTCAAGAAGGGTGTGTGTGAACAGTGTATAGTATTTAAATTGAATTAGGCACAATAGAAATTTAACAATATTTTAATTATTTTAAAATGTATTCCATTATTTAAATGAGATGTATGTGAAAATATTAATTCAGCTCTGACTGAAGAACAACTTACAAGAATCTGTTATCTGCAAGGTGTTCTGCTCTTCTTCCACCTTTGCCCCGTCAGCCGATGTTTAACTTACACTAAAGTTCACCTGAGACGAGACAGTGTTTGAAAGACACATCATAAAGCTAAAGATTAGTCAATATGAAACAGCAAATATCTCAACGATTTCAAGCCAGATGTACCATGGTATTACTATGATTTTAAAACATGGTTCAGTGGCAGTACCACAGCAGTCTTTGAAGCACAATATAGTACCATTTAAATCCCATGTACTCCAGAGTAAAGAACACAATCAGCATAAAAAACAAGGTATAGTACAATAATGTAAAAACTATGGTCTTATGGTACAATGATGCTGATACACCATATTGTACTGCTGGTAGGCTACTGAGATTCATAGATGTGACCCTGGAGCACAAAAGCAGTCATAAGCAGCACAGGTATATTTGTAGCAATAGCCAAAGATACATTGTATGCGTCAAAATTATACATTTTTCTTTTATGCCAAAAATCATTAGGATATTAAATAAAGATTGTGTTCTATGAAGATATTTAGTAAATGTCCTACTGTAAATATATCAAAACAATGTTTGATAAGTAATATGCATAGCTAAGAACTTCATATGGACAACCTTAAAGGCAAATTTTCCCAATATTTAGATTTTTTTGCACCCTCAGAATCAGATTCCAAATGTTCAAATAGTTGTATCTCAGCCTATCCTAACAAACCATGCATCAAATGGAAAGCTTATTTATTCAGCTTTCAGATATATAAATCTTAACTTCAGAAATGTGATCCTTGTGACTGATTTTGTGGCCCAGGATCACATATTATGGCATTTACATTGTATTTCAGTGTCCGAAATGCCACGATTCTGTAGCACATTTTTGTAAAGGTCGTTTGGATTTAGTCCAAGGACGAAATTACTTCATCAACGGAAAATAAATGCCAAAATATACAGAAGAAAGAGGAAATATTTGCAGTCTCTGAGCGAGGTCGCTGATAGTGTGTGATGACATAATTCTGCTGCAGAGATTCCTGCTCAGACTCAAGAGACCCGAGAGCCTGATGATCCTCTGCGGATCCGTGCAGACATTACGCCGTTTTCAATGCCTCTAGGGCTGGATACCACCGGTTAATAAACCCGACTAACGGTACAAAAACCGAACGCGCACCGCTGTGTGATGAAAAACAGATGTTCGCGCGCGGAGCGCGAGCTAGAACGCGGCCGTTAAAATGAGCGAAGCTGTCAAAGAAGCGCTTTCTTGTTTTTATTCTAACGTTAACGTTACCGTTTGCCGGTTTGATCTGTCCCGTTGGATTTTAAACGCCTTCTTGCGTCACGCAGCGATGGGGAATCGTGTTTTTCCAGATAACGGGAAAACGCTCTACCGCATCACATCATATGAACCGCTGTAACGTTATTTCTGTTTCTTCTGCTGAAATCATAATGCAGTGACCGATCAAATCATAAATAATTATATTTTAACATTTCCCTTATGCAAAACGAATGTGAATATTAACATGATATAAATGTTCGTCAAAGAAATGAGCGCTTATAGACGTTACATACCGGATCCTGCGGTTTTGTCCCGTTTATTCCGGATTAATATGGCTTCAAGCGACGTTCCTCCTCCGGTGACAGTGTGACAATAGTTAAAGCTGCCGGTGTTACTCGCGTTCGTGTGTTTGGAGGAAAAGAAGGGAGTAAAAGCACGACACGACGGGAGGAGGAGAGGACGGGAGGCAGTAAGTGTTTGGTTTGCCGCCTGCTGGCGCGTGACGGTAACGGCGCCCTCAGATTTTCTTTCTGTTGGTTAAGCATAAGAAAAAAATGCGTGCTTACGTCATCAGCGTGACGCAACGCTGACCTTGAGCTAAACAAACGGAAGGATACTACATCAAAAAGAGATGTTGTTGGACTGCCCTTTGGATTTAGGAAAACACCACTTATACTGTTTTTGGGGTAAAAAATAAACTCAAATAAAAACAGGAGAATGAATATCACTGATTTAATAATTTAATCATGTAGTTTAAATTGTGCAGATTTTTAAATGTCTAGAACATGTCCTGTCATATTCCACTACTAATTTAGATTTAGATTTTGCATAAAGAAAATATTAAGCCTATTTTTTGTGTCCCTTGGGATTTCTGCATTGTCCTTTTTGCATTCATTTCATTTCACTTTTTACCCTCAAATTCTGATTTACATATAGCGAAACAGCATTCTCATAACCACAAAAATGTATAATAATAAATACATACACACACTTCCTATGATTTATTATTTTCGTTTTAGAACAAATTGTAATATTTTAATGGGAATTGGTTTTATTTTTATTACTAAAACAAATTGCACAATGTGTACCTTATGGTGGTATTTGATATACTGCCTTTAATTTATTATTTTAATTAAAAAGTACAACAGTATTGTTGCTATATACAGTATCTCACATCACATTTTTATCAATATTATATTATATCTTTTCATGTGACAAAACTGAAGAAATTACACTTTGCTACAATGTAAAGTAGTGAGTGTACAGCTTGTATAACAGAGTAAATTTTCTGTCCCCTCAAAATAACACAACACACAGCCATTAAAGTCTAAACCGCTGGCCACAAAAGTGAGTACACCCCTACATGAAAATGTCCAAATTGGGCCCAATTAGCCATTTTCTCTCCCCGGTGTCATGTGACTCGTTAGTGTTACAAGGTCTCAGGTGTGAATGGGTGTTAACAGGTGTGTTAAATTTGGTATTATCGCTCTCACTCTCTCATACTGGTCACTGGAAGTTCAACACGGCACCTCATGGCAAAGAACTCTCTGAGGATCTGAAAAAAATAATTGTTGCTCCACATAAAGATGGCGTAGGTTATAAGAAGATTGCCAAGACCCTGAAACTGAGCTGCAGCACGGTGGCCAAGACCATACAGCGGTTTAACAGGACCGGATCCACTCAGAACAGGCCTCGCCATGGTCGACCAACGAAGTTGAGTGCTTGTGCTCAGCATCATATCCAGAGGTTGTGTTTGGGAAATAGACGTATGAGTGCTGCCAGCATTGCTGCAGAGGTTGGGGGGGGGGGGGGGGGGGGGTCAGCCTGTCAGTGCTCAGACCATACGCCGCACACTGCATCAAATTGGTCTGCATGGCTGTCGTCCCAGAAGGACGCCTCTTCTAAAGACGATGCACAAGAAAGCCCGCAAACAGTTTGCTGAAGACAAGCAGACTAAGGACATGGATTACTGGAACCAAGTCCTGTGGTCTGATGAGACCAAGATAAACTTATTTGGTTCAGAAGGTGTCAAGCGTGTGAGGTGGCAACCAGGTGAGGAGTACAAAGACAAGTGTGTCTTGCCTACAGTCAAGCGTGGTGGTGGGAGTGTCATAGTCTGGGCTGCATGAGTGCTGCCGGCACTGGGGAGCTACAGTTCATTGAGAGAGCCATGAATGCTAACATCTCTGAAGCAGAGCATGATCCCCTCCCATCGGAGACTGGGCCGCAGGGCAGTATTCCAACATGATAATGACCCCAAACACACCTCCAAGATGACCACTGCCTTGCTAAAGAAGCTGAGGGTAAAGGTGATGGACTGGCCAAGCATGTCTCCATACCTAAACCCTATTGAGCATCTGTGGGGCATCCTCAAACGGAAGGTGGGGGAGCGCAAGCTCTCTAAAATCCACCAGCTCTGTGACGTCGTCATGGAAGAGGACTACAGTGGTAAGCTGTGCAGCTCTGGTGAACTTCATACCCAAGAGGGTTAAGGCAGTGCTGGAAAATAATGGTGGCCACACAAAATATTGACACTTTGGGCCCAATTTGGACATTTTTGGACTCACTTTTGTGGCCAGCGGTTTAGACATTAATGGCTGTGTGTTGAGTTATTTTGAGGGGACAGCAAATGTACTGTTATACAAGATGTACACTCACTACTTTACATTGTAGCAAAGTGTCATTTCTTCACTGTTGTCACATAAAAAGATATAATACAATATTTACAAAAATGTGAGGGGTGTACTTACTTCTGTGAGATACTGTTACCCCTATTCAATAATTTTGTATGTAATATATTTACATTTAATAATTAAATATGTGTATAGTGTATATGTACCTATGTATTTCCTATAATTTTATATATATATATATATATATATATATATGCACACATAGCCTTTAATAAAAAAAAAGAGGAACATCTGGAAGCATTTCAGTAATGAGAAAGGCGGATAAAATGTGCTTGTCCCAAATTAGCTTAATTTTCTTTATGCAAAATGTATAACTATTTATTTAATATAAGTTTACGTTAAATCAATCAAATTTTTTTTATTAGAGTTGAGGGTGAAATATGACCTTTTTTGAGAGGCTGCGTGGGATTCACCCACATACATAAAAAATATTTGTGATTGTTTCTTGGTTAAAACACTAAGAAGATGTAACAAATATGGATGGCTCATTTGGCAGAGTAAATGTGCAGCATTGTGTCTCACTACAAATAAAATACATCTCCTGGACACTGAGCTGGAGAGAGACATCATTCAGACAGTCAGCTGCTCGGAGTCCTGTGAGACGAGACGCTGTACTGTATGTCTGTGTGTGTCACTGTGTTGCTCTGCAGTGCTGCTGGTGGAAGTTTATATGTCATGTTGGCAGCACAATGTGAGTGTGTGTCAGCTGGACTGAGGCTCTGCAGAACTGGCTGCTATTTCCAGTCCGACTCTCTTCAGTGATTCTTCATACTTCCTCTTCCCCAGAGTCACTATGTCCTCTACTTCCTCCGCCAAGTCCCGCCTACCACTGTCCACCAGCGCTTTCATCAGCCGCTGCACCGCCCCAGGCCCCGCCCCCTGCTGCCCTCTCACCCAATGAAAGAGCATTGCCAACACCTGGGCCCCAAAGTCCCTGACAAAACAAACACAAGGAGATTTCATTTTTATTAGTATAACTAGTACTGCTACTATTACTGTAACTAAAATGATCTGTTTGAATTTTGTCAATTAAAGTATAAAAAGATACAATGAACAAAATTATATAATTAAAGATAATATGATTATAATGATAATGATCAATAATTATTATATAACAAAAGTAATGAATACATAATAAAATATTATAATAATTTTTATTTATTTATACTAAAATATATAATGAAATGTTGCAATAAAGTAAAGCTAAAATTAAACACGAGTCTAAATAACACATTTTTTGCATTGATTTCTTAACACCTTTAACTCCTACATTTTATTGACGTAATCCGAAAGAAAAAAAAGTCATCATCATTAAAAACAAAAAACCTAAAAAGATTTTTGTTACTTAAAATAAATAAATGATAATAGAAATGAAATAAAGTATTAAAAATCTTTCAGATAGTTTCTAATTTTTAATGTTTAAAGAAAACATTTCTCATTTTGATGTATAAAAATAACTAAAACTAAGATGAAATAAAATACTATTAATTATATACGGATTTAAAAAATAATTAACAACAAAAACACACAACACAATTTTTAAAACTTTTAAATAAAATGAGAAAAAATATGTCAAATATAACATAAAACAAAATATAAAAAAACTTATGGTATCTCAAAAATACTAAAATAATATATACACACACAAAATAATATATTAAAATAACGCATACAATTATTATTATTTTTATTATTATTCTATTATTCACATAAAACAATAAAGGGAGTAGTAAAAGAGAATCTTCTGGCAGTATTAGAGTAATGAGAATTAGGGGATAGTGTCTTAAAATAAAATACAAACTGTAAGTTAATAAGGCATGTAAATACATAATGCATAAAATTATTCATTTATAATGACAACTGACATAAAACATGGCATTAAATATGCCTTGAATTGAAAAATGTTAAGAAATGTCATGACATACGCCTTGAAATAAATGCATTTTGTGCCTTATTTCATGACTGGCATTGCTTTGTATTTTTATTCAATTGTATTGTATTTAATTTGACTGCTATATTGTTCCATAATAAAATATGTGATTTGAAATGTAACTTGAATTGAGACAGTAGACTACCGAACAGGACGTGGAGGGCTTGACAAACGGAGCGTGCATGCATGCGCGTGAGTGTGTGTGCCGTCTCCTGCAGTGTCCCAGATGGCAGAGCCATCAACACAAAACCCTCACATTCCCCTCCATCACTCTTTTCCACACTGCTTCTCTCTCTCTAATGATTATGAGTGATTTTACACACGCACAAACACATCTGTGATGGAAAAACTGAACTTAAGATATTAGAAGCTCATGAATATTAATGAAGTCATACTGCTCTGGCTTGATAATAATTCCTGGACTGTCCAGTCACAGAATCTAATTAATATTCAAATATTACAAGCTGCAATAAATGTGAACAACAACCTAGTTCGGTGGAAAAACGTATAGTACAATTTATGTCTAATCTGTTATTACTGCCCTGTTGAAATGATTGCATCATTGAATGCCACAGAAATTGTTAAGGGGATCTGGAGATCACATGCGCTGTAAAATCTGGAGTAAATCAGTCCTGTAATAAAGACCTAATGTTTGGTCCTCTGCCGGCTCTGATCTGATGCCCACCTGTGTTGGCTCCGGATGCGTTCCAGCTGGTCGTAGCTGATGCCCAGGTTGATGCCGATGTTCTGCCACTCTTGGTTGATGCGTAAGGAGATGGACAGGAGGTTGGTCTGTGTCAGGTAGCCGCTCTCCGGGTCGCCCAGGTTCAGCTCGCCGGAGATGTTCCCATCACAGTCAGCGTTCTGTGTGTACATGATAAAACAATACTCACTCATCTGTCAGAGGGTGCATTATAGACTGAAATTCTGCACAAAATGAATGAAATATGTAATTCAAACTTGAAATATTTTTATGAGCTATGTTCAAAACACTAGTGGGAGTGACCTCACTGTCTACATAGGCAGAAGGGAACCTAATAAGTGCCTGATTTTAAACATTAGTTAATAGTCACTTATAGCAGACGTCCCACACAACTTGTACACAAGAATCTTGACAATCGCTCAAGGATGATTCTAATACATTAGCAGGCTGCTAATAAGCACTTTAATTTGTGCAATTTAATTGGAACAATTTTATTTAGTTGCATACAGTGCTTAATAAAGTATATACAAGTACATAATACAAATATATTTTCTTATGATTATATAATATAAAAAAATATACATTTGTATTATAATAATATAATATGAATTATACTGTTATTTATAAAAATGTAATTTAATAATATTATAATAAAGAGACATACACACACATGTATGCGTTTCAGTATTTATATATATATGAAACACTGAAACACAGAATATATATAAATATACGCAGCATTCAATTTTTATATAGCACTATAAGAATAATAATATATAATTATTACCCTAGAACGTAATCAACACAATGAGTGTTGCACAAAAAGTATTCTCGTAGCTTTGTAAAATTACGGTTGAACTTCTGATGTCACATGGATTATTTTACCGATGTCCTTGCTACGTTTCTGAGCCTTGACCGGTCGGCGAGCTCTCAGATTTGATCAAAAATATCCTAATTAGTGTTCTGAAGATCAACGAAGGTCTTACGGGTTTGGAACGACATGAGGGTGAGTAATTAATGACAGAATTGTCATTTTTGGGTGAATTATCGCTTTAAAATAACCGCGTCATCCGCAGCTCTTAAACGCAGTTTGCACTATATGTCGACGTACCAACCACAAGGCTATTGCTGCCGAATATTGAATTATTAAATATAAATAATTAGTAAATATATGTTAAAGTATTTATTTTAGCTGGGTATTACACTTTGGATCAAAACTTAAGAGAGATATTTAATAAAACATTATAGCATTGTGTGCTTTGGGACAGAGTCGTAATGTTGTAGAGTAGATCTTCTAGATCGCTCACAGGAATCCGGAGAGGAAGCGTCGCCATCCACTGGCTGTCATGACCTTTTCTTTTACTCGCCACTTCCTCTGGAAGATCATTGGGCACTTCACCGCGGTAAAATGACACCTAGAAGGACACAAACCCTTGTGTTGACTTGAAATACTGGGCTGATTCAACAACTATGACCCCAAGTCCTGTCTCACCTGTCCTCTCACTGTGCCCTGCTGTGGGTGGGTCGGGCACACATGCACCTCTTTAATGTTCTTCAGGTGAGAGTAAAAGGTGAATGAGAGTCTGCCATCTTTACAGTCCGGACGGTCTGAGGAAACACATTCCAATTACAATCCGATAAATAAACTTGAGCTATTTTTGTGATTTTAATATGTTTGATAGTAGGCTGTAGTGTCTGTTTTATGTATGTGTGTGTGTGTGTGTGTGTGTGTGTGTGTGTGTGTGTGTGTGAGTGTGTGAGTGCATGTGTGTGTGTATGTGTGTGTGTGTGTGTGTGTGTGTGTGTGTGTGTGTGTGTGTGTGTGTGTATGTGTGTGTGTGTGTGTGTGCATGTTTATGTGGTTTATGAGGACACAAATTTGTATAATGACACAGGTATTACAAGGAGAAGGTGATTTATGAGGACATTTTCAGTGTCCCCATAATTTAAAATGCTTATAAATCATACAGAGTGAGTTTTTTTGAGGGAAAGTAGAAATGCACCGTCTCCTGTGAGGGCTAAGTTTAGGTGTAGGGTAGGTGTAGGGCAATAGCACATACAGCTTGTACAGTATAAAAACCATTACGCCTATGGAGAGTCCCCGTAAACCATAAAAACCAACATGTGTGTGTGTGTGTGTGTGTGTGTGTGTGTGTGTGTGTGTGTGTGTGTGTGTGTGAGTGTGTGAGTGTGTGTGTGCCCACCTGCGTTGATGTCAATGCCTCTCTCCAAACCCGCAAAAAACTGCTCTCCCTCCAGCAGGACGCACAACTCAGACGGCTGAGGACCTTCATACTGCTCCGACAGAGACACCAACCTGCTTTCAGCCTAAAGGGAGACGAGAACCATGACTGATATAGGTATAGTTTGTCATTTTAAAGAAAAATATTTATTCAACTTCAATGTACATATGCTATAACTATATGTTGACTTTTTAGGGCTGGCTCGATACCACTTTTTCAGAACCGATACCGATCCGATACCAAAAATTCTGAGTATCTGCCGATACCGATATCGAGCCGATACAGCACAGTTTTTTTTAAATCAGTGTAGAATTTTTATATTTCAGTGTATGTTGACCTGCTCATCACTCTTTTGTGTTTTACACACAATCTACTAAATATAGACAACTTTACTGTAAATAAAAACAACAAATGAATGGATATGTAATTATAATCTATGACAAAAATACTTTTATATATTAGGTTAGTGGATAATTCAGTAGCAAAAGTTTCTCTAAAAAAATCACAATAATGTGCACAATAATTTTATAAAATCTAAAATTTGTGAAAAAAATTGTTTTGGAGAACAAAAAAGAGTGAAGCTTTCGTTGCTATGTTGTTTTTAAAGTGCTCTGGAGGAAATCAAAACTAAGTCAAAAGAGTTCAGCTTTAAGTCTCTGTGCTTACAAGGTGTTTATACTCTCTGCCGGCAGCCATATCACCCTGCCCTCACATGATCTGATACTCTCACCTTGTCCGCTGACAGGCACTGCAGCAGAACCTGCTCTGGGTCGTTTCTTCTCTGTAGTGCCAGAAATCGAACCCGGAACTGTTTCAAGCGGTGATACATCTTCCTGACGACCCCACTAACACACCTGTGAGTGGTGTACCACAACCAGTACCTGAACACACACACACATTATTTGTAAGAACACAGGCACGCTGTATATCATTTCATATCCAACCGCAATAATATATAAAAAAGCTGCATCTCATTTCGTCCTCCGGAGGTCGCATTAGAAGACTGCATCGGGGCAATATTTTACACCTGACAAGGAATAACAGTTAATTTTATTACAGTTACTTTTCTTAACTAAGACATCCTTGATGACGTATGCAGCCTACAAACTTGACCTCCGGAGGACGCAGCAAAAGAGGAAATACGATGCGCGTCAGATCCGTGTCACATTCAGCAGTGGCAGCTCTTAAGGGGGTCGCACACTGAACGAGAAGCGCAGCGCCGCGTCGCACCATGTCTTTAAAATTCGAACACATTGTTTTCTATGTGTGTACGCACACCGGCCGCGTCATTCGGCGACTGTCCGCAGCGCCCAGCAACGACTCAGGACACTGTTCAAATTCCTGCCGCGCCACAGAGCGCCATCTGCCTTATTTTATATTAAATAACATCATATTTGTCTCAAACCGTTGTTAATACACTATACCAAGATACCACTGCTGCTAAATACTGTACACATTAGTTTTACAGCTTGAATAAAATGTAAACATATAGAATTAAATGTATAATAAACTTAATCCTTTTAATCTTTAATATTTCTCTTGATACATTTTTACATACGCAAAATATTAGAGTATAGGCCTATGTAACAATTGTCTGTCATGATTACATTAAATGTCGTCGGTTGCTACCTACTGGATTCACCAGGACACAACCGTTACAACACACTTCAGGTCATTTATTAGTATAGAATGTATGCGTCTGGTGTGCGATTCCTCGAGTTGTCCTAGACGCGGCGCTTCTCGTTCGGTGTGCGATCCCCTTTAGAGTAATAGCAGTGATACTCACCTTCAGTCATAAAAATAGATGGCATTAAACAAATATTCCAAATATACTGGCTTTTATGTTTCTACATTAATTTGAAGAATGTGAAATTATTGCAATATAAGTATATTTAAAAGCTTACTTTAATGTTAGGAGGGCTTAATCGTGATTAATTTAAGAGAAAATTTGTGATCAGTAAAAAAAAAAATTATCGATTAACAGCACTAATATATGACAGACTGTATGGGTTCACTTTATGTTTATGTGTGTGTTTATAGATGCTCACCATGAGAAGTGTGTGATGGAGAAAACGGCGTAGATGTGCGTGACGTAAAGCGACACCTGAGCGGTGATGTCAGTCCAGGTGTGGGCCGTGGGGTCACCGTGCATTAGGTGCAAATGAGACATGTCCACCATGTGTCCTACACACACACACACACACACACACACACACACACACACACACACACACACACACACACACACACACACACACACAAACCTAAAACATCCATCTGCAATACACACTTTCTTTTGTTTGTTTCATTATAGAGGCAGCAAATAGCATAGCACACTACAAAGAAATCATTCTAGTTTTGAAAACTGTGCATTTTAACACCACATGACACTGTATGCCATGACTTGACCTTTTATTTTTAGGGCCTGTTTAACCATCTGATCGTGAAAAGACCAGGTTTAAATGCCCTCATGAAACCCTAAAACACATTTTTTGAGATGTTAACACATATGAACAGGCTGCACATCAGTGAAAACAATAATAGCACTCATTATGTCTATTATTAAGGGAAAAGTGATTTATTTTTATTTTTTTGGAGCAATTTCGTTCTTCCAGTTCAAAAAGAAAGGTTGATCCTACGTCACAAAAAGTGACGTATATGCATTAATCTGGAGTGGTGATTGGCTGCAATGAGTCTACGTCATCAGTTGTCCGAGCTATTCTCAGCATTATTCATGAGAATGAACTCTTACCATCCAATCACTGCGCTGTATTACTCATGAAGTCGTCTTACAGCGGAGAATTCAAATCTCATGAAAGAGCTTCGTGCTGTCAGTTAATTTCTGTAAGCATGACCGCAACAATATTTAATATGACAACACATGGACCGTGCACGAGAGAGCGTTTTTTGCGCAAAACGCCGCGATGGCTTTAATAACACTCGCTGCGTATATAATTAAATGTACTACAATTATGATCAAATATTAATTGTTATAATTACAGTTAAACATAATAATAATTATTACTAATATTATGATTATTATTCTGTTTGACCCTAGTGCAAATATAATGTGAACTGAAACACTATCACGATTAAAAAGAGGTTTGAGTCCACTTTAGTCCTGCTACAAAGTCAAAATACTCTTACCAAAAAAGATTGGATATTTTTTTTATTTACTTTCACTTCAATAATTTAACATTTGCATGTTCTCTGATGTTGATTAATAACATTAATAAAATTAATCAACATCAGAGAACATGCAAATGTGCCGTTCAATTATTGAAAATTCACTTAAAATCCTGGAATAATAAAAAAAGCTGACAAAAAGTTTGGGAATCCCTGCATTACATAAAATAACCAAGTTCAACATCTGACAGAAATAAGTTTCTTGGGTTTTAAATGCTAAAACAACAGTGTTGAAGATGAAGACATCATTGAACACATTCCTCATTTGTTTTAAACAGCATTAATGTCTGTGAATTTAAATCTCTCAGGCATGAACCAGACTCTAATAAGCTTACGATCTGCTCGGTTTAACAATTAAACCATTTCCTGGAAAGAAGAGAAGAGTGAATGTGATGCAATACCAGTCACTCCAGGTGGAAGAGGAATCTGCACTCTGATTGGCTGAAGGAAGTGCATGCTGGGAGTTTGAGAGAGGCACAACAGTGGGCTGGCACTGGCATGAGGGTCTCCGGTCAGGTCCTGCACCTCAGACAGCGCCACCTGCAGGACCTGAGGTTAAAAACAGAATTAGAATAGAAATAAAACAGAATACATAAACACAGAAGGTTGAACGATTTGTGATTGTAACAGTGTCGGCTCATATTAAGTGCTTTTTTTATAAAATTACTTCAATTATTAGCATCAGTCTGATCAGAAGTTCATTATTAGAAGTAGGGGTAATTTTTCCAATTCAAACCAGGGTTATTATAGTTAACTAAAACCATAAAAAAGTATTACTCGAAATAAAACAATAGTGCCAACACATTGTATGGCACATCATGGGTCAATTAATTATTAATTGGGATATTTAAGTAAAGTTATGTTTATGAAGATATTTTGTAAATGTCTTACCGTAAATATAAGCCAAATATTGAAGTAATCCTGGGAATGGAAAGCTAAGTCAAAGTTCATGTTAATATGAAGAGATATTTTGTAGGAATGAAAAAACGTATTTTAATCTAAAAACAATCTAAAAACTTACAAAAACTACAGGTACATCTCAGAAATATATCAAAACTCAGATTACAGTGATGTTTTCATGTTGTATCATCAGACAAATATTGTTCCACAGCTTATGAAAGTCAAAAATCATGAAAATCCCATCCATACAGCATACATAACAAACCATACATGGTCCAGAAGACGGATGGAAAGCAGATGGCCATTACTGAAAGGGGGGGCTGTATTCAGGAGTGCTGATATGATGTTATATTAATATTAAAAAAATACTGACACTTAAGACTGGAAGGAAGAAATTTTGTGGTCCAGGGTCACTTATAAAAAACGTATTTTAATCTAAAAACAATCTAAAAAATCAACAGGGATGACCGCAAGCTTGAGAGTACTGTCAGCAAAGCCGATTCAAACACTTGGGAGAGCTTCACAAGGAGTGAACTGAAGCTGGAGTCAGTGCATCAAGAGTCACCGCGCTCAGACATCTTCAGGAAAAGAGCTCAAAGCCACTTTAAACAGAAACATCGTCAGAAGCATCAATTACCTGGGCGAAGGAGAAAAACAACTGGACTGTTGCTCATCCTCTTCAGATGAAAGTACATTAAAAGTAGCATTTCATTTGGAATCAATAGATTCCCAGAGTCTGGAGGAAGAGTGGAGATGACACAAATCCATGTTGCTTGAAGTACCAGTGTGAAGTTTCACAGTCATTGATGATTTGGGCTGCCATGGCTCTGCTGGTGTGGTCCACTGTGTTTTCTGAATCCACAGTCAACGCAGCCATTGAGACACCAGGACATTTTAAAGCACTTCATGCTTCCTTCTTCTGACAAGCTTTATGGAGATGCTGATTTAATTTCCAGGAAAGGACGCGAAGACTTGGCCACAAACCACGAGAACTGCAACACACTGCCAAAGGTACCAAAAGCTGGTTCAATGACACAGAGTGTTACATAGTGTGCTATGATATGGCCAGCAAACTCGCCTGACCTGAACCCATTTTCATAGAGAATCTATGGGGTATTGTCAAGAGGAAGACGAGAGACACCAGACCCAACAATTCAGATGACCTGAAGGCCGCTATCAAAGCAAACTGGGCTCATTACACCTGAGCAGTGCCACAGGCTGATCATCTCCATGCCACGCCGCATTGCTGCAATAATTCATGCAAAAGGAGGCAACCGAAGTATTGAGTTGCGCATAGAACAGACCTACGTTTTTTAAAATATATCTCTTTTGTTGATTGACTTATGCAATATTATAATTTTCTAAGACTTAATTTTGGGTTTTCATTATCAACATTTCCAGAAATAAAGGCTTGAAATGTTTCACTCTATGTGTAATGAATCTATATAATATATGGGTTTCACTTTCTGAAATGAGTGACAAAAAATATTTATCTTTTTCATGATATAATTTTTTTTTTGGAATGTACCTGTATATTAACAAAAACTATAATGGTATATCAATGACACAAAATTATAACAATATATGTTTTAAAAATAATAAACAGTTATTCATATATTCTACTGTACATTTCAACATTTGGATTAATTTTACTAAATAAATTAGAGCTTTAGGTAGAATCCATAACATAAAAGTAATTATCATATTGTATCATATAGATTATATTAGTATAGATTAATGACACAAACGGCGTAGTACATTCATGTACAGACCTGCATTGTGACTATACGTGTCTCTGTTGTGCACTCTGGAGGGAAAGTAAGTTTAATCCCCGGGTCAAATTGAGACACCAGCAGCGCCCCGTCTGGAGACACAGAGCAACTGTCCAGGAAAGGACGCGAGACGGCCACAAACCACGAGAACTGCAACACACTGCAGCAGGCCAACTGCAAACACACAGATGATAATAATACATATGTGTGCATTAATGCTCCCAGGATGGCTTAAGAGGGTTTTTCTGCAGATATGATCTGATTGGCTCACCCGCGCTGGGCGTCCTCCTGGCCTGCAGCTGTGTTTCTCACTTCCCCTTCTGGTCAGGGTGAGTAGTGTCGTCCAAGACCGACCATCAAACCTGCGAACCGCAACATCACCTTTCCGTGCTTTGTGATACGGAATACACACCTCTACCGGCTAAAAGAGTGACACAGGAAAAAATATGATTTATAATTACAAAACAATACAGTAATTGTACAATACAACCAGGGACTGGGGCTGCAAATTAGCCTATGGCTATAAGCCTATATGTGGAGCATCGGCTGCTTGATATTGTAGCAATGTTATACTGCATTGTCCCTGTTAAATAAACCAATAAATAAATAAATAAAAATAAATTATTAGTTAATTATGTATAAATCAATCATTGAAAATTGTATTTTTATAATTTATAGTTATTAAGTTAATAATAGTAACATTATATTCATATTAATAATATTATATTATATTAATTATAAATATAAAGTTAAAAATACTATATTTTATTTATAATTGTTCGTATATTATTAATTAGTGTATTTTTTATAGATATCAACTGTATCATTCATACATTCTAAAATTCTAGCTTTATTTTACTTTAAGCTTTTTTCACTCTAAACAATATAATTTTGTATTATTAATTTATGTATTGATTATAATGATGGTTAAATTACATATGCATTTATAAATATAGAAGGAGGGTAACGTACAGGATCATTTTCGGTACAGGTCCGCATGGGTACTGAACAAATCATTTTTTTAAAATCAGGAAATTCAGACAATAATGCTGTTTTGCCGTGTTTTGCCGCGTTTTCTAATGCTATTTTCTTTGATGTGGCGGGACAGATCACTGTATAAGTTCAAATGCTGGCATGGAGTGCAATCATCCCTTATTCTTTACTACTAATTTAAATGTGAAATAAACATGAATGAACAAATCATGCCTCATACAATTGCTCAATCACTGTTTTAATCACGGAAAGACATCATTAAAACAGCTTGATAAACTAAAATGATAACCTTCTCAAACGTGGCTCCGTGTGGGCGGAGCTCCAGCCGTCGACTCAACAGGATGTCATGCTCCTCTAGCCACACCCACTTTCTGTCTGGTCTCCTCTCTGCCCACTGAAGTTGTGTGACAGCATTTACGCATCTCTGTGGAAACAAGAGCTCCGCCCCTCCAGGAAGGAACACGTGACAGCCAGCAGGTGATACTTGAAAACTGATGGACAGAGAATAGTTTGGAACTAGCATTATAGAATGTATCAGTCCCTCCAGGATTTCGCAGGACTTTTTTCTGATTTTACCGGCCTAAAATGACTGATTTTGCTGTGGCTTTTCTCAAAATTTGCAGTGATATTTGTGGCATTTCTTATTATTTTGCAGTGAAAATATACCATGGACAACATTCTTCTAACATTTTCATAACTTTTCTGACTTCGAGAACCATCGGCTCCAGGCTAACCTTTGAGGACACCAGTGCCATTCAATTCTACAGAAGCAGCACCTGACAGTAAAGCACTCACCCTAATCGCACATATACATCGCAGAGATGTCTATTTGATGTCTGCATTTACATATGCAAGATGTATTTTTTAGGGTATTTGCTCATCTGCAATACGTCTCTAATATGTTTCCTGTCAGATGACAAATAGACATTTATTAGAATGCATGTAAAACTGCATCTGAGACATTTATCACATTACAAGACAGATGTTTTCCAGATCTTTAGCAGACGTCTTACAGATTTACTTGTGCTATCTAGGTAGTTGAGATGCAGATAAAATGTACTTTTATTACTGTCATTCATAATGTCTAAATATAATTTTATACGGAAAAAAATTTAATTATATATACAGTATATATAGGGAGTGGAAATGGCTCTAATAAGCCTGTAAGTCTCTGAAGTCATATAATGGTAACTTAATGTCCTTTTTATTTTTAAATAAGTGTTTGCTTTCCTTCATTATGAAACTTTTAGTTTTACAAATGGAGGAAACCTATGAAACCTAATGAGATAACAAATAATGTTATCACATTAAACAAATTTTGGTAATACTTAAAGCTTTGAAGTGCTGGGAAAAGTTGTGTGAAGCATTTAAAGACACTCATTAGACCATTAGACCGTAACTATGTTAAATCCATGGTGAATGGTGGTGATGTGTTTATTGAACAATGATTCTACTGGTTTCCACATCAGTGGCGTTTGTTCTGATGTCTGTAGCTTTAACAGAATTATGCGCTGAATTTGAAAGCTTCTCACAAGATTTGACAGAGATGTTATTGATTCCGCGGTGAATTCGACTGCTTTCTTCACTGTATCTCCGAGTGCTGTGTATAACGGTGTCATGTGATCGAGAGCAGCTGAGCAGATAACGGAGTAGAGCGGATTCGTTTCGCTTTCGGTTCATTTGTTCAATGTAGCTCTTGTAAATCGGGCATGAAGAGAACGCAAGGCTGTCCTTTCTTTTTTTAAAGTGAGAAACAACCTTTCTTTGACTGAAGGCACGTTGTGATGACGTCACGGGACAATTACGAAAATTTGCAAGCTCTTGCGAAAATTGCGGAGTTTGCTTGCTTTTGCGATAAATTCATCGAATCGCAAAATCCTGGAGGGACTGAATATATATATATACTGCATACTATTTTTATAATACTATTTTTTAACACTGCATATTATTATTTTTTTAAGTAGTATGTAGCATTTATTTAAGTAATTAATACTTTTATTCAGCGAGGACACATTAAATTGATCAAAACTGACATTAAAGATGCTTATTAAAGTTACAAAAGATTTCATCAAAGAGTCCTGAAAAAAATGATCATGGTTTCCAGAAAAATATGAAGCATATGTTTCTTGAGCAGCAAATCTGCATATTAGAATGATTCCTGAAGGATCATGTGACACTGAAGCCTAGAGTAATGATGCTGAACATACAGCTTTGCATCACAGATATAAATGACATTTTACAATATACTACAATAGAAAATAAGTTTTTTAAAACAATAATACTATTTCACAACATTAGTGTTGTTTTACTGAATTTCTGATCAAATAAATGCAGCCTTGGACGTCTTTCGAAAACATTAAAACCACCCCAAGCTTTAGATTGCTAAATGAAGGTAAGCTCAGTTCACCTGTGTTGATGAAATCCGAGGTGCAGCTCTGGGATCTCAGATTCTTCCAGAACTATAAAACACAAACAGTGTCAATGGACCAAACAGGCTTCGTTTGTTCAGGTTTTATCATCCATCCATCCAGAATACATTGTGTAATACAAGCATAATAGTCATATGCTTGTCTGTCAAAGGTCATATTTGTTTGATAAACATTTCATTATAATAATGTGACATAAGCTAGACTACAGCAGCATCAGTGAGAGCTGTCAGTGACCTGGGGTGATGTGGGTGATCAGTGGGGGCGTCGGCGGTCGATCCAGCGGGTTGTTCCTCAAGTCTAGTTTGTTGAGTAGCGGGAGGGAGCGCAAACATTCAGGAACACTCCTCAGATCATTACTCTGGATTACTAGCTGCCTCAGAGAGCGGAGAGACCCTGAGAGAGAGTGAGCCATCAAAAGCTGAAATCTCATTTACAAACAGTAGTTGGCATAGTGTAAAACTATTTTTGACACCAAGATAGTATCATGTAAGGCAGCACACGGTCATTTGGTGTTGTTTGGGACTCATGCTGGCATTTACACTGCAAATCTAAAAGTGTCTGAGTGGGTTTTTAGCTATAGCTTGAAGATAAAATTGTCTCCAGAAAAGAAACTAAATCTGCCAAAACCCCCCTTTTGCAGACATCTAGGAACATCCTCATTTGGAAAAAAAAAACGATTCATACTGTACATAAAATAAATATTTTGTTTTATTCTAAGTACCTAAAAATCTTGAATTAAT
>CM049866.1:47251931-47261931 GCA_027474115.1 Schizopygopsis malacanthus | reverse complement strand
AAAGGACTTAAAAGAGGTGAAAGTTGAGGCAGACAAAATCAATTATTAAAGTATTAAAAATCTGTTTTATGCTAAATCATATTTAAGATTGGCCTTCAGAGCAAATGCCCCAAATGACCTCTCAAAAGAACCCAGGGAAAAATTTTCCTGGAGATTCTGTTCAGCGCCGTCCAAATGTGGGTTAAAGGTTATGGATTATGTTGTCATTTCACAACATACATTTTTAAGAACAGAGCGAACAAAATAGTCCATATACTGAGATCTAAAAATATCCACAGCAACAAACCCAAAGACACATCTCCAGATTGAAAATACTGTATGTTTGCTTGCAGATAGTTTCAGCAGTGTCGTACAATTATATATGATATATTTCATAATTGCATGCATACGTGTGTGTATATACTGTAAGGGATCCGCACTTATCTTCTTAATGACTTGTAATTTAAATTTAATTTTTCAGCTGAGCAATCAACAATCAGACGTTTCAGCAGCAAGCCTGCTTCAGTGAATCATGTAGTAACATTATTATTTTGAGCAAAAACAATCCAGTTCTAATACATTTATTATACATGCATGCTGTTTTTGTTAGCTCATATTAATTGAGAGAATTCCAGCAAAGAAAACTATGTTCTAAGAACATTTTGCTAATGTTCCCAGATGAAAATATGTTCTCTGAACATTCAAAATGTCCAGGCTTTTTTAAAAAGAATCATTTTGGAAATGTCACGAGAACGTTATTTTGAATATGTTCTGAACATTCTGGACCAAGTAGTAACATTTTAAAACATGATAGTCAAATGCACAGCTGAAACACTGCTTCCCGGGACCACTGATAAACCGGCCCTTGACAAAGGTCCAGCTAAACCTGTTCAGAAAAGCATTCCATGATGAGTAACCTAATGTTACAATGTAAGTTGTTGTGCTAACATTTTAAGGTTTTCTTTTATATTTTGAGAAAGATAACTTTGAACGAATGCTATTAATGTTATAACGTTTGTTCATGACTTTGAGAGAACCTCGCCAGAAATGTATTTTTCACACAGCAGCAGAAACATTTAAAATGAACAGGTGGAGGCAAAAATACAATAATAAACTGTGAAAAAAATAAAATAAATGGTGAAATGTATTTTTCACACAGCAGCCGGACCATTTAAAATGAACAGGTGGAGGCAAAAATACAATAATAAACTGTGAAAAAAATAAAATAAATGGTGACCACAGCAGCCGGACCATCAGGTGGAGGCAAAAATACAATAATAAACTGTGAAAAAATGGTGAAATGTATTTTTCATCAGGTGGAGGCAAAAATACAATAATAAACTGTGAAAAAACTAAAATAAATGGTGACCAGTCACAAAACATAATATATGAAATATATCAAGTTTTAAAGCTATCCATGTCACTTATAGACATAAACTCACAACATGCATGAAAATGTATTTATTCTATAAGTCATTTGAATAGCAAAAGATCACAGTGCAACATAAAATAAATGATATGACTGACATTCAGTTTGTAAATAATGTTACATAACATACCTTTATACACAGCTTTCATATAGAACCATGGCAAATGTGTTTTTGAACTGCGTTGTGCGCTGGCAGACATGGACAGAATGTAAGTTAAGATGCCCAGAAAATCGATTTGAGGAATTGAATTGGGATGAAAACATTAATTTGTTCATTTGTAGTTCTTGCCCTGTGAACTCTGAACTCTCACTCAAAACACATTTTTATGTGAGAACGTTCCCGTGTCCCATGAGTGCATGCACACAAGCAATCTTGACACGACTGCACTTAAATAAATCAGAAGAAGATTGCAAACAAAACAGTACACAGAGAGGACATATTTGTAAAGCCATGTCATTTGGGAGGATCCCTGGTAAGATGTTGTAAAACACTGTACAAAGGTGGAAACACCATTCAATAACATGCAGTATAAAGACTAGCAGGAAACCTGCTGTTTATTGACATGTTTGACATTGAAAAATATACATATCTGTACTTCATTTATTATTCAGTATTTAATAGCAAAACTCAAACAATCGTGGATAAATATATAGATGTTTAAATGTTCTATGTGACCCTGGACCACAAAACCAGTCATAAGTAGATAATATACAAGCCAACAATACATTGTATGGGTCAAAATGATCGATTTTACTTTAATGCCGAAAATCATTAGGATATTAAGCAAAGATCATGTTTCATGAAGATATTTCTAAATTTCCTATCAAAACTTTATTTTTGATTAGTAATATGCATTGCTAAGAACTTCATTTGGACAACTTTAAAGGTGATTTTCACAAAATTTGATTGATTTGCACCCTCAGATTGCGGATTTTCAAATAGTTGTATCTCAGCTAAATATTGTCTTATCCTAACAAACCATACATCAACGGAAAGCTTATTTATTCAGTTCTCAGATAATGTATACATACAAATAAAAAAGATTGTAGTCCATGGTCACATATTATATATTTAAAATATTTTGATATTTAAAAATCTAAATGACCTTGTCATTACAAGCTTCACAGAAGTACGTCATAATGGGTGGAGGGGGGGGGGGGGGGGGGTCAATAACAAAACACAGCTGATAAGCGCGCGTGACAGCTGAGAGAAAGGAAAAAGTGGTTAGGGTCCATGAGCGCAGCTTCTGATTGGCTAATATCGCCTCAGCCACGCCCAATGTCAACACGCCCCGCCCTCCCCAATGATATTTGTGACGGAGACGAGCATGTCAAAACACCCGGCACCGTACGTGAAGTTATTTAACAAGCTAGCGGAGAAAACAGAGTTTCAAGATGCTCGCGTCAGTGATTGTTCATCACATAAGAAACTTTTAAATCGAAAGAAGTTAGTGTTTAGGTCGTTATAAACGTTAGAAGTTCACTGTTTGGATCATCGCCGATGCATCAGGCGCGTGAAAGACGAAAGTAAACGAAAGTAACTACATACCGAAGGATTTACTAACTTTATCTAAAGATTTTCGAGAAGAAATCGACATGTTCCCCCTCGACTCTCCGTGGAATATCTCTTTCGCAGGCTGTGGTTTTCTGGGTATTTATCACATCGGAGTGGGCAGCTGTCTGCAGGAGCACGCGCCGTTTCTGGTCGAGAACGCGCGTCACATTTACGGCGCGTCCGCGGGCGCGATCACGGCCTCTGCGCTGGTCAGCGGCGCCTGTTTGGGTAAACTCAGATTGTTATTTATATCATCTGAAATGAACATGATCTTTACTTAATATCTTAATGATTTTTGGCATTTTGACCCATACAGACCTGTATGAAAAAATACTATAGTAATGTATAGTAAATACTATAGTGTTTTTTAACCCTACTATAGTAAAGTGTATTAAATTGTACCATAAAATAAAATACCATAGATATTATAATATCATTCTACCATAGTACCTCTACATTGTTTTGTTGTACACTGGAAAAACAATATTCACGCAGAAATTGCTGGTAAATTTGACAAATAATTACAGAGAAACGTCAAGTAAGACATTGAATTAAACATGAAATATTGAAGTAGAAAGACTGAAATTGTATTGTTCAATAATCTGTGTTTTAATTACGACAACAACAACAACAACAACAAAGATTTTGCTGTGTATAATGGCAAGTTTATGGATATTTACTATGCTAACAATGAGGCTTAAAACCATATAAAACACTTTCATTACTAAATAACATAAACTTTATGTGAAATAAAATAAAATATAAATAAGTGTACTTTAAAATATACTATAATAAATTAATTTTATTTCAGCTAGTTGCAAAGGCAACATTTAATTTCATTTAAAATAACCAAAAAATGAATAAAAACGATTCAAAATTACGAAAATTAAAATGATAACAAAAATATAAAAGTAAATCTATAATAATATCTCAGTTCAATTAAAATAACACTGATACCAAGGTATTTTTTAAGAGTACCATGTGCGTATGAATACACTAGTACCATGGTATTATCATCAGATCGGTCTTGTCTGTGTCCATCTATATTTAGTATCTATGTCAAAGATTACACTTCTTGTGTAACATCAACATCCACCTGTTGCTTTATTGTCAGTGTGTGATCACTAACTGCTCTCTTTCTGGTCCTGTGACAGGAGAGGCGGGTGCCGGCATCATTGACGTGGCTAAAGAAGCCCGAAAGCGCTTCCTAGGCCCCATGCACCCCTCCTTCAACCTGGTGAAGATCATGCGGACCGTAATGCATCGCGTGCTGCCGCCCGACAGCCACAGCAGGGCCACCGGCCGCCTGGGCATCTCTCTGACCCGCGTGACGGACGGAGAAAACGTGCTGGTGACACACTTCAACAGCAACGAGGAACTCGTGCAAGTGCGTACTCACACTCAAACACAGGCACACGTATTCATTAAAGCTAGAAATGCATATTAAAATTTAGGTTTAGTGAGAATCAACTCACATGACCTTTTAATACCCAGCTGTAAACAATCCTAGATTCATGATACTTAAATGCACATGATTTGGATCACATGGTATTATGGTTTCATGTCCAAATCCTTTGTGTGCTTATTTTGTGTGTGTGTGTGTGTGTGTGTGTGTGTGTGTGTGTGTGTGTGTTTGTGTACAGGCGTGTGTATGCAGTGCTTATATTCCCGTGTACTGTGGCCTGATACCTCCAACCCTGCAGGGAGTGGTAAGTATCCAGTCACGATATAATGACTCATAAATCATTTACAACTGCAATATGATTGTCCCGTCTGTGCTCACTTTCATTTTTACAAGTGATTGAGTAAGTCATGTGCTTGTTGCAAATCTCACCAAATATGTTTTTTTTTTTTTGCATTATTAAAAAAAATATCACACAATAAAATAAAATGTGCATTTAATATTATACAATTCAGTTTTAATGTTAATCTTTGTGAAGCACCAGCACGGGCTCTGATTTATTTATTTAGAATATGATTAGATACGATTTTTTAGAGATGAAATCTATTCATTGATGTTTAATATTATATTAATTTATAATATTAGTTTATGTTTATTTATTGAATGTGTGTAGGATAAGTTTATTACGTATTGTTAGGAGTTTGAATGGTAACACTTTACAATAAGGTTCATTAGTTAACTACTAGGCTATAGTTATCTACGAATGAACAATACTTCCGCTACATTTATTAATCTTAGTTCAATGTTAATTTCATAATAATAACTAATTCAAAGGTAATAACTAATGCATTATTAAAACCAGAGGTTGTGCTTGTTAATATTATTTAATGCACTCTGAACTAACCATAAACGACTATATTTTCATGAACTAACATGAACAAAGATGAATAAATACTGTCAAACGTGTATTGATCATTGATGTTATTAATATTTAATACTAATGGAAGCTTGTTGTAAAGTGTTACGGAGTGCGTTCGAGTGAATAACGCTAGAACGTGTATTGATCATTGATGTTATTAATATTTAATACTAATGGAAGCTTGTTGTACAGTGTTACGGAGTGCGTTCGAGTGAATAACGCTAGAACGTGTATTGATCATTGATGTTATTAATATTTAATACTAATGGAAGCTTGTTGTACAGTGTTACGGAGTGCGTTCGAGTGAATAACGCTAGAACGTGTATTGTTCATTGATGTTATTAATATTTAATACTAATGGAAGCTTGTTGTAAAGTGTTACGGAGTGCGTTCGAGTGAATAACGCTAGAACGTGTATTGATCATTGATGTTATTAATATTTAATACTAATGGAAGCTTGTTGTACAGTGTTACGGAGTGCGTTCGAGTGAATAACGCTAGAACGTGTATTGATCATAGATGTTATTAATATTTAATACTAATGGAAGCTTGTTGTAAAGTGTTACGGAGTGCGTTCGAGTGAATAACGCTAGAACGTGTATTGATCATTGATGTTATTAATATTTAATACTAATGGAAGCTTGTTGTAAAGTGTTACGGAGTGCGTTCGAGTGAATAACGCTAGAACGTGTATTGATCATTGATGTTATTAATATTTAATACTAATGGAAGCTTGTTGTAAAGTGTTACGGAGTGCGTTCGAGTGAATAACGCTAGAACGTGTATTGTTCATTGATGTTATTAATATTTAATACTAATGGAAGCTTGTTGTACAGTGTTACGGAGTGCGTTCGAGTGAATAACGCTAGAACGTGTATTGATCATTGATGTTATTAATATTTAATACTAATGGAAGCTTGTTGTACAAGTGTTACGGAGTGCGTTCGAGTGAATAACGCTAGAACGTGTATTGATCATTGATGTTATTAATATTTAATACTAATGGAAGCTTGTTGTAAAGTGTTACGGAGTGCGTTCGAGTGAATAACGCTAGAACGTGTATTGATCATTGATGTTATTAATATTTAATACTAATGGAAGCTTGTTGTACAGTGTTACGGAGTGCGTTCGAGTGAATAACGCTAGAACGTGTATTGATCATTGATGTTATTAATATTTAATACTAATGGAAGCTTGTTGTAAAGTGTTACGGAGTGCGTTCGAGTGAATAACGCTAGAACGTGTATTGATCATTGATGTTATTAATATTTAATACTAATGGAAGCTTGTTGTAAAGTGTTACGGAGTGCGTTCGAGTGAATAACGCTAGAACGTGTATTGATCATTGATGTTATTAATATTTAATACTAATGGAAGCTTGTTGTAAAGTGTTACGGAGTGCGTTCGAGTGAATAACGCTAGAACGTGTATTGATCATTGATGTTATTAATATTTAATACTAATGGAAGCTTGTTGTACAAGTGTTACGGAGTGCGTTCGAGTGAATAACGCTAGAACGTGTATTGATCATTGATGTTATTAATATTTAATACTAATGGAAGCTTGTTGTAAAGTGTTACGGAGTGCGTTCGAGTGAATAACGCTAGAACGTGTATTGATCATTGATGTTATTAATATTTAATACTAATGGAAGCTTGTTGTAAAGTGTTACGGAGTGCGTTCGAGTGAATAACGCTAGAACGTGTATTGTTCATTGATGTTATTAATATTTAATACTAATGGAAGCTTGTTGTACAGTGTTACGGAGTGCGTTCGAGTGAATAACACTAGAACGTGTATCGATCATTGATGTTATTAATATTTAATACTAATGGAAGCTTGTTGTAAAGTGTTACGGAGTGCGTTCGAGTGAATAACGCTAGAACGTGTATTGTTCATTGATGTTATTAATATTTAATACTAATGGAAGCTTGTTGTAAAGTGTTACGGAGTGCGTTCGAGTGAATAACGCTAGAACGTGTATTGATCATTGATGTTATTAATATTTAATACTAATGGAAGCTTGTTGTAAAGTGTTACGGAGTGCGTTCGAGTGAATAACGCTAGAACGTGTATTGATCATTGATGTTATTAATATTTAATACTAATGGAAGCTTGTTGTAAAGTGTTACGGAGTGCGTTCGAGTGAATAACGCTAGAACGTGTATTGATCACTGATGTTATTAATATTTAATACTAATGGAAGCTTGTTGTACAGTGTTACGGAGTGCGTTCGAGTGAATAACGCTAGAACGTGTATTGATCATTGATGTTATTAATATTTAATACTAATGGAAGCTTGTTGTAAAGTGTTACGGAGTGCGTTCGAGTGAATAGCGCTAGAACGTGTATTGATCATTGATGTTATTAATATTTAATACTAATGGAAGCTTGTTGTAAAGTGTTACGGAGTGTGTTCGAGTGAATAACGCTAGAACGTGTATTGATCATTGATGTTATTAATATTTAATACTAATGGAAGCTTGTTGTACAGTGTTACGGAGTGCGTTCGAGTGAATAACGCTAGAACGTGTATTGATCATTGATGTTATTAATATTTAATACTAATGGAAGCTTGTTGTAAAGTGTTACGGAGTGCGTTCGAGTGAATAACGCTAGAACGTGTATTGATCATTGATGTTATTAATATTTAATACTAATGGAAGCTTGTTGTAAAGTGTTACGGAGTGCGTTCGAGTGAATAACGCTAGAACGTGTATTGATCATTGATGTTATTAATATTTAATACTAATGGAAGCTTGTTGTAAAGTGTTACGGAGTGCGTTCGAGTGAATAACGCTAGAACGTGTATTGATCATTGATGTTATTAATATTTAATACTAATGGAAGCTTGTTGTAAAGTGTTACGGAGTGCGTTCGAGTGAATAACGCTAGAACGTGTATTGATCATTGATGTTATTAATATTTAATACTAATGGAAGCTTGTTGTACAAGTGTTACGGAGTGCGTTCGAGTGAATAACGCTAGAACGTGTATTGATCATTGATGTTATTAATATTTAATACTAATGGAAGCTTGTTGTAAAGTGTTACGGAGTGCGTTCGAGTGAATAACGCTAGAACGTGTATTGATCACTGATGTTATTAATATTTAATACTAATGGAAGCTTGTTGTAAAGTGTTACGGAGTGCGTTCGAGTGAATAGCGCTAGAACGTGTATTGATCATTGATGTTATTAATATTTAATACTAATGGAAGCTTGTTGTAAAGTGTTACGGAGTGCGTTCGAGTGAATAACGCTAGAACGTGTATTGTTCATTGATGTTATTAATATTTAATACTAATGGAAGCTTGTTGTAAAGTGTTACGGAGTGTGTTCGAGTGAATAACGCTAGAACGTGTATTGATCATTGATGTTATTAATATTTAATACTAATGGAAGCTTGTTGTAAAGTGTTACGGAGTGTGTTCGAGTGAATAACGCTAGAACGTGTCTAAAGCGCCGGGAGAGCTTGCGCAAGCATTACTTCTGTTTTAAACAGCTGCGTGTTGTTGGGAGATGTGGACGGTCTGTATTCATTGAAGCTGTTGTAGAGAGAGGTTAGAGGTAGTTTGGATTTGGATTCAGATGTTGTGCCAGGATCGATACCGGTAGTTTTTGATGTAAACGCGGTGAGTAGAGTGATTGTTTACCTCCTCTCTCTCATCTCCATGTAGTCGGTTCAGTGACCGCTGTCTGTTTTCTGAGCTTTGCTCTAGTTCTTGGGGTTTTTCCTTGAATTTGGTGTTGTTTGTGTGTTTTTAAGCACTGCTTTCTCTTTTTCTTAGTGTTTAGCTTTTCCTCTTTTTGTTAATTTATGAATAATAATAAATGCATTGTGGCATTATTTTCATAACAATTAAATCCTTTACTGTTTAAATAATAATGTATTATATTTTGCATTACTCAGTGAAGAGAATTTGTGGGGAAAATGTGGTTAATTATAATAAAGTAATGTTACAACATTATATTCAATAAAATTAAATACTTTACCATTTAAATAATGCATTAATTTTTTTTCACATTGCAGTAATGAGAATTTGAGGAAATGTGGTTAATTATCAAGAAAATAATGACACATTATTTTAATTAAAATATATATTTTTCTATTTAAATAATATAAAAAAATAATTAAAGTACACTAATGGGAATTTGAGAGAAAAATGTGGTTAATTATCATGAACATTGTCACGTTATTTTCATTAAAATTAAATATGTATATATTTTTAATTGTAATAAATAATATATATAATTGTTTTATTCACACATTACTGTAATGAAAATTTGAGGGGGGGGGGGGGGGGGGGATGGGGTTAATTATTATGAAAATAATGTCAACAATGAAAAAGCTTCAATTTCTTCATGCAAAATATAATGTCATTTGTTTTGGTTTTTTGTTTTCTTTTTTGATTTGCTCGTTCTCTTTCCACTCACTTGTAGTGTTTAAATGGTTGTTATTGTGTTGTGCAGCCAGTGATTTGCATCTGAAGTAGAAGAAAAGAGTCAGACCGTTGAAGAGCTAGTCATTGAAGAGCTAGTCATTGAAGTGCTAGTCATTGAAGTGCTAGTCATTGAAGTGCTAGTCATTGAAGTGCTAGTCATTGAAGAGCTAGTCATTGAGAGGTAAAAGGTGAAGCTGATGTCAGATCAGTAAGATCAGTGAGCTGGTGTCCATAAGTCAGTGTTTGCTCATTTAGCACGCGGCTCGCCTTCCC
>CM049866.1:47194431-47246931 GCA_027474115.1 Schizopygopsis malacanthus | reverse complement strand
CAGTACAGGAAACAGAGCACGAGTCTTCTTGTGCTTAAATGGTTTAAAGACATATTAAAATGCACACAAAGGAATCAATAAGAGGAATCTAAATTGTTATTTTATACCAAGTAGACGTAGGAGTAGAATTGGAATAGATTTTGGATTCCCAAGCCTCGGTATGGGTTAATATTTGAGATAAAATGCTCTTTTTTTTGTCCTCCTGAATGTGTACCTGGAGTCCACCTTTGTTATTATTACAAACTACACTTTCAATGTCATTTTAAACCATTGAAGAAGACTCCCGTGCTGTTACACATCCCTGTGTAAGTGTTCTATTATTTTTTCCTGAATAACATTATGCAAATGTTCCTCCACTTTCACGACTCTTAAGTTTTAAGTGCCATAAAAACCCAATAAAAGTCTAGCAAGTAGTGTTTTTCCAAGTCGATCTTGGAACTCCTTTTTGTGTGAGCCGCTGCTTTAAGAGTCATCTCAGATCTCTTCCTCACTGTGCGCATGTGTGTTTCAGGTCTGTTACAGTACCGAGGTCCACACCGTATGCTGGCCATAGCTGGTGGAGGGGCTGAGGAAGAGTCTGACCGTGAGGATGATGAAGAGTCAGAGAACAGGGATGACAGAGAGGCACAGGATCACTCCAGCATCGAGGAGCACATCTTTGAACACTTGCCTCCTAGAGTACATCAAGGTACTGACAGAGAGCAGGACTATGGTAACTAGTCTGGTATTCAACTGTTGTAATGTGTTCGATGTTCTCTCTTCAGCGCTGGTGGAGGCCTGTAGGGAGAGGCGGAGTCTGTTGCAGTCGCTAAGCAACATGCTGCCCGTTAGATTGGCATCTGCCATCCTGATACCGTACACACTTCCTCTGGAATCAGCTCTGTCACTGAGCATGAGGTACTCTTCATCACAACTCTGGATTATACATTTAGTATTTTGTTTCTCACTGGTGATTGTCATTACACGTTGAAATATATTTTCCTGAACTCTCTCTGTCTCAGACTGCTGGAGTGGTTGCCAGACATTCAGGAGGATGTGGGCTGGATGAAGGAGCAGACTGTGAAGCTGCTGCAGAGTGTTTTGTCACACGCGGGGAGGAGTGTGTCCCAGCAGGTGTCTGCACGGTGAGAGACGATAGACACCCACACACACACACACACACACACACACAGACACAGACACACACACACACACACACACACACACACACACACACACACACACACAGACACAGACACACACACACACACACACACACACACACACACACACACAGACACAGACACAGACACACACACACACACAGACACACACACACACACACACACAGACACACACACACACACACACACACACACACACACACACACACACAGACACACACACACGCAAACACACACACACACACACACACACACACACACACACACACACACACACACACACAGACACACACAGACACACACACACAGACACACACACACACAGACACAGACACACACACACACAACACACACACACACACACAGAGCGCTGACACACACACACACACACACATACGCACATGACACACACACAGACACACACACACACACACACACACACACACACACACACACTTATGAATTATAAAGGAGCCTAAAATGCTTGACCCAGCTGACTGTAATACACAACATTCTCACAAATATTGACAAAAATATAACCGGAAGTGTTTCCTTTTCTTTCTATCTCAGCTTTTCATATCAGCTGGAATTGAAACATTCCCAGTCGGTCCCGGCCAGCTTCAGTGCAGCGCATCTGCTTCCGGGCTGGGTCTACGGGGGCAGCTCCACAGTCCTGGACGCCATGCTGCTATTGGACCAGTACCAGCGCCAACTCCTGCCAGGCCTTTTCTGTGTCAATCTGGACCTCAGAGGGTCTTTCACCACCAGTTCGGCTCACCCCAGTGCCTCCTGCTCCCTGAGCCACCCAGACGCGATAGAGGGTCTCACCATGCGTCCCCTCTGAGCCCCGAACACAGCCTGCGAGAGACCACTATATCCCACAATGCTCTGTGATGATGCACAGGAACATCGAGGTGAACATTTCAGTGCCTGATGGTCAGCAGAAAGAAAACAAATGCTTTGCAAAGTTTGATTCTGTCTCACAGCTGAAAAAGGAGGTTTTGAGAATTACAATCAAGAAAATGTCAAAGACATGCAAAAAGAATGTATTTATGGATGTACGATGTACACATCAATGTACACAGCCGGAAAATGTATTTAACAGATATGCTGCACTTCACTAAATGTTCTTGGTCCAAGACAATTTAAGCATTTTTTACTATAAAGTATACACAAACACACACACGAACAATTAAAATAAATAAATATATATATATTTATGTATGTGTGTGTATATATATGTAGGTAATCTGGAATCTTCTGCATGACATGCAAGGAAATCAGAAAGGATTTTTTATTAATATGGGGCAAAATTCACTTACACATGAATCACGTCAGTGATATTACATAACCAGAAGTTCATCCGCCTAGAAAACAGGTCTCACCTCAAAAACATCCTTTACAGCTTAAACAATACACTTTTTGATGAATGATTCATGTAAGTGCATTAACAAAAATACAAGCTTCACATTTTTTGCTTCTATTTTAAATGCATTACTGTATTTAGAGAACAGGACAAAAAAAGTGCTAAATCTGTATTGAACCAAGAACATTGTTTAAAGAGGGAACAGAAAGAAAGGGAATTTCTCTGAGAAGGTCCCTGAATGTGTCTCGTGTGTCTCGGTTCATCAGTATTTGTGTTTTCAAGGCACCTCAGCATAGTAAAAGTAAAGTGATTCTTTGTTTCTGGAGGTTTATGCACAGACTGATTCAAAGCAAACCATGTGACCTTATGCCCTGGCAATGCACCATCAATGCTGCTACTGTACTGTACTGTACTCTACTGTATTGTACTGTACTGTACTGTACTGTCATGTGTTTATGTCTAAAGCACATTTCTTGCTACTTTTTGTACTTGTAATGCACCTTCTTGTTTTTTTTTTCTTGTTTGAAATGTTTGCCAGACATAGATTAAGGTACTAGCTGGACTAAACTAATCTGTTAATCTATTGTAAATGCTTCACAATCTGGGATTTGTCTTTAAGTGTGAGCCAGACAGTAGATTAAGACACCTCCTAATATGCATTTCTGCTCAGTAACAGTATTCTAATGTGAATGATTAACAGACCTAATAAAGTTTGGACTTCTAATTCAACTGTATTTAAGATTTATTGAATATGTATTATCTTAAAATAATAATTCTTTATTTTTATTTTATTTTTTTGCAGTACATCAGGAAAGAGTAATCTTATTATGAAGCTTTTCACAGGCTAGGTTCTACAACGCAAAAGTAAGATTAAGAGGTTCTCTTTGTTCCTGCTGTTTTGGTCTTTATTTTTAGGTGTTCGTTTATTTTAGTTTTATATTCTCCATTGCAGTTCCAAACTGTAGGTGTCTGGGGAAGCTTTGCACACATCTCTTGACTTTTACAGCGCTGTTTTGATAGGAGAGCGATCCGCTATCCACTACGCCACAGCTCCGTCAAGTTCAAGTGCGTTACTGCGTCATCACGGCGCTGCGTTTCTATTGGCTGATGAAGTTGCGCGCGCCTCGTTTCGCGCCCGGCAGAGGGCGCCTCTCCTCATCTCTCTCCGCTCTGATTCCTTTTAGTGAATCGGTTCATTCGAACAATTCGTTTCAGTGAACACTCCAGTTCTCCAGGCGGTTTATTGTTGTAAAATCACTGTTTTCGATTACTGTCACTGATATATGTGAGCCTGGACCACAAAACCACTCATAAGGGTAATTTATTTAAATTGAGATTTATAGGCTACATCATCTGAAAGCTTAATAAATAAGCTACAAACTAACCTTAATAAATAAGATACAACTATTTGAAAATCTGGAATCTGAGGGTGCAAAAAAATAAAACAGTTCTTATCAATGCATATTACTAATCAAAAATTTAGTTTTGATATATTTATGTTAGGAAATTTAGGAAATATCTTCATGGAACATGATCTTCACGTAATATCCTTACGATTTTTGGCATGAAATCAATCATTTTGACCTGCACAATGTGTTGTTGGCTATTACAAATATACCCCAGAAGACTGGTTTTGTGCTCCAGGGTCACATCGGCTGTTATTATGTCGTTAACACGATTATTCTCATTCAGTCATTTTAATGGAGGCGACTTTTATAAGCTACGGGTTTATTCTAGTACAGCTAGCTTACAATAAAGAACAAAAACTGTCGACTTTTTTGACTAGTCAGTTGATGATCGATACGAAACTGATCATATAGAGTAGCCTAGTTGTGACCCTGGAGCACAAAAGCAGTCATAAGTAGTGTATATTTGTAGCCATAGCCAACAATACATTGTAGGGGTCAAAATTATCAATGTTATGCAAAAAATCCTTAGCATATTAAGTGAAGATCATGTTCCATGAGGACATTTTGAAAATGTTAGGTATATCAAAACTTAATTTTGTATTAGTAATATGTATGGCTAAGAAATAAATGTAGACACATTTAAAGGCAATTTTCTGAGTTGGCCTATTCAGATTTTTGTGCACCCTCAGATTCCAAATGTTCAAATAACGATAGTCGTATCATAGCTAAATATTGTCCTGTCCTAACAAACCACACATCAGTGGAAAGCTTATTTATTCAGCATTTAGATGATGAATAAATCTCAATTATAAAAAAATACCATTATGATTGGGTCTGTGGTCCAAGGTCACATTTATATTTTGTGGAACGGACCTCCTCAGCGATTCGCGAGCGCGTCCGTCCTTCCTCCGTGATTGATTCGCAAATCGAATCAGTTCGAATGAATCATTTCAAAGAATCGGTTCAAACGAACAATTCGTACGTGAATCGGACATCACTTGTCTGATGTACTGAAACTCCCCGGGAGAAACCGAGGGAGGAAGATGGCGGCCACTGACCGTTCCCGGTCCGAAGCGGCAAAGCAGCGGCGGCAGGATCAGCTGCAGCGGTGGCAGGGCTCGGAGACGGATCGGACCGGGGCGGAGGCGAGGAGCCATTCCTCCGCTCCCGGAAACCGACGGGCCAGAGTGCGCTTCGCCCAGGGCGCTGTGTTTATGGCCGCCTGCTCCGCCGGGGACCGGGATGAGGTGGCGGAGCTGCTGCGACAGGGAGCAGATATCAACCACGCCAATATCGACGGGCTGACGGCGATGCATCAGGTATCCGGAGCGTGTTTGCTTGTTCACACTCAAGTTTGACTCGGTTTGGAAACTTTTGCCAACGTTCACAAACTTTTCTCGACGCCGTTCTTAACGTGTGGGTCGATGACAAGCAAGGATGATAAACAGGAGAAAACTCTTGAACATCTAGTTTATATCTGCCAGAAATTTGATCTATGTGTTCATTTTTTTTCATAATTTATTTTTCATTAAAAAAATAAAAATACCGCTTTATACACAAAAATAGGACGTTTAAAAATGTCAATGATGGAAGCATCAAGTAAAAAATAGTGAAATCGGCTACTAAATAACTTACATGGGTGTGTACACAGTTTAATTATTGATTTTAACCATATTTGAGTCACATTATAAGTACTTTGTAAAGGTTACTCAATTTGACCCAAACAAAAGATGGCTTTTCATAAATAAGTTATAATATGTGATATTATTAAAAACCTAAACTTAGGGTCTAAAGGGGTCCTCTGTGTTTTAGGGGTTTGTTGTCACATGACTAAAAAGCCTTCCTGCATGTTTATGCTTTCACATATTAATAATATTATGAAACAAAATTGGTGCTTATTTTTACTGACGTAACATTAAAAAATAATACAAACTTCTTCTTCCAACATTTTTTATTTTCATTTTAAAATAATTTTTTCGATCATTTACGCCACCTAGACAGTTTTGACTTTTGACCTCACACTTCTGATTTTCTCACAATTAATATAAAATATATATACACCCAATTCTTAGATGAAACGTCTGCTTTGTGAGATATAAACTCGCAATTGTGAGGACACACGTCAAAATTGTGAGATAAAATTCGTAATTACCTTTTAAATGTTTTAATTTGGTGATTTAAACTCAGAATTCAGAGAAAATTATCAGAATTGTGAGATAAACTCACAAGTTTGAGATAATTGTTATGTAATTGAGATGTAAATCCAGAGTTAAAAAAAATATATAATTCCCCCCCCCCCATCATTCTGAGTTCACATCTTGTAATTCTGTTTCAGTTGCAGTTACCATATTTTTATTAATTTATTCCCTGGCAGAAACAGGCTTTCATACTGTACATTTGTGATTTAAAGCTTCCCCAAAAAATTACAAAATGACTTAAATTCACAAATTAAAACATGTTAATTGTAGAAAAGATGTATTCAAGTAAATTTTTGTATAATTTTAATGTATTTTTGATCATAATAGATCCTGACAAAAGAAATGAGCTTCATTGATCTCTATACAATATATCAAACATGCTAAAAGTATTATGTGGTTTAACTAGTTCATTATAACAGAGGTATTAAAGTGGGGATTTAAACCTAAAGTGACTTTGAAACTCCGTTGCAAACGTTTAAATGCCCAAAGTCTAGTCTCACATTGGCTGTTTTAGGCCTGAAGTGTACTATTATAATGCCACCAACTGTACTTGCAGGACATATTTAGTTTTAGTGGTCTTGTTTTGCACTCAGGCCAGTTGTTGGCTTGTCTTGCTGGTGTGGATTTGGTTCTGTTCTGGACTGGACTAGCTGTGAGGGTTGTTGTTGTTGTTTTAACGCCGTCCAGGGAGTGACTTGGGCCCGTCCCGAGGCTGACTCCACCGCACCAGTATCCAGACTGAACTGGCATAGCAAGACTTTCCTCATATCTTCTGAGCCGTATCAGAGATGGAATTCACACCGGCCCTTTTCATTCGCTGTTTGTTTTTTTATTTCCTCAGCTGTGTATGTTTTTTTTAAATGCCATGTTTAGGAGGGGTTATTTTCAGCTTTTGTTGTCTCAGCCTTTTGTTTCGACAATAACGTTTTCTTCAGAAACCAGCTAATCCTGATATAGAGCTTTGAATGAGAAAAGGCCTGTTTTATGGTTGAAAAATGACATTATGTTTGATATAATAGTTATGTGTCTGCTTGAATCTATTATAACAAGCTTCTGTTGAAGAGAGCCATTCAAAAAATCAGCTGAAGGTTTTGCTCCAATCCACTCGAGGCTTGAGGAAATATGAAGTGCACGCTGTTTTGATTCAGACAGGTGGTCATGTGGTTAGATAGCGAGAGCAGCTATTGGCTGGTGTTTGTAGGAAGCTCAGATTGACGTTTCTCCGGTATTCCTGTAACCGCGGCTTTGAGTCTCACATGAACTCTTCAAAGAGAATGAACCACGCATTCTCTAATCTATCGTAGAACCAGGAACAAGTCATATTTCTACAGAAGCCTGCTTCTGCCACAGGATATAAAAAAATAATAATTTAAGCTTCACAATAGGAATAGAATTGTAAGATTCTTCTCATTATTCTGAGTTTGCATCTTGCAGTTTCTGGCTTTTAATTTTTTTTCTCCAGAATTCTTACTTTATATCTCAGAATTGTGATATATAAACTAAAAATTGCAAGGAAAATAAGTCCAAGTAAGATAAAGGGTGCAGTTACATTCATTCATACATTTACTCACAAACAAGCTTCTATAGTTCACTCCAAAATAGAACTGAATTATATTTTTCAAATAGATTGCTATATATATATATATATCAGTGTGGATTTCTTCAAGACTGCAAGGGAAGCTCGGCTTCTCCCTATAATGTCAAAAATTAATTGTCAAATATGTACTATTGTGTTAACATTTTATTGACTAGTAATGCGTTAGAACACGTTCATCTCGAAGACGAGTTAGCTACATAACAGGTCGGCTGACTCGATTTCCTTCTCATACATTCCCGTAGCATCACAGTGTATTTCCCTGTTGAAGCCTAGCGTCTATTGACTTCAATGGGGCTGGTTTGAACAGTTGTTTTCAGTGCTTTGAAACTAGATGGTCATTGGATAAATGCTGTGATTATGTCCCGTCCACGGACGCTCAGCGTCTCTGGGGTGAATGGAGGAGTGGGCTGGACTCCGGGCTTCTGCGTGATGATTGGAGGGTCTGTCGAAAGACTGCATCTTCTTTTGATTGACAGTGATTTTGTACTATAAAACGTTGCTGAAGCTATTCGAGCTCAGTCCCATCGCGGAGTCCCATTGCAAGTGTAGTCGAAAGACAAACTGCTGCTACCTATTTCTTGGTATTTGCTTGGCGAAATTGCTAGCCAATTTCCATCATACATTTCACACAATTATACACCACATTCCTTGTTTCAGTTTAACCTAATTCCCTCATTTCCTCCGTCAAGTTTAATATCTTTTTTTATATCGTTTGTTCGTACATTCATTCATACAGTAGGCTAGAGCATTTTCTTGAAAAGGAAGGTAGGGCAGAATTTACGTATAAATAAATGGATAAGTTGTATGATGTTGGCCGAAAATGAGCTTCCCCTCTTTGAAAGACCAGCAGCCACCACTGATATATATATATATACATATATATACACACAAACACACAAATATAAATGTTACAAATATATGTTCAATTATATAAATTGAGTCTTTTTAGGACCTTTAGGATTTTGTGTGTGTGTTTGTCTCTGGACAGAATCAGTGTCAGATCCTGTCAAAGACACTGTCTTGGCCTCTCCGCGCACACACACACACACACACAGACACACACACACACAGACACACACACACACACACACACAGACACACACAGACGCACACAGACACACGCACACACACAGACGCACACAGACACACACACGCACACAGACACACGCACACACACACACAGACACACACAGAGACACGCACACACACACACAGACACACACACACACACACACACACACACACACACACACACACACGCACGTCCCCTCCGTCACAGATAGTGTTACAGCGATGGTTTACCTTCCAGTGGTTCTAAAGTAAACAGTCGTTCGGTACACAGATGGACGGCAGGACGGAGGATTGTGAACAGATCTTCTCTTAAAGCTCAGAAGAATCAGTCCTCAGCATTTATAGATCTGATGTATTTTCTATATCTCAGCAATGCAACTGTTAATATTTTCAAAATGTATAATAATTTATGGAATTTGTAGCTATAAAGAACACTTACCATATTAAATTTAAATTATACCACTATTAATTTACTATATACCATTATATTTAAACCATATTAAAGTATTTTGGGAAGATTGGACGCTGCTTGTTCTGGCTCATATTCATTTTCATATTTATGCAATGGAGAGTTCTGGTCCTAAATACTGATTGGTTAGTACATATTTCTATTTAATTATGTTGCTTATATTTTATTTACTTATAGTAATTATTATTATTTAGTAGTATTTAATTTTTTTCATATTTATATTCCTGTTACTATGGATGCAAAAACATATCAGTTTTGATTAATAAGTAAATAATTATTTTCATGCTGTGGCTTCTGACCAATAAATGGTAGATATGTACACACCTACACTTTTTGTCCAAAATAAATAAATGATAAAATAAAGGGTCAAAACTATCCTGTTATCTTGTGCTACACCTTTAAAGTTATTGATAGTTGTTGGATAAAGTGATATTAAGTCTAAAATTATTTTATTTTAGTATTTAAAATTATTGAATTATTAAGTCTTGAGATCCGACAAAAAATAAACAATATCGGCAGATAAGTTTATATATTTGTTATGTATTCGTATATTTGTAGTCATATTCGTATTTGTATTTGCATATGTAATTATATTCATATTTTTGGTATTCATATTTATGTTCAGATTGTATTTTTGTATTGTACATATGTTTTATTTTACTATCATTATAGTGTTCCTTCATATTTCGGATCAGTTTTTATCACTGGTCATTTTGTTGTGCTTTTATTTTTTTGTATTTTATTTTTTATATATGTATGTCTATATAGTGTTTATTAATTTGTATTGCAGTTATTTTAGTAAATCAAAAACTTAAAAAATATATATTTCATAATAAAATATTTTCTTTCAGTTAACATTTGTATTATATTTCAAGTGATGAAAGTTTAGTTTTAGTTCACTATAATTACCCGAGTTTATTTGAATAATCGCTGCTCATCCCGATCTCGGACTGTTGTTCCGTTGTTGCTTGGTAACAGGAATTAAATATAGTCAGTGCTCTTTACAGTTTTTCCATCCAACGGCTTTCTCTCTGTCGTTCTCCAGTGAGCGCATGGAAAACATTCTTCATGCAGCACAAGCGGCTGTTGTAGGCAAAGGGCAGTCGCGCTCTGAGTCACACACACACACACACACACACACACACACACACACACACACACACTCTCATTCAGTGACCCTCTCTCTCCATACAGAAGGATCAGTGTTCCTCAGAAACCCTGAGGAATGGGTCTTCTGTTCTCCTGCGCAGAACACACACACACACACACACACACACACACACACACACACACACACACACACACACTCTCATTCAGTGACCCTGTCGAGAACTTCACACCTTCTCCATACAGAAGGATCCCAGTGTTCCTCAGAAACACACACAATGAGGAATGGGTCTTCTGTTCTCCTGCACACACACACACACACACACACACACACACACACACACACACACACACACAGCAGACGTGGAGGAGATTTCTAGGCACTCCTCTGGGAGTGTTGAGCCTCCCCCCCGTCGTGTGTAAAAACACCGTGGTAAAATCACTGTAACGTGGCCGGTCTGCTGCTTGCAGTAGCATAATGTCTGCGGATTCTTAGAGATTTAAAGTAGCTAAACAATGTACAAGCCACACTACTAACAAACATCCGTAGATATCATTAGATATGATTAATTCAATTAGTGGCCTCTTAAAGAGCTTAAATGTTGATGGCTACTTCTTGTTAGTGACTTTATATTTATACACTACCGTTTAAAAGTTTGCGGTTGGTAATAATTGTTAATGTTTTAATAGAAGTCTCTTCTGCTCATTAGGGCTGCATTTATGTGCTCAAAAATCCCAAAACAGTAATTTTGTGAAATATTATTACAATTTAAAATAGCTGTTTTCTAGGCGAATATCTTTTAAAATGTCATTTATTTCTGTGATGCAGTCATTACTTCTTTACTCTAGTCTTCAGTGTCACGTGATCCTTCAGAAATCATTCTGATATGATTTTCTGCTCATGAAACATTTCTGATTAATATAAATGTTGAAAATAGCCGATTCATATTTTTGTGGAAACATTGATACAGCCCCCCCCCCCACACCAAAAAACAGCATTTATTTGAATCTTTTGTAATTTTATGAATGTCTTTACTATAACATTTGATCAATTTAATGAGCCCTGCCTTATAAAAGTATTAATTAATACAAATCTAACATTAGAATTATATGGTTATGTATTTCTTTCTTTGTTAATTTACCTTACATTACTTATTTAACTTACTGAATTACTTTATTTACTGAGTCAGGTCAGGTTGACCGTTCAATTATTAACTTTACTTTCTTTACTTACTAATTAAGGTCACTTAATTCACTTAATTAGTCACTTACATTAGTTACTTTACTTACTGACTCAGGTCAGTTTACCTTCCAGTTATCAAACTTCAGTTGAAAAATTAGCACTAAATACAACAATCTAAACAACTTCATTTATTTGATAACTTTATGGAACTATATTAATAATCAGCAGCAGAGTTGGTGTACTTGGACTCGGACTGCAATTATGAATAATCTGGGACTCTTTTGGACTCAGTGCAGACGAATCCACGTCATATGTAACATGAAAGATAAATAACAATATCAAAGTCGTTAATAAATGTCTCATACTCAATTGGTTTAGAACTAGGACTCGACAATGTGAACTCAGACGATCATTAATCAGCAGTACTTGACAATCAGTATTCATTGTGCATTCAATTATGACTTGAATAAATCAGTGAACCTTTTATGATTTTTAAGTTTTGTTAATTGAATCCAAACTGACAGGGTCAATCTAAGTGTGTGCACTCATTACCTCATTAGCTTTCTTTGATGTTATAAAGTTAAGTCATGCTACACCGCTGCCGATTAAATAGCTTGTTACTGGAAAAGCTCCAGTATTTTGAAAACAGTAATGCTGCTGCTTTTAGGATGTTACTCCTCAACACTGATGTACAGTATGTGTACAGTAACATCCGTCATGAAAGCGCTTCACTGACTAATGATTGTTTTGCCTGCAGCCAGCTGTGTCTGACTGAAACTCTAGGGACATGCAAACCCAGATTTCCCATGATGCATCACGACACTGGCACCAGCAGTGTTGTAAAGATGATGTCAGTAGAGTTATTCAGACGAGCGCTCAGCTGATAAGACTCATGCATCACTGTGTGTTCTTGTTTTACACGCTATGTGTGTGCAATTGAAGGTCAAAGGTTAAGGGCAGTGTCTTATGCTTGAAAAATACAGGTACAGACTGAATGATGCATGATTTATTCATAGGGATGCAATAAGGTTATTATACTAAAACTATACAAAAATTTTTTTTTTTACTTAAAATAAATAACTGAAATTAAATAAAATATAAAAACATAGCTAGTTGCAATTTTACTGTACTAAAATAACTCAATCTAAAATACAAATTAATTAAATTATATAGACAGAATTCAAAATAACAAAATATTAAAATGTATATATAACAATATAAAAACAAAATGATGCAAAATATTATTAAAAATAGTAACTCTGGTGCTAAAATGCACAATGGGATGTATAATATATAAAGTATTCGCCGCTTTGTTCGTAAATTAGTTTTTGAAAAATATTTAGGTATAGTTTTTATTAAGTTTTATTTGTTTTAATACTTCAACTTGAAGTATGAAATGAGAAATGTTGCCTTGGCAACTAGCTGAAATAAAATGTTTTTAATGTGTTTTAATTTATTTCAATTAATTTGATTTATTTTCAAATATTGAGAATTTTTTTATGGTGTTAAGGTTTAGTTTTAGTTAACAAAAATAGCCCTGGTCTAAAAACAACAAACATTTGTATCATATTGATTATCAGCCATAACATTTGTACATTTTCAGAAGAGATTCTAAGTTTAGGTAAGAATGCTATATTTTGTGACTATGCATGTTTATGGTCTGTTCTCTCCTCAGGCCTGTATTGATGAAAACGCAGATATGGTTGAGTTTCTGGTGGAGAGCGGCAGTGACGTGAGCCGAGGAGACAATGAAGGCTGGACGCCCCTCCACGCCGCGGCCTCCTGCGGCTTCATCCAGATCGCAAAGTGAGTAACTCACTTCCACAACCTAGACATTCAGATTTCATTCAGAGTACTGATCATTTTAGCTACACGTGATTCAAATGTTTGTGTTTTAGTCTTGTGTCAGATTCTATTGGAATCGCCACTATTCAAAGTTTACCACTGCAACAGTGTAATGTTTATTTCTCAGGTACTTGATCGAACACGGCGCTCGTGTGGGAGCGGTGAACAGTGAGGGAGAACTTCCTCTCGATGTCGCTACGGAGGACGCCATGGGGAGACTGCTTAAAGCTGAGATTAAAAAACAGGGTGAGAGGTTCAAGCCCTAGAAAAAGAGAAAGATGATGGAGTGAAAGAGGGGATTTGAGATTGTAGAAAAACAGAGACATCATTGGAAATCATTGTTATTTGTGTTAACTAAATCTAAAAAGTATTAAAAAGGTTTTCAATAAAATACATAAATATTAATTATTATTAACAATAAAAATGAAACTTGAAGAACTTAAACCTAAAAAATGTCAATGAAAAAAATAGAAATTATGCCAAATAACTGAAATAAATATTAAGTTGAAGTCCTAAAATTACAGAAACTGAAAAATAAAACAAAGCTAAAGCTATATAGATATATATAAAAATGACACAAGCACATCACAAAATTACTCAAATTAAAATATTAAAATAAATGCTAATTCAAAATATGAATAGATACTAATAATTCTATATAGATAATACTAAAAATAACACATGATCAGTGCTAAATATAAGCCTAATTGTTTCCAGAATGTTTTGTTCTGCTTATAGATGTAGTCAGAAATGCATTTTCTGTGCATCAGACACAACAGTAAAAAACACCTACGTGCCTGTCAGTCATTCATGCTACACTTTACCGACTGCATAATTGTGTTTCTTATAAAATCATTTTCTGATCAAAAAACAGTCCTTTCCCGAGGACTCAGAGGACCTTTCCCGATCCCGACCCCTCTCTCTCTCTCCCACTTCGCTTTCTGTCAATTCTGCTCTGTCCTGCCACAATAAAGGCAAAAAATACAAAAACAAGACCTATTTTTGTGCAAACTATAATTTCTTATTTTTCCTTTCAATATCTGATATCGAGCTGTGTCATTTCTTTCCAAGATTCCCATTTGAGCAAATACAGGCTCACGTTATCTGTCTTAAACGCTCCATCTGTCTGATTGTGACCTGCAGGGTTTGATCCTATTAAAACCTTAGTCGACGCACAAGCGCTCACAGAAGCTCTCTGTAGATGTGTGTGTGTGTGTGTGTGTGTGTGTGTGTGTGTGTGTGTGTGTGTGTGTGTGTGTGTGTGTTTATAGGATGTTTGGTTTTAACCGTAACAGCATGTGAATTTCCCACATCAAGAACTTAATTAAAAACACTGGAGCTCTGCAGGGATTTTATTAACTTCCTCCTGCTGCTTGTTAGAGGTGATCACTATTGGGAATGTAGGTGTGTCTTTGTGTCCTGAAAAGAATAGTTCACCCAAAAGTGAAAATTAGCTAATAATTTACTCAGATTTGGAGAAATGTAGCATTACATCACTTGCTCAGCAATGGATCCTCTGCTGTGAATGGGTGCCGTCAGAATGAGAGTTCTTCACAAGTAATCCACGTGACTCAGTCCAGCAGTCTTGTGCAGTTAACGACTTGTGAAGCGAAAAGATACAAATCCATCATTTTAAGGTGTTTTAACTTCAAACTGTTGCTAAAAATGCAAGTCCTCTATCCACAGTATTGCTTCCTCCAGTGAAAAAGCCGTCTCGTCTGAATCAAGAGAGAAATTAAGATTAAATAGCCAAAATATTTATATATTCTAAACAAATATGTCAGTGGATTGTGAGGCGACAACATGTGATGGACTTTTTACCTGGAGGAAGTGTTTTTATGGATTATGGACGAAGATCCAATTTCAAGTTAAAATATCTTGATTATTGATTTATAACAAACACTCAGCTTTTCACTTCACAAGATGTTAACTGCTGGACTGAGTCACGTGGATTATTGTGATGTTTTTAATCAGCTGTTTGGACTCTTATTCTGACGGCACCCATTCACTGCAGAGCATCCTTTGGTGAGCAGGTGATATAAGGCTACATTTCTCCAAATCTGATGAAGAAACAAACTCGTCTACATCTTGTATTGGCCTAAGGGTCAGTATATTTTCAGCAAATTTTCATTTTTGAGTAAACTATAAATTCAAGTCCTTAAGAACAAACTGCTCTTGAACAACAACGACTCATGTGCTGCCTGAGAAAGCATAATAATTGCTGTTTGTGAATGAACTTTCAGGTATAGATGTGGATCAGGCCAGGAGAGAGGAGGAGAGAGTGATGCTCCAGGACGCCATGGCCGTGTTGGCAGGAAGTGGATCTCTGGTCCCTCATCTGAACACTCAGGCCACGGCGCTGCATGTCGCTGCTGCTAAAGGATACATCGAGGTGTTAAAGTGAGTACACTAAATGAGTATTAAGCGTTTTGAGACATTTTCAACAATCATCATGCATCTATTTTTGGTAACGCTTTATTTTAATGTGTCCTTGTTACACATTACATGCACTTACTATTATAATATCAATTAATTATGCATAATTACATGCAAGTTACCCTAATCATATAGTAAGTACATGTAGTTAATTCATATTACTCAGTACTTAAATTTAGAATTACACTGTAACAAAGGCACCTTGAAATAAAGTGTAAAGAGCCGTACACACCGGGATGAATATCGGCGCGCGTTATTCGCCAGCGTTTTTCAACGCGTTTTTTGTGTTCACACCCAAGCGATTTTCGCTGACGATGAACCGAGTGAACATGCAAATTCATTCCCTGACATTAGATGGCGCTTAATGTAAAACAGAAATACCCCGGTACACAAGGTGGCGCTGCGCAACTTTACGCTTCTGACACTCGCTCGTCACTCAGAAGAAGAGAGCAAGTATTTACGCGCTTGTCAAAATCATACAAAGAAAACATGGATAGATCAAGCACCAGTAGCTCCAGCTCCAGCGATGAAGAAATTGCATCTTCTTTGTCTTCTTATTTCTTCCCGGCAGTGTAGACGCTACTTGGCGTATATCTTCTTCGTCGTTACGTATGTGTGCTCGGCAAGACTGTTTTGTGTTTGAGCGCTCCCAAGTTGTGTTTAACTAACTTCAGCTGCTCCAGACACGTGAGAAAAAGCTCCAATCTCATTGGTCGGATAGTTTTTGACGCATCGCGTCAAACCAAAAAAAACGAACCCGAGGTGTTTTTTAAAAAATGACGATTTTACGCGTGGCGTTTTTCACGTCGGTGTGCACACTCACATTGGCGCCCTTTGTTTAGTAACGAGGCGTTAAACGTCGGCGAATATCGCGCGCGAAATTCGTCCCGGTGTGTACGGGCCTTAACCCTGTTGTTTCTCTAGTTCTCGTTTCCAAGCATTGTGATGTTTGTTTCTCGGCTCGTCAGGGTGCTGTTGAAGTGTGGGATAGACGTGGACAGTCGGGACAGTGATGGCTGGACAGCTTTTCACGCGGCGGCTCACTGGGGACAGGAAGAGGCCTGCCTTCTGCTGGCTGAGCACATGTGTGACATGAACGCTCTCAATAATGTGGTACGGGGGTCTGTTAGCACCCTAAAGGGGTTTATTTTACAACAACGACAGGCTGAGTGGACGTTTACGGTGCCTACATGAAAAATACTATAGTGTTTTTGAACCATACTATAGTAAAGTGTATTATACTGTATTTATAACACTGTTAATGAATGCTACAGCATACTGCAACTATAGTGAACTGTTATAAATAAAGTTTAGTTTTTACTACAGTAAACTAGTGTAATGTAGTATAATATACTCTATAGTTGTAGAACACTTAGTACAGTATTAGATAAAGTCATGTGTTTATATTACTGTAGTTGTTATATTACCACAGCAACTATAGAATTACCACAACAAATTAATTCAAGTACTTTACTATAGTATGGTTCAAAAACACTATAGTATTTACTATGAATTACTATGGAATTTTCAAAATAACTAAATAAATGTCAAATCTAGCAAGTAACCAATTACAATGAAGTATTCGTTGTGTGTTTGCGTATCACAGGGTCAAACTCCACTCGACGTAGCCGACGAGAACATCGCTGATAACTTGGACGAACTGCGGAAGAAGCAGAACGCTGTAAGCTTGGCTTGTGTTTATATGTCTGCTATCTTATCACCTCTTTGGTTTATGTTCAAAGAACGCTTTCACTCGGAGCAAATGAGCCGATATCTGTGCTGCATGAATGTCTAAAAAACAACAGCGCTTGTGTGCTGTACGGAGCCAAAGGTATCAAACACACCTCCGGTCGTACTTGACCCTGCGTGTTCAGTATGAGGATGTTTCAAGGAAGTGTGTGCAGTTAAGCTGGAATGCATCAGTGGTATTTTTAATAGGAATTTAACGGTGTTTGTGGTGTCAGATTATCAGCGCTAAGGGCAATATTAATGCATAAGCATGACCTACTTTATTGCAAAATGCTAGTTTGACAGCTGAGTAATGAGTAATTTAAAATAATTTAATCTCACAAGGTCACAACTGAGATCAAAATATTAATATATACATAAATTAATAAATACATTTACAAATATTTGGTGTGTGTGTGTGTGTGTGTGTGTGTGTGTGTGTGTACAGTACCTCACAGAAGTAAGTACACCCCTCAAATTTTTGTAAATATTTTATTATATCTTTTCATGTGACAACACTGAAGAAATGTCACTTTGCTACAATGTAAAGTAGTGAGTGTACAGCTTGTATAACAGAGTAAATTTGCCGTCCCCTCAAAATATAAAGTATTTTTATTATAATATAATAATTATTACAATTATAATAAAATATTTACAAAAATGTGAGGGGTGTACTCGCTTCTGTGAGATACTGTATTTGTGTGTATATAATATATATATGTATATGCATAATTATTGTTAGAAATATATTTTATATATATATATATATATATATATATATATTAGAGAGAGAAAGAGAGAGAGAATAATATACTAAATCTATAATAATAGATTTTGAAAAAAGAAGTGTGTGTGTGTGTGTGTGTGTGTAAAAAGGTAGATATCTTTACAAAAATATTTTATTCATGCAAAATGTAATTTCCTTTTTTATCTTGTTGTAATCTTTATCTTGTTTATGATTAATTATTTATCAAAGAATTGACTCTCACAAGGTCACAATTTCTTTTTTTAAATAATATATAATAATAAATAAAAATAAGAATAATCATTCATTATTATTAATTCATTAATATATAAATATAAAAAGGCAAATATGCTTAATTTTCTTCAGGCAGAATATAAATTAATATATTTTATTTTGTTGTGATATATGACTTAATTTTTTTTTTAAAGTTCCTGTGAGATTTACCCTTATTTATGGTCAAATAATTTCATAATTGATGAACTGTATTGTGAAAATAAATAAAATACAAACAAATACTATAGATTATTTTTGTGGTGTATCACTTTTGTGGTGATATATGGCATATTCTTGACTTTCTGTCACGTTACCCATATTTATGCTAAAATAAAAAGATGAGGGATAGTTATGGTTGAATTATTAACAGCTGTTGTTGTTGTTTTTATCTCCTAAAGATGCGTTCAGAGAGACAGAAGCTCCAGAAGCCTGTCATTGATACCAGCCCAGTTTCCATGGCGCCAGCTCGCCCTCGCAGGTAACATCACATACGGTGTCCGATTACGCATCACTTCCTGTGTGACAAAACCCAGATTCATTCATCATCATTTCATAGTGCTTTTTCAGTAATGAAGCGAGTGAATCGTTGACTCAAAAACTGATTCATTAAGGACTATTGTGAATGTTCAGTATGTAGTGCTACATCACATGACTTATTCTCAGCTCTCACTGATTGGCTGATTTTCATGTCACCTAAAGGACGTCCATCTCTCGTATGAGCAGTAAAGAGAAGATCACCCTGCATGAGCGAGAGAAACATGCTCCGCCCACACTCCAGACTCCGCCCACTGAAGAGGACGAGGACGAGTCGACGCGCACAGCCGTCCAATCCAAACCCTCCAGCAGCTCCAGTTCAGAGGAAGAGAGCGAATCAGAGAGCGACGCCGAGTCAGGTGACCAAACCCCGCCCGGTTTTGTTCTGGAAATCAAAAATGACATTAGCTAACTGATGATTTTTTCTGTATATCTTCAGAAAAAGCAAAAACTCGAGAAATTATCAACAACTTGAACAACAAACGCAACGCAGCGCCCGAAGCGAGCTCTGTGACCAACACTGCCCTTAACCAGGTTAAAAAGGTGACCAGAGAACTGCTAATGCTAAACTGCTTCAAAGCTTTGCCGTGTTTGAAAAGTCATGTCCACCAGAACATTTGGTGTCATTTAGAGCTTGTATATCCAAAACCATTTGGCACATCAGAGCATTCTGGCTTTTGATGAAATTATTGATTATGATTTTCTGAATCCAGCCACATTTTCTGTTCAGCACAACAGTTTAACAGCTGTTTAATAAATGTTCTGTCATGCAAAGTGCTCATATAGTCACAAATCAATTCATATGGCCACTAAAAGCCAATTCAGCAGCCAAAAATGATTATTTGAATGGCTGATGATAATACTTTTACTTTACTTTTTTTACTTTTTAGTCATTTAGCAGACGCTTTTATCCAAAGCGACTTACAAATAAGAAAAAGTAACTACAACTATAAGTTAAAAGTCTATAAATACTATATACACACATTTAAGAAAATGGAGAAATTAAATAAAATGATAAATGCATACAACAACATTTCAAAACTAAACATTTAAATGAAAACACAAAATAAAGTTAAAACATTTCAAAATATTAAAACAACAAAAGGTATGAGTATAAAAATGATTCTAACATGACAATATAATAAACCCCATTATTGCTGTGGCTATATTTGTAAGTTTTAATGAAGTTATTTGAATTCCTGGACTAAAAAAATGAATTGTTAAAAATATAATATAATAAAATATTTATTTTATTTTAAAATTGTTCATATTTAGTGTTTTTATTTTAATTTTAACTAAAGTTTTGGTATTTTTTTCTAATTTTTCATTAGTTTTTATCATGTCTATTTTATTAATTTGTATTCAGTTTTAGTTATTTTAGTACAAAAAGTTCAACTAAATGAAAATGAGAAATGTTGCTTTGGCAACTTCCTGAAAAAATATGTTCAGGGTTTGTTTTATTTCAAATAATACATTTTTTTATTGTTTTATTTTTAACTATAATGAACCTTGTAAGAATTATATACCTATAATAAGTCTAATATAATAGAATTAGTGCTGTTAAATGACTAATCGCATCCAAAATAAAAGTTTCTTTTTACATAATACATGTTTGTGTACTGTGTATATTTATTAATATGTATATATAAATACACTCACATGCGTGTATATATTTAAGAAAAATAGGTTATGTTTATTTATGTATATATATATATATATAATGTGAATATATACTTGTAAATATGTAATTTATTTCAAAATATATATGTGTGTATTTATATATACATAATATGTATACACAGCACACAAACATGTTATGTAAACAATAACTTGTATTTATTATTCCCTTAATCGTTTGATAGCACTAAATATAATATAATGCATGTAACACTGATAAAAAAGAACCATCATAACCACCCAGCCCTTATACATATTAATGTGTAAATGGTCAATAATGTACAATATTTGAATGTGTTTGTAATAATATAATGTGTGGTGTGCTTGTAGGCTGAACCCGTCCGGCCCCCGGTGACTGAGGCTCCAGGTTCCTGGAGGACGTCTCTGCGTAAAGCAGGAAGTTCTGCGACTCTGGGCTCGTCCGGGGCGTCTGATCCAGCCGCTGAGGCCCTCAAGGACCCCGAGACTAAACTGGGAATGACACGCTCTGCATCCAGTCCCAGACTGAGCTCTGATTCTGACCATAAGGTAACACACACACATACTATATGTGTACTGGATGCACGGTCATTTTATGTCACTGTGATTATGGCAATAAATCTGTTTTTTTTCAAATTTAAAGATGTTTTATATGGTATATTACATATTTTATATATTAAATAACTTCGTGGACAGTCCAAGAAAATGTGTTTTCTTTTTACAAATTTAAGCATTTTTTAAGAATGTTTTTTTTTTTTTTTTTTTACAAATTTGTACAAAATTAATACTGTTATTCATCAAGGATGCATTAAATTGATCAAAAGTTACAGTAAAGACATTTATCTCTGATTCTGACCATAAGGTAACACACACACATACTATATGTGTACTGGATGCACGGTCATTTTATGTCACTGTGATTATGGCAATAAATCTGTTTTTTTTTCAAATTTAAAGATGTTTTATATGGTATATTACATATTTTATATATTAAATAACTTCGTGGACAGTCCAAGAAAATGTGTTTTCTTTTTACAAATTTAAGCATTTTTTAAGAATGTTTTTTTTTTTTTTTTTTACAAATTTGTACAAAATTAATACTGTTATTCATCAAGGATGCATTAAATTGATCAAAAGTTACAGTAAAGACATTTATAAGGTCACAGAAGATTTCTATTTGTAATAAATGCTGTTCTTTTGAACTTTCTATTAATCGAAGAATCCTGAAAAATATTAAAAGTGCTAAAAATGGCAAAAACATTAGGTATCGCAACTGTTTTCAGCATTGATGACAATAAGAAATGATAGAAAGACTGGAGTAATGATGCTAAAAATTCATCTTTGCATCACAGGAATAAACTACATATTAAAATATATTTTATATATATTTTAAATGGTAGTAATATTTCACAGTATTACTTTTATACTGTATTTTTTATAATTTTTTGGACCCTTTATGTATCAAAAACATTTAAAACTATAAAAATATGTAACTTGGAACTAATTGCTATAAAAAGTCAAACTAATATTGCAAAACTGATATAAATTGCTCAAAATTGTACCATCATAACCAGCCCTTATACATATGAATGTTAAAATGTATATTATATTGTATGTTACCTCAGTGATGTCATTTCCTGTGTTCAGGAGCCCAGGTTGGCCCGTGTTCAGCCCACTCAGTCCAGACGCCTTTTCAGCATCAGTGACACCAGCACCAACCCTGACAACTCCAGCAGGTGAGAGACAGGAAACACGAAGACTATTTCCTGTCCTGAGAGCCTTCCAAGCTCATCATCCTGTGTGTGTGTGTGTGTGTGTGTGTGTGTGTGTGTGTGTGTGTGTGTGTGTGTGTGTGTGTGTGTGTGTAGCTTGTTGAGCCGCAGCTCTTCGTACACGCGCCGATTGAACAGCCAGTCCAGCGCTGAAGTGTCGGCTCCGAACCCCTCATTACCTCGCAGCTCGTCTTATGGAAGGAAACTTGACGACCCTTCAGTGACCTCTGTAACCACGGCAGCCTCTGGACTGAGTCGCCTCAGTAATCTAGTGGCTCAGAGGTGCGTGTGTCTCCGAGCGCGTGTGATTTGACTGGGTCTTTCTTGTATTTGTACGATCTGGTGTGTCTCTCGCAGGTCGGCTCAAGAAGAGGCAGAGAAGAAGGAGCCCGTCTCGAATTCTGTAACCACTACGACCACATCAGGCGAGCCAGAGACCAAGCAGAGACGCAAGTGAGTGTGTGATGATTTCCACACGACAGAGTGCTAATAAACCCATCCTGCTGGAAAAAACACCTCATACTAGCCTGAAGTGACTTTTGACTAGAGATCAACCGATATTGATTTTTTTATAACCGATACCGATTATTTGTACGTTTATGTACCCGATAACCGATATGCAGAACCAATATTTATTTACATGTTTCCTCGTTTCAGTCGTCTTAACAACAACAAAAAACTGTTGAAAATTAAAATTTTCATGTAAAATGTTATCTTCAAATTACAACAATAAAAACATTTTATTTATAAAAAGCATCATCAGCAACTATATATATTATCACTATATATATATATATATATATATATATATATATATATATATATTGAATAATATAAATTATTTAATTATAAATATGAATAATTTACAGTTTCATTTAATTGTAAATAAATTTAATAAAATTGTAATAATCAGTTTATGTATAATAATATATGTAATATACTAAAATAATACATTTAATGTTTATAATATTTAATGATCAGTTTATTGTTGGTCTACGGCTCTAAAGAGCTTGATCAAGGTCCAGCAGCTGGTAATCTAACCCGTCTAGACCAGTTTGGTCCAGCTACGAGCTGGTTTTAGCTGTGTTTTCATTGTTTTAATTGGCTGAAGCTTGTGTTTATGTGTGTGTAGGTCTTATCTGACTCCAGTGCGTGATGAGGAGGCAGAAGCTCAGAGAAAAGCCCGATCCAGACATGCTCGTCAGTCCAGACGCTCCACGCAGGTCCGTCTGGCCTCATGACTATTACATCTCATATTCATTGATTGAAAATAAATTCTAAAATAGTATATCAATAATAAAGTAATGCTGCTTTTCACATTGAAACACCCATTTTGACTGGACACTTGACCAAGATTGATCTGTTTGACAAGCAAATCAACCAAACACAACTCTGTTTGTTCTTATGTAACATTTATTGAGCGGTAAATCAGAAACCAGTGATATCACAGCGATAGATCCAGCTCTTGGTGCTTTCTCAGAAGTGCTGGGAAAACAGGGTGATGTTCATGTGGATCATGCATTAAACGGTCTTAGGCTGTGTGACCTTTAACCCTGAGCTCTGACCTTAACACAGGGCAAACGTGTGTGTCCAGACATCTCCGTGTGACCGCTGTGTTTGCTCTTCAGGGTGTTACTCTCACAGACCTGCAGGAAGCGGAGAAGACAATGAAGACGGAAAACAAGGGGAAGGAGAAGACGAAAGAAGAGGAGGAGAAAGAAGCGAAGCAAAAGAAGGCAGAGGAAGGGGTGAGAAAGGTTGAGTTTACTCCAAATATCTGCATTTGTTCTGCACTCGGAGAGATAAACAGTCAGAAATGTCAAGTTTAAAGGTCAAGCGTGCCATTTTTCTTTTTTTGTTATAGTACTTTCTAAAACTAAACAATTGAATAGTTTTGTGAAAAATAGCAGAAGAAGAGAATGTTTGAGAAACCTGTTTGGAAACAGTTATTACCTGTGTGTTTGTGTGTAAATATATGCATATATTTTGTGTGAGGAAACATAAAAAAAAATATATATATATAGTTGAAGTCGAAAGTTTACATACACCTTGCAGAATCTGCAAAATGTTGATTATTATACTAAGTCAGGGAGATCATACAAAATGCATGCTGCTGTTTATTTAGCACTGACCTGAATGAGATATTTCACATAAAAGATGTTTACATGTAGTCCACAAGAGAACAATATAGTTGAATTTATAAAAATGACCCGTTCATATATATATATATATATATATATATATATATAATTAATAATGTTTACTTGTATGCAAAATATGTAATTTATGTAGATTTATTTATATATCAACATTTATACATGCAAGAAATAAATCTATAATTATATATATTATTCATTATTATTTACATATATTAAATATGTAGATTTATTTATATATCAACATTTATACATGCAAGAAATAAATCTATAATGAATTATTATTTACATATATTAAATGAATAATAATATATTTATTGTCGTGCAGGAGGTGAGCTGGCGGTCTCGTATCGCTAACCTGCAGAAGTCAGATTTGCTGGGACTCACACACCCCCCTGGTGCTCCACGTCCTGACAGACAAGGTGACCTTTCACCTTTGACCCTAATCACTGGATTCATGATACTACACTGATGTGTTTATTCGTGTCGTTGTCTGTAACACTGTGTTTGCGTTGTGTGTCAGATGCAGACAGCGCCATGGCAGACATCGAGGAGCGCGTGAGGGAGCGCAGGAGAGCTAGAGCTCGGAGGAGAGGGAAAACAGAAGTGAGGAAGACGAGGACACGGGATTGAAGAGCTCAGAAACACAGCCTGGATTTAAACATTTACTTTTGTGTTTTCAGAGCGATGACAACGACCCCAGTGGAGAGGAGGAGAGTAGCAGTGGGCGGGACCCACAGGTCTGGCCAATCAGCATGCACCTTTTAATTGATTGACAGTGATGGGACTTTATGAGGGGGGAAATATATAAATATATATTTGTTTTACTTTTATTTTTATGTGTTAATGATCTATATAGTACGATACATTTTAAAAATAGATATTTTTTATGCTAAAATGTGTCATAATGTTTTTAATTATTGATATATAATTTAGTCTGATTAGTGTAATTTAAGTTTTTGCATGTTTATGGTTTCTTGCTGACGTGAAATATTTTGTTCTCCTCTTGCAGACAGACAGACACACGAGCAGCAGGTACGAGTCTGACCTTTGACCTTTCAGGTTGTTTGGCTTCGTCTGTCCTTCTCATTCTCTCTCGGTCTTTCCTTCCTCTCAGGTCTGATTCGGTCTTGAATGACTGCATTCTCTCGAGGGGATCAGAGTCCAGGGACTTTAAGAAGGTCAGCAGGGGTTTGTGGTTTGGCTGATTGTGTTGGCAGGAGGTGTGTGTGTGTGTGTGTTTATGTCTGTATCTGTGTATGTGTTTCAGTTGTTCGATGAGATGTCCAGGGAGAACCGCCGTCTGCAGTCACAGTTATCAGATACACAGAGAACCATTTCACTGACCCGGGTGGAGCTGGAAAAGGCCACACAGGTGTACACACGCGCACACAGACACGCACACACTCACACACACTCTCACACACACATACACACACTCTCACACAGACACTCACACACACACACACACACAGACACACACACACACACACACACACACACACACACACACGCACACACACACACATCACAGCTGCACACTTGTGTTGGATTACTATGATAGCAGTTTCAGAAACACTTCACCTATATACTTTTTTATTTTCTAATAGGAAAACTATTACCTTTGATCAGCCATCTAAAAACATATCCTGACATCCATTTGTCTATTTTTTTAAGGGGTGGTTGATTGCGATGTTCAATTTTTAAACATTAGTTAGTGTGTATTGTTGCTGTTTGAGCATAAACAATAATGCAAATGTTAAACAGCGTGCAGTTGCTATATTGTATTAAAGCTTTAATCAGGATAAAACCATAAATTCAAAGCTAACCTAAGCAGTAGCATTTAAAAATAACAGCATATCTAAAAGTATGAAACAACAATAAACAAAAAACATACCATTAAGAGCAATGCTTGCACAGGTTCTGCACGATCCTCTTCATTAATATCCTCTGCGTCTCAATCAGGCTCACATTGATAACCACTATAGACAACATCATTGCGTATTTCTGAGGGAGGGGCTTCATAAAAGCAGGAAATGAGCAGCGCGTTTATAGGAGAAGGGACATAAATTATGTGAAAAAATGCGAAGCATTAACACATGTTAGATTGCACCCCATAAACACAATCAAGCCTAGAAACATAGTCAACCACCCCTTTAAGCAGAAAATCAAAGAATTAATGAAAGTATCATTTTTAAAGGCATCTAATTACTCAATGCTTACTTTAACATTTGATACTAACAGTATTAAATATTAATGTATGCCCTGAGAAATTAAGAAAAAATCTAATGTAAAATAAAACATTAGTGAAGCTCTCAATTATACTGTGATGGTGAATGGCTGCAGTCAGTGGTTAAATATTAAGGGAACAAATATTTATAGAGACATATATCAGTGATAATGGCCTTCAATCATAAAAAAGATGCCATTAATGTCTTTATGTTGTTTGTACATTTGAAGATTGAATGTGAAATTATTGCAATATAAAAGTACATTTAAAAATGTTAATGTCAAGTGGGATTAATCGCGATTAATTTTAGAAAAATGTGTGATTAATTAGGTATATGTTTTATCGATTGACAGCACTAATTAATATATATATATATATATATATGTATAGGAATTTCTGAAGACTTCTGTAATTTTCATAATAAATGTGCACAGATATTTTCATACTTGAACGACTACTGTAGAAACACTGATATTGGTGCATGTTTCTTTCAATATCAATGATACCAAATAACAATATATTTGACTCCTGTGTTTGTGTTTTTAACAGAGGCAGGAGAGATTCACGGACTGCACGGCTCTGTTGGAGATGGAAAAGAAGGTGAGTTTACAGAAGACACATTTCTGCTGAAGTAATGAAAAGCACATGTCATTTTCCCTGTATAGTCATTTTCAATCTTGTGATGTCCCTCCACATGCTTGTTTTCTCTGTGTTTCAGGAGAAAAAGATGTTAGAGAGGCGTGCTGCTGAGTTGGAAGAGGAGTTGAAGGTGAGAGCATGTGATCACGGAAGACTTGTTCTGATTGGCTGAGATGCTACTGAAGCGTTTCTGTCCACTGAAATGTTGTGAATGCATATGTTAATACTTTATCCCTGAGAGCAATTCACCCAACACGAGTAAAACCAGTTTAACGAGGCATTTGTCTTACACTGATCAGGCATGACAAATATGATTAATCACACTTCTGCCATGTTAATGTGAGTTTAGTCACCTGGTTTCTATTTCTAGCTTTTCCCACAGTGAAATCTGATTGGTTCTGCTTCAGTATATTAATCATCAGCTTCTAGGTTCTGGCTGTGAGTTTGTAGCACTGCATTTTTACTCTTATTGAGGACAGAAAAATAACTTGAAACTTGTCTTGTCATGCCTAGTCAGGAGTGGTAAAGTGGTAAAAATTTAAATTCTGGCATCATTTACTCAATGGCTTCAAACTAGAGCCAGCGCCAGAGCACCTCCATCGGGGGGGGCATTATAATTTCTGGGGGGGGGCTGGAATCACGTTTTGTGTGTGTGTGGGGGGGGGGGGGGGGGGGGTGGTAAGCGTGCACTCTGTGATTACGTGCAGTTGCTGACGCTCGCTAAAGCGTGCAATCACTTTCTTATGTGTGCTGTTTTATCGGTTTCACTTTCTCTTTCAAAATCGATCACGTTCAGCAAGGTGGGGAGAGGATGGAAAGAGGGGGGCACAGTAACTTGTTTGGGGGGGCACGGCCTGTGAGTGAAATATGCAAGTATTAGAAACTTTACATGGCCACTATATCTAATGTTAACCTAGAGAAATGTGTGCTGTTCAAGTATCTGTGTGGAGAAATCTGTAAAGACTGTTTATTTGTGTGCACTAGGGGTTGCACAGTCTAATCGACTAGTCAACTAGTCGACTTCAGTGCTCTGCCATGATGCTTTAATCTTGAGGTCGACAAGTTGCTGGTCCTATAGAGGGCGCAATAGGATAATAAATCCACATTTACGCTCCGTTTCCAAATAGTTAAAATTACAACCTAATTCATACTCTGAATGCGCTCCACAAGACGTGTGATTATATTACTGGTGCTCGAAATTGAACGGCAGAATGCAGGTTTTAAACACTTATTGTACAGGTAAGTTAATCACGTCCTAATCTAAAGCGCTGCTGCACTGTAACGCACACACATAGCTACGGACAGTACGGATGTAGCCCATACAATACATCACGCGCAGATCACACACACATAGCTACGGACAGTACGGATGTAGCCCATACAATACATCACGCGCAGATCACACACACATAGCTACGGACAGTACGGATGTAGCCCATACAATACATCACGCGCAGATCACACACACATAGCTACGGACAGTACGGATGTAGCCCATACAATACATCACGCGCAGATCACACACACATAGCTACGGACAGTACGGATGTAGCCCATACAATACATCACGCGCAGATCACACACACATAGCTACGGACAGTACGGATGTAGCCCATACAATACATCACGCGCAGATCACACACACATAGCTACGGACAGGACAGTACGGATGTAGCGCATACAATACATCACGCGCAGATCACACACACATAGCTACGGACAGTACGGATGTAGCGCGTACAATACATCACGCGCAGATCACACACACATAGCTACGGACAGTACGGATGTAGCGCGTACAATACATCACGCGCAGATCACACACACATAGCTACGGACAGTACGGATGTAGCGCGTACAATACATCACGCGCAGATCACACACACATAGCTACGGACAGTACGGATGTAGCGCGTACAATACACGGACAGTCACGCAATACATCACGCAGATCACACACACATAGCTACGGACAGTACGGATGTAGCGCGCGCAGATACAATACATCACGCGCAATACATCACGATCACACACACATAGCTACGGACAGTACGGATGTAGCGCGTACAATACATCACGCGCAGATCACACACACATAGCTACGGACAGTACGGATGTAGCGCGTACAATACATCACGCGCAGATCACACACACATAGCTACGGACAGTACGGATGTAGCGCGTACAATACATCACGCGCAGATCACACACACATAGCTACGGACAGTACGGATGTAGCGCGTACAATACATCACGCGCAGATCACACACACATAGCTACGGACAGTACGGATGTAGCGCGTACAATACATCACGCGCAGATCACACACACATAGCTACGGACAGTACGGATGTAGCGCGTACAATACATCACGCGCAGATCACACACACATAGCTACGGACAGTACGGATGTAGCGCGTACAATACATCACGCGCAGATCACACACACATAGCTACGGACAGTACGGATGTAGCGCGTACAATACATCACGCGCAGATCACACACACATAGCTACGGACAGTACGGATGTAGCGCGTACAATACATCACGCGCAGATCACACACACATAGCTACAGACAGTACGGATGTACCCCATACAATACATCACGCGCAGATCGCGCGCACAGAATCATTCAGCGCGGAAATGTATTGTCAACACTGTTCTGTGATTTCTCTGTAAAATAGCTTAGAAACTGAAAAGTTCAAGCATATATTTCTTAATAACTAAATCCCACAGCTTCACTATTAGTAGAGAGACGCTGCAGGTAGAATTAATTCACACGCAACCGCTCTCACTAATGCATTCATTCATATGAATGAAATCTTTACTGTACTACTTACTGTATCTGATTTAGAACGAGCAGGAGCAGAGAAATATGACGACCCAAAGACTAAAGAACTGATAAAAATAAGCTGTTATAGGTGCAATAGTCACGTGGGCAGCGCTGTGTCATATTCCATAGTTGTGCACAAGGTGTTTGTCACAGCTCCAGACTTATTTGTTCATTAATGACGTCATCAGCGACTAGTCGACTTCGACTTGACTTTCATCACATAAAAGCTGACTTTGAAAAATCAGAAGTCATTCAACCCCTAGTGTGCACTCATAATAACAACATTTGCGCTTTTGTAAAATAATGAAATAATGTGTGCACTTGAACACTTATTAGGCTATGTAGGCAATTATAATGTTTTAAATGGTTTATTAATAAATATGCAATTAGTCGGCCAATGCTTAAAATTAGTCAACCAGAACAATCTTTAGTCGAAGACAGCCCTGTTAATTATCATTGTTAATATTAATTTGAGCCATTTTTAATATGTAATAGACATAACTGCCAGTCCCTGGTCAGTGGCCAATCAAAATAAAATGTTAAACAGAATTATTTTTGTTGTTATTAATAATAATACTTACAATTGTTTTTATTAATTATTAATATTATTAACAATAATATTAATAATACATCATGTACAGTCCTTGGTTAGTGGTCAAATTAAATTAATTTTCAAACAAAAGTACTATATTAAGATAGATTTTGTCAATCGTTATTCATATTGATTTCATTGCTTAATTACAATTAATAATTGATAGTGCTTGTCAGTGGCAAATCGAACTAAAATTATAATGAATTGTATGGACTACTGGTCACTGTATTCTTACATTATAAACAGCTGCGTGAACATTTCTCAAAACATCACCTTTTGTTTTCCCTGGGTTTGGAAGGACATGAGGGCGTGTAAATGATGTCAGTTTTTATACTTCACTGTGAACTGTCTCTTTAAATGAACTGGAATGTGTCTGTCGCACAGGTTTTAGGAGATCTGAGAGCCGACAACCAGAGGCTGAAGGACGAGAACGGCGCGCTCATCAGAGTCATCAGCAAACTCTCCAAATAGAGCGAGAGAACGAGCAGAAGACCGACAGAGAGAGAAAGAGAAACCGACCACCCTGACATCCTTCTCCAGAGCCAAAGAAGGGAAAGAGGAGGAGAGGAACAATGTCTATGACGGCTCACAGTTAGCCGTGATCTTTTACCTTGCTGTGCGTGTGGCGTGTTTGAACTTCATCCAGCTTCATCAACAGAGCTTCAGATTTCCCTGTTTCTCTCTCTCTCTCTCTCTCTCACACACACACACACACACACACTCGTATAGGGACGCATGCACCATGCACATTCCCATAAGCGTGAGCGCACACACTCCACACACATTCCACGAGTCTCAGGCAGCTGAAGTCTGCAGTATTTTTGCATCTTTGCACAAACACACACACGATTGAGAGATTCAACCCTAAACTCCACTAAAGGTGGTCTGAACATGTCACTCCAGTCCATCGACTCAGAAACCAGCGCGACAATCATTCGTTGAAAACACGCCAGGCTGTCGTTTCACAGCCAGTTATGCTATGCATCTTCTTTTAAAGCAACACTTACGGCAAGCCATGAGGAAATGTCTATTTGTGTGGTTTTTACCCTTGTTTGAATCATCCGTGCTCTCTGCGTCTCCTGAAGCGAGGGCGACGGCTTTTGTTTGTGGAAATGTACAAATATTATTCATTTGAACTCATAATGCTATAAACTGTAACTTGATATCGGCTTCATTTTCTCCACGTGTTGTTTTTCTAATATATTGAATGAATGTTGGCACTTAATAAAATCTGTGTGTTTGTAGTCTAGTGCCTGTTTTTGTTTCTCTGCTGAGGTTTATTGATTTATTAGATGGCAGTTTGTGTTTTATTTCAGTATTAATTGACATAACTGACTGTCTCTGGTCAGTGGCCAGTCAAATTAAAATGTAAAAGTAAAATATTGTTAATTTAAATTGACAAAACAAAAAATTATATATATAAATACTGTTTATATAATAAAACTATAATATAAAACAGAAATAATAACTTTAACATAATTGACCTCCCCTGAACGGTGGTCAAACAAAAAATGTAAAACTAAAGTATAACATGTAAAACAAGCAATTATTCATTATTATTTTTCAGCAAGTTGTTTGAGCTCAGGTCAGTGCACTAAACAACACAACCAAAGTTTTCATATTCAGAATTTTTAGGCATCATGTACATTTGATTCAATCTGTTCATCATAAGAGCATTCAATCGAGTCTCAACATTTCTGGCAATAAAACATTTCTGGACTTTATAGACTATGTACATTTTAATATTTAATTTTGCGTTTTTGACCATATGTGTGTTTAAATTCATAAGCTTAAAAGTTTGATTTATAGATTTATTTCAACATTTCTGAGCATCGTATGTGCAAGTTTATCATTTAACAGATTTGAAGATTCATCATGGGCGCATGCAAATGTTTAATTCAAATGTTCTCCATCACTTTTAGACATCATACACAGATTTATTTATATATTTATGTTCATATTCAGTGCGGGGTAGTAACTGATTACATGTAATCTGGATTAAGTAATCAGACTCCAAAAATTACTTGCGAAGTACTTTTAATTAAATTAGATTAGATTCTAAAATACTTGTAATCTGACTACAGTTACTTTTCATTGATTGCATACTATTAACACAATAGTATTAATTAGTCAGAATTCATCGATTCTCTATATTTATTATTTTTCATCTTTTATAATCGCCTGTAAATTCATCATTCTATGTCAACATTTGCATGTTCGCAGTTTTCTGAAGTTAGTTACTGGTCACATGACGTAGATATACAAATTAAATATTCCAACTTTTTTAAAATAAGCATTTGATTGCTGTTATTTAAAAATTATTTTTATTTTATGTTTTTATGACTAATTATTAGCTTTACATTAATCTCATGCGATTCCTTCACGAAGTCCAGTTTGGGAAATCTTGATATAATGTTCAATGCGTTTCATGTTAATAACAACAGATGGAATATATTTTCATTCTCTTTGTATTTTTAATAGTGCTGTTAAACAATTAATCGCATCCAAAATAAATGTTTTATTTACATATCTGTGTGTACTGTGTATATTTATTATGTATATATAAATACACACACAGTATATCTTTAAAATATTTCCATGTATATATTTATATAAATTTAATTTATAATATATAAATATATTTAATATATAAACATAACATATTTTTCTTAGATATATACATGCATGTGCGTGTGTGTGTGTATATATATATATATACATAATAAATACACACATATATTATGTAAACAAAAACTTATTGTGGATGTGATTAATCGCGAATAACCGTTTGCACTCATTTTTATATCAATATGATATAAGATTATTCTATTTAAATCAATGTGTTGAATGAGTTGGGTCAACAGTAATCTAAAAATATTATTATTATATTATCTAAAGTGTTTAATCTGTTTCAAACAGCAATTTTTGTCATGTAATGTTTGGAAGTAACAGCTATATTCATCCTTTCTGTATACTTTTAATTTAAACTTCTTCAGTACAACTCCAGCAGTTTGGTGTATAATCTTTGGTAGTTTGAAAGATGAATTTCTAGATTTGATTCAGTGTTTTGGGGCATTATGTTCAAACACTAGCAGTATTAAGTCATCAGGACAGCCAGTCTTTCTCTCTCTCTCTTTCACCAGTTCTCCCTAATGCACAGTATGTCTACCAGATGTCCCTCATCATCAGATAGCAGGAAAAAAACAGCAGAACAGCTGGAATAATGGACGCAACATTCCCACAGAGAGGACAGGAAGTACAGTAGAACCGCGCAGTGTGAGGGCGAGCGGATAAATGATTCATTCCACTGACACCGGCCAAGAGAACAATAGAGGGTAACGGAGAACCTGAACGTTTAAAAGACACGTCTGAGTGGGATTCTGACACGTCAGATCTGACATTTGCCTCTCGTTACCTTTGGCAAAAACCGACACGACCCTTGAGAATGAATGCCATCCTCTCATCTGTTTGTCTCATCTACATATACACTGACAACAAGGACAGCTCCTAATAAGGTACGCCGAGCCAGTCTTGCTGTAAATATCCCTGCGGCCTGCGAGAGAGAGAGAGAGAGAGGAAGGGAGGAAGGGAGGAAAGGTCTGGGGGAAAACGGAGCGGATGGATTGCGGCCTTATAAGGGTAAAGCTGCTCTTTTCCCAGGATCTGGATCTCAAACTCCGGCGCGCTGCCAAGGCGACGCGGATCAGTGTTTACTGCCGTCTAGAGGCAGAACAGAGTCATGACCGCAGTGTCGCTCACTAATCTTCAGGGGAAGTTGCTAAAGGAAGGTCGATTTGTTGCTAAAAGAAGCTAAATGTTTTTCTTATTATTATTAATGCAATACAAAAACACAGAGTTGACATTTAAAGCGATTGTACATAATACAGAAAGCATCATGAATATACGTAATGTCAACTGAAAACAAGTAAAAGAAGCTAAATTACGCTGTGATGTCATTGCGCGATGACGTCATTGCGTAATAACGACGTAAAAATAATATGATATAATATTTAAATATAAATAACTGTATTTTAAATATATTTTTGAATGATTACAATTTTTTTTAAATAGTTAGTAAACTAGTAATACTACACATCCTCAACAATTATGTTTTAAGCAGTGTATTAGTAGTTAGTATGTTACTCTAAGAAAAGTCTGTAAACACAGGGCTCAATCTGCTGTTAATATGAAATAATTTTCTGTATTGGTTTTTACCAGCATTTTAAATTACACATTATTTTTTCGGGTTACAATGGATAATGTCCTGGAAAATTACTAATTTCTTTTCCATTTTTCTTACAGTGTACTAACTGATCAACAATCACAGGTACAAGCTACTAACAAAGTGTATCATAAATTAACAATTATTATTCTTATTAAATTTAACAATTGCAAATATCTGATGTGTGTGTACTGCTAGGCTTCTTTGGTTTCCTCTTTTTTGTGAAATTTGAATCGATAATATTTGTGCCTTTTTATTGTCTGAGTCACTTATTAAAAGTTGCTAAAAGTTTTGCTAAATTTGTGCTTTTGGAAGAAAAAGTTGTCAGGGTTAGGGTACCATTTATGTAGCAGACGCTTTTATCAAAGCGACTAAAATTCAGGTATCTTTATTAGACCCACGAACCCACAACCTTAGAATGCTCTACAAACAGGAACACAGGAACTCAACGAAAAGCAGCATTTTATATTATGACACAACTACATTTATTCTAACATTTTAAGAATTAAGAAAATAAAACTTTCATAAAACTATCTGGAAACAAATCAACGACATTTGTTCACTAGAAAGTATAAATCTTGTTTAAATCTATTAGGGTGCGTACCTGCATAGAAATAGAAATAGGCCTACGTTCCATGAAATAATTCAATACAAATTCTGATCCAGTGATCACAATCCATTTTGATTTATCCATCCTGAGAAAAGTAATAATTGTCACGTGTCATCGCTGTCTATGTTCTGTTTCAATAGCAAACTTGACAACATTTAAACTTTTATTTCAAAATAGGTGAATTCTTTTGACCAACCTGCCTGACCAATCAGAGACGGTGATTGGACTGTCCGCCCCGCCTACTCTGGTCACTTGACTGTAGCCCCGCCTCCTTTGCGTCCGCTTTGGCGTCTGTATGAGAAGAGCAGAAAAACATTCTGCATTCAGGAACACAACAAATGTTCGACACATCAGTAAGTGCTTACGTTTTATCATACACCATGCTTTATGAAATGTGCAACATCATTCATTTGACTGTTAGTCAAAGCGAGTAAACTCTCAGCTGTCTGTCTGCAGCATTGGTAACGTTAGCGTTGGTTTTGTTTACGATGGTCAAAGTATAATTGTCACGTGTTTAAATGACACACAGTACATGAAAAAATACCACAGTCATTTATAGTAAATACTATAGTGTTTTTGAACCATACTATACTAAAGTGTATTATATATGATAGTATTTACAACACTGTTAATGAATGCTACAGCATACTGTAACTATAGTGAACTGTTATAAATACTGTAGTATACTTTAGTTTTTACTACAGTAAACTAGTGTAATGTAGTATAATATACTCTATAGTTGTAGAAGTACAGTTTAGGTAAAGTCATGTGTTTATATTACTGTAGTTGTTATATTATCACCGCAACTATAGAATTACCACAACAAATGAATTCAAGTACTTTACTATAGTATGGTTCGAAACACTATAGTATATAATAATATAGTATAGTAAATAGTATTTACTATACATTACTAAAGTATTTTTTCATGTGGTATATGAGCGAAACTCTCAAAAACATAATTTTCATGTCTATTAGGCACATTTTATTATTTTGTGTGATTTATTGAGTGTGTATGTGAATGAAAATGAACATGAATAATGAGAATATTTTAGGAGATTTGCTGATCTTGACAGTCATGAGGATCTGTCTGTGATATCATTTACTGTTTTATGATTGTCTTGTCACATAACACTGAATACGCTTCTTGTATCTAGGTTACACATCCCATCTTTCCTCATGTTTTCCATATTTATCTTTCAGCAGAAGGCAGATTCCCCAAAAATGACCTCTGACCCCGTCGACCCGTACATCTTCACCTCTGACTCTCTACCGTCCGACCCTTGCTTCATGCCACCGCTGACCAATGGCCTGCTGGGATGGAGAGTGTTTGATCCAGTTATGCACATGGGTGGGGTTTATAACGGTGAAGGCGGGACTTGTCACCGCGGCAACATTCCTTGTCCTCTGGCAGTTCAAATGAAGACGGCAGAAGTGGGACGACACACGTACGAGTTAGACATGCACACAGGTTAGAATGCATACACACACGTTTGTATAGAGCAGGGGTGTCCAAACTCGGTCCTGGAGGGCCGGTGTCCTGCAGAGTTTAGCTCCAACCCTAATTAAACACACCTGAAGCAGCTAATCAAGCTCTTACTAGGCATACTAGAAGCTTCCATGCAGGTGTGTTGAGGCAAGTTGGAGCTAAACTCTGCAGGACACCGGCCCTCCAGGACCGAGTTTGGACAGTCCTGGTATAGACTATAATACTGTACTTGATCTTACAGCACAAGACTCTCTGTCTATGTATCAGGTGTTTTCTCTCACTCCGTGGTCACTCCTGGTTTTGAGGCCGTTCAGGTGTCGTACGCTCACCGGCAGCAGATAAACCTCCTGGTGATGGAGGTTCTGCTCAAACGCTCTCAAACCAGCACCGAACCAATCACCATTCAGCTGGAACATTCTTTCAAACCCCAAAGTGATGACATTGTTTTCCAGAGTGCACCGGACTACAAGGGTGGGAGGTACTTCTGTTTATGTGCATTCTGGAATTACATTTACACGTGTTTATAGAGCCACGTTAACTAAATTAATGAACCTAAGTTTGCACGAATAAAGTGGTAATATTTTGAGAATTAAAGTCACAATATTTTGTAAAAATATCAAATTATTAATAAATATTAAATAATGAATCAATATTATTCTCAAAATACTATGATTTTAATCTCATAATGCTATGACTTTATTCTCAAAATATTATGACTTTAATCTCAAACTGCTATGACTTTGTTCTTGTAGTTTTGACTTTATTCTCAAAATATTATGACTTTTAAATTCATAATCTTTGATTTATTCATTATTTTACATTGTGCAAAAATGCTGCTGTATAAATTTGGACTTCTTTCTTGTATTTATTTGCATACTGAATTGCAATATTACATAATTTTGGTCCTTTCATAGTTAACATATTGCAAATATACCTTGCATAATTCATACAATTATGTATTATTCTTTATTATGACATTTCTATAAATATATTTTAATAATTAAACACAACATTAAGTATTTAAATGTTTCTAATAATACAAACAATTATATATTTCATTTATCTATAAAATATTAAGTATAAGTAATATAAAAATTATAAAATATTATTTATAAATGTATAAATACTCCCGCGAAAACCTACCCGTACCACTCAAATTATAACATTATTATACGCTAACGGTTGTGAATCAGGGCTAAAGTAAGGCGATAGTTTTAAACACTGGCTGGTTATGAACTCTCTCAAATATTGATTTCGGATCATTTTTAACCCAAAAAACGTTACGGACTGCAGCTTTAACATATACCTTGCATAATTCATAAAATAATGTATTATTCTTTATTACAAAATTCTATTAATATATTTTAATAACTAAAGAAAAGAGTAAGCATTTAAATATTTTTAATAATTAAAAATAATATATTTTATTATCTACAAAATAGTAAGTAGAAGTATTAAATAACATTAATATTATACAATTATTATTTATATATTATTCATAATAATAAATGTTAAATAAAAGAAAAAGGTGTTTTAGTGGTGTATGCAGAAGTGACCTTTTTTTTCTCTTCAGGCATATTTTTGGACAGACCGTCTCTTCAGAGGTTCCTGGAGGAATCCGTCCATCTGTGCACCTGATCTGGACGCCCGTCTCATCCACTCTTATCCTCCCACCCGACCAGAGCCAGTCCAGCTGGGTTTTCCTGGTGGCCGTCGCCGGTAGCGAGGAGAGCGTCCGGTCGTGTTATGATACTGGTTTGGGGCTCATTGATTCTGGCGAGCTGCGCCCCTCGCATCTGAGGAGCTGGGCGGAGCTTTGGGAGGGGAGCAGCATGGAGGTGGAGGGAGCAGAGAGCCTGAACCGAGCTCTGATTGGCTGCATGTTTTATCTCCTCAGTTCATTCTCGTCTTTAAGAGAGGAGGCGAATGCACCGTTTGAGTTTGGAGGCGTCAGTCCGGGGGGTCTGTCTAACGGGAGTCAAGAGGAGGATTACCACGGCCATGTGTTCTGGGATCAGGTGACTTTAACACAATTCATCTGGTGCAGCACCGGGTAAAGTTATACATAAACAGTCATTTATCATTTTTCTTATTCTACAAAATATTTATTTTTATAATTATTATTATTTGTTTTTCAATATTAATTTCAAATATTGTACTTAATTATTGTATTATACTTAAAATATAAAATGTAATAAATAAATAAATAATTTATTTTTGTTGAAACAATAATACAATTATTTTAATATATATATATACTTATACTGGAATATGTTACATTTATAGGAATAAATTACATGTTAATATATTCAAATAGAAGACTGTTACTTTAAATTATAATAGTTTTATATATTATTACAGTTTTACTATATTTTTATTTAAAAAAATACAGCCAAGAAACTTCTTCCAAAAACAAAAATCTTGAGAGGAGTCTATACACACACACACACACACACACGCACACTCACACACGCACACTCACACACGCACACTCACACACGCACGCACGCACGCACGCACGCACACACACACACACACACACACACACACACACACACACACACAGACACAGACACAGACACAGACACACACACACACACACACACACAGACACATTCACTTTAGAAAGCAAAGTGAATCGGTATCATATTATATCATATCATATCATATTATATCATATCAATAATATAAATTAAATGTGTTCAACTATAAAATGCCTTTAATTAATATCTTGAGTTCCTTCATATTTGACATGTCTCTCTGTCTCTCCCCACAGGACACGTGGATGTACCCCAGTGTTGCCCTCTTCTACCCCCGACTGGCCAGGGCCGTGCTGGAATACCGTGTAGGAACGATAGAAGGCGCCCGAGCAAACGCCCAGCACATGGGCTACAAGGTACAGCGAGGAGCTATACTTGAATCATCTGCAGCTTTATTCACTCTTCTGTTATTTAATCAGGGACTGAAGTATGCATGGGAGAGTGCGGTGACGGGCCGTGACGTTTGTCCAGAGGACATTTACGCAGAGCAGGAGCTGCACATCAATGGAGACGTGGTGCTGGCTTTCCAGCAGTACTTCTACCTCACACAGGTACAGACCATACACACATAAAGACTGTTCACGTGTCAGAGCATCATCGGTGTCTCATGCGTCACACAGGTACAGACCATACACACATAAAGACTGTTCACGTGTCAGAGCATCATCAGTGTCTCATGCGTTACACAGGTACAGACCATACACACATAAAGACTGTTCACGTGTCAGAGCATCATCGGTGTGTCATGCATCACACAGGTACAGACCATACACACATAAAGACTGTTCACGTGTCAGAGCATCATCGGTGTCTCATGCGTCACACAGGTACAGACCATACACACATAAAGACTGTTCACGTGTCAGAGCATCATCAGTGTCTCATGCGTCACACAGGTACAGACCATACACACATAAAGACTGTTCACGTGTCAGAGCATCATCAGTGTCTCATGCGTCACACAGGTACAGACCATACACACATAAAGACTGTTCACGTGTCAGAGCATCATCGGTGTGTCATGCATCACACAGGTACAGACCATACACACATAAAGACTGTTCACGTGTCAGAGCATCATCAGTGTCTCATGCATCACACAGGTACAGACCATACACACATAAAGACTGTTCACGTGTCAGAGCATCATCGGTGTCTCATGCGTCACACAGGTACAGACCATACACACATAAAGACTGTTCACGTGTCAGAGCATCATCAGTGTCTCATGCGTCACACAGGTACAGACCATACACACATAAAGACTGTTCACGTGTCAGAGCATCATCGGTGTCTCATGCGTCACACAGGTACAGACCATACACACATAAAGACTGTTCACGTGTCAGAGCATCATCGGTGTCTCATGCGTCACACAGGTACAGACCATACACACATAAAGACTGTTCACGTGTCAGAGCATCATCGGTGTCTCATGCGTCACACAGGTACAGACCATACACACATAAAGACTGTTCACGTGTCAGAGCATCATCGGTGTCTCATGCGTCACACAGGTACAGACCATACACACATAAAGACTGTTCACGTGTCAGAGCATCATCGGTGTCTCATGCGTCACACAGGTACAGACCATACACACATAAAGACTGTTCACGTGTCAGAGCATCATCGGTGTCTCATGCATCACACAGGTACAGACCATACACACATAAAGACTGTTCACGTGTCAGAGCATCATCGGTGTCTCATGCGTCACACAGGTACAGACCATACACACATAAAGACTGTTCACGTGTCAGAGCATCATCAGTGTCTCATGCATCACACAGGTACAGACCATACACACATAAAGACTGTTCACGTGTCAGAGCATCATCGGTGTCTCATGCATCACACAGGTACAGACCATACACACATAAAGACTGTTCACGTGTCAGAGCATCATCGGTGTCTCATGCGTCACACAGGTACAGACCATACACACATAAAGACTGTTCACGTGTCAGAGCATCATCGGTGTCTCATGCATCACACAGGTACAGACCATACACACATAAAGACTGTTCACGTGTCAGAGCATCATCGGTGTCTCATGCGTCACACAGGTACAGACCATACACACATAAAGACTGTTCACGTGTCAGAGCATCATCGGTGTCTCATGCGTCACACAGGTACAGACCATACACACATAAAGACTGTTCACGTGTCAGAGCATCATCGGTGTCTCATGCGTCACACAGGTACAGACCATACACACATAAAGACTGTTCACGTGTCAGAGCATCATCGGTGTCTCATGCGTCACACAGGTACAGACCATACACACATAAAGACTGTTCACGTGTCAGAGCATCATCGGTGTCTCATGCGTCACACAGGTACAGACCATACACACATAAAGACTGTTCACGTGTCAGAGCATCATCGGTGTCTCATGCGTCACACAGGTACAGACCATACACACATAAAGACTGTTCACGTGTCAGAGCATCATCGGTGTCTCATGCATCACACAGGTACAGACCATACACACATAAAGACTGTTCACGTGTCAGAGCATCATCGGTGTCTCATGCGTCACACAGGTACAGACCATACACACATAAAGACTGTTCACGTGTCAGAGCATCATCGGTGTCTCATGCATCACACAGGTACAGACCATACACACATAAAGACTGTTCACGTGTCAGAGCATCATCGGTGTCTCATGCGTCACACAGGTACAGACCATACACACATAAAGACTGTTCACGTGTCAGAGCATCATCGGTGTCTCATGCATCACACAGGTACAGACCATACACACATAAAGACTGTTCACGTGTCAGAGCATCATCGGTGTCTCATGCGTCACACAGGTACAGACCATACACACATAAAGACTGTTCACGTGTCAGAGCATCATCGGTGTCTCATGCGTCACACAGGTACAGACCATACACACATAAAGACTGTTCACGTGTCAGAGCATCATCGGTGTCTCATGCGTCACACAGGTACAGACCATACACACATAAAGACTGTTCACGTGTCAGAGCATCATCGGTGTCTCATGCGTCACACAGGTACAGACCATACACACATAAAGACTGTTCACGTGTCAGAGCATCATCGGTGTCTCATGCGTCACACAGGTACAGACCATACACACATAAAGACTGTTCACGTGTCAGAGCATCATCGGTGTCTCATGCGTCACACAGGTACAGACCATACACACATAAAGACTGTTCACGTGTCAGAGCATCATCAGTGTGTCATGCGTCACACAGGTACAGACCATTCACACATAAAGACTGTTCGCGTATCAGAGCATCATCAGTGTCTCATGCATCACACAGGTACAGACCATACACACATAAAGACTGTTCACGTGTCAGAGCATCATCAGTGTCTCATGCATCACACAGGTACAGACCATACACACATAAAGACTGTTCACGTGTCAGAGCATCATCGGTGTCTCATGCATCACACAGGTACAGACCATACACACATAAAGACTGTTCACGTGTCAGAGCATCATCAGTGTCTCATGCGTCACACAGGTACAGACCATACACACATAAAGACTGTTCACGTGTCAGAGCATCATCGGTGTCTCATGCGTCACACAGGTACAGACGATACACACATAAAGACTGTTCACGTGTCAGAGCATCATCAGTGTCTCATGCGTCACACAGGTACAGACCATACACACATAAAGACTGTTCACGTGTCAGAGCATCATCGGTGTCTCATGCGTCACACAGGTACAGACCATACACACATAAAGACTGTTCACGTGTCAGAGCATCATCGGTGTCTCATGCGTCACACAGGTACAGACGATACACACATAAAGACTGTTCACGTGTCAGAGCATCATCGGTGTCTCATGCATCACACAGGTACAGACCATACACACATAAAGACTGTTCACGTGTCAGAGCATCATCGGTGTCTCATGCGTCACACAGGTACAGACCATACACACATAAAGACTGTTCACGTGTCAGAGCATCATCAGTGTCTCATGCATCACACAGGTACAGACCATACACACATAAAGACTGTTCACGTGTCAGAGCATCATCGGTGTCTCATGCGTCACACAGGTACAGACCATACACACATAAAGACTGTTCACGTGTCAGAGCATCATCGGTGTCTCATGCGTCACACAGGACCTGGAGATGTTCAGAGAAGGACGGGGCAGTGAGGTGGTGTGGGGCGTCGCTGACTACTGGGTTTCACGGGTAACATGGGACGCTCCAGAGCAGCTGTACCACATCAAAGGTGATCATCATTAACTAAAACATTACTATTTTAGTAAAGCTATACTAAAATGAAATAAAAAGATTTAGATGAAAAACCTAAACCAAATTAGAAATGCTGCCTTGGTTACAAACTAACTTTATGATTTATAATTTTTAATGATCTTGGCAACTAACTGAAATAAGTACTAACATAAATAAAATTCAAAAATTAAATAAAAACAAAAGTACTGGATATAAATTCAAACTATAACTGAAATAAAAATTAAATTAAATGTAAATAGTAATACTTAAAAATAACAAAAACGAATAAAACTAAAGCACATAACACACTAAAGACTAAAGCACATAACAATATTACAAAAAATTACATGTAATTACGTCACATAGTTACTTGATGACTAATAAAATTAAATAATACACATTATAAAGGATAAAAATATAATAAATGAATTGCACTAAAATAACATTGGACGTGACATCATCAGTCATGCATCCTTCAGAAAATTGAAATAATTATTAAGATAACATGGAACTTTTGGAGTTTACCTGATATTACACCATGTTATGTTTTTATGATTTATCATTGTTAAAGTACCTACAGGGTGGGGAAAAACAATACAAAATGACATAAAAAACTGACATAAGTTTAAATAGAAGCACTAAAATAACTAAATAAAAACATAAATTAAACCTCAAAAAACCGAAAACATAACAAATAATAAAAAATTCTATTAAAATTAAAACTGAAAAAGAAGGACGGGGCAGTGAGGTGGTGTATATAAAACAAAATATTAATAAAAACTATAATAGTAAATAAATAATACTAAATTATTACAAAATACTAAAATAACACAGGTCATGATATTAACGGTCATGTATGTATTTTAATACTTGATATAATGTTTTTAAGTAAGATTTATACAATATTACATCATATTAGTGTTTAATGAGTCATAATGTTTTGTGTTGCATTCAGGGCTGGACAAATAACGAATGAAACAAACTGGAAATTCAAAGTGAAATGCTGCATTAGATGCAGTTGAAATGTTGTTCAGTACTGTAAGTGTTTTTGTGAGGTTTTGTGTTGTTTGTTCATTAGGTGTGATTCCTCCTGATGAGTATTACTTCACTGTTGACAACTCTGTGTTCACCAATGCTGTCGCCCAACGCAGGTGTGTGTTTGTGTGTGTGATCATCGTTTGAACAAAGCCTGAGCCGTTAATGCTACATTATCTTTTGAAGTAATCAAACCTGTCATTTTCACCTGGCGCGTGATAAACAGCCAACAATCCCACATTGAATATTGAGAGTATTTTCAGAACTAGCAGGTAAGATGTGATCTTTTCTCTAATGTTTAGTCTTCAGTTTGCCGTGGAGTTGTCCGGTCTGTTAGGACACACGCCTCCTCCCGCTTGGCAGGACGTTGCTGATAAGATGAAAATCCCCTTTGACCCGGAACTGAAGTATCACCCAGAGTTTGACGGCTACACGCAGGGTGAGATGCCCTCATCAGCTTCATTAATCATTATATTTACTTATCTTGTGTTCTTGTGGCTCAGTGGTAGAGCATTGCGTCAGCAGCGCAAAAGGTTGTGGGTTCGATTCCCAGGGAACACACATTAGAGGTCTGCTACCCGACCAGAACCCGCGGGTCCCGAAATACTTTCGGGTCGGTGTGACGAGTGGGGCGGGGCCGAGAGCCGTGGGAACGGAGCGAGGCCGGTGGAGTGAATGATAATGAACGACACCTGCGCCACTCACCGGTTGAGTCCCACGGAGGAGCTCGGAAGGAATAAAAGGAGGAGTGACAACAGTGGAAGAGGAGAGAGGCCCAGGCCTTTTTAGGTGTTTTGTTTGCGGCATCGTCCGTGAGGGGCTGCCGCTTTTCTGTTATGTTTGTTTATTTGAGATTAAATGTGTTTTAAATGTTCGCCGGTCCCGCCTCCTTCTTCCCGTACTATCTACTTCGTTACATCTAACACACATACTAATGGTGCTGAAACCCGGGAGGAAGGAGGGACACGCTGTCAAAGCCCTCGCTGCTGAGTGGGAACGGTGCTAGGAGATCGGGCAGCAGGAAGTGGCGGAGACCGCCAGTGGCTGCCCGCACTCTGGAGCAAAAGAAGAACAGGTAATTCCGTGCTCCTGGGACGAGGAGGGGTCTTCCGAGAGGGAGCGGAGGAGTCGCCGCCGTTCGCCAGTGGGCCGGAGCCTGCTGCCACAGGTTGGTGGAAGAGGGAACGGGGGACTCTGCCGGCTGCCCTAGGAGGAGCCATCGCCGGCCGCCAGGAGGCGGAAGGGGCATCGCTCCACCAAAGAGGTCCAGTACCATCGCATAGCGAGTGAGCGTCGTTGGTTGAGGACCCAGTGTGTCCGGGAAGGACCGAGATTTTTTTTATTTTTTCCTCTCTCCCCTCTCTCTTCTCTGTCACTCCTCATCCTTCCGCTCCTTTCTCTCGCCTCGGTCCTTACCCCCCAGTACGCCGCGGCCGCCCTGACGGGCTAAAGGGGGGGAGTGGGTTTTACCCCCCGGCACGATGGGGGTATGTGACGAGTGGGGCGGGGCCGAGAGCCGTGACAGCGAGGCCGGTAAGATAATGAACGACACCTTGCCACTCACCGTGGTCAAGGAGCTCCGGAAGGAATAAAAGGAGGAGTGACAACAGTGGAAGACGAGAGAGGACCAGGCCTGGATTTTAGTTCGGGTTTGTAGCTAAACCAAAACTATATGCAGAGGCTTCGCTGCTTTCATAGACGCACGCACACACATATCAGAGATCCTGGGGGGGATTTCGGGTCGGGTTCGGGCTCTAAATTTAACTGTGCCGCTCGGGTCGGGTCGGTTCGGGTCGGGTCAGACCATCTCGGGTACGGGCCGGGTTCGGGCTTCAGTTTTGAGCCCGTGCAGACCTCTAACACACATACTAATGAAAAATGTATATACTGAATGCAATTGTAAGTCGCTTTGGATAAAAGCGTCTGCTAAATCCATAAATGTAAATGTATATTTACTCCATAATTCATCTTTCTAAACAAAGACTCTTTAGTTCGCTTTTTAGCACTCGTCCCAAAGTCAGCGGGGTTTAAATGGGTTTTTGGCACGCCGGACATAAGGTTTGTGGTCAACACAAGCTCAAGATATGTTCACCTTTATTCTACAACAGAAAATACGTCAGTAATACACCCCTCACTATTATTAGTATTCTTTTTTAAGCTTTTACTTCTCTTTAAAAAGACGGTTGCTAAAAAAAGGTGGCTAAATGGGATAAGACAACAGAGGTTGTCGGAGACACAAAAGAATGAAAGAATAAATGTATTAATTAAAATAAAGAATTGGTTACTTCATAATTAAATATATAAAAATGTATTAATAAATTAAATTTGAATAAAATGAATACAATTTCCAATTAACAAATGGAGAGCGTTGTCAGTAAATGAATGGTGTGACGCCGAGGTCATGCAATCCGTGTGTAGTTCATTTATATCCTGTGTTTAGCTTTATACTTCTGCCAATTGTATTTAGACTACAAAAATTCATTTGTAACAATTATTATGATGAGCAAAACATGTAAGAATCTTTTTTCTGCAATAATCTAAAAGCCAATGGAAAAGTCCTATTAGGATTTTGTTTAACGCATCATCACTGCACCACCATGTACCATCATTTCTGAATACTGCACCTTGCAATATTTTACGTTCATAAATGCACATTTTGTAAAATAAAATACAAAATTGTACATAAATGTACAACATTTTGTAATTTTCAAGAAAGAGTTCATGTATAATTGAATTCTTTAAAGAACTGGAATAATGCAATTTGCTTGTAAAGCTCTTCTAAGGTGTAACACAGGAGTTTCTGAAGGTACGGCTGCATTGTGTTTCACAGGAAGTGGAGTCAAGCAGGCAGACGTAGTGCTGCTGGGATACCCGCTGGCCATGTGCATGACCCCAGAGGTCAGACGCAGTGACCTGGAAGCATACGAGGCCGTCACTGATCCGCTCGGACCGGCCATGACATGGGTAAGTCACACTATTCCTCATCCATCATGCTCTCTGTGGGGTTTTCACTCTTTGTAAAATGTTTAAATAAGTCTTTATGTGTGTCTGTTTGAAGGGCATGTTTGCTTTGGGTTGGCTTGAACTTGGAGATGCTGAAAGAGCACAAAAGCTTTTGCAGAAATGCTTCAAAAATATCCAGAAACCATTTCAGGTATGTTTTTGAAGTATGCAATATGTTTGCACTGAACAAAAACTGGTGGATAAACTATTTCGCAGAAATTGATGGTAAATTTAACGAAGTATTTAAGTAATAACATTTTAAATAAAACTATTTTGAAGTAGAATTTTTTTTAATAGTATTTTCTTGTAAAAGATATTACAATAATTTTATTTACTGATTTTTTTTGCAAGCAGAGCACACTGTATGGAAAACCATATCCCACAATGCAATGCAGAACTTGACCTTCTATAAACGTGAAACACTATACAGTTATTTTAACATTTAAAATGACATTACATTTAAATGTGAAGACTGTCAAGGAAACTGGTTTCCGCCACAGGATAAAACACTTTTTATTTCATAATTCACCCTTTTTGTTCTTGCACGTTATATTTGTATATCTCACAAGTTCTGTCGTTTTTCCTTGCCATTTTAAATTGCGAGAAATAAATTTGCAATTGCTAGAAAAAGGCCTTTTTAATTCTGTGGTGGGAAAAAACTGAATTGTGAGGTGTAAACTCAGAATTTACAACAGGCAAGAAAGTCAGAAATATGAAATATAAACTCGGAATCATGATCAGATTTGAGTTTATATCTCACAATTTTGACTTTTTTTCTTAGTATTGCAAGTTTATATCTTGCAATAACATTTTTATTGTTTTATCCCGTGGCAGTAAAAGGCTTCCGTATTCAAAAAACTAGAAAATATATCAATTACGCAAACTACTTGATTCAATTTACATTTAAAAACTCGAAAACGACATAATAACAACCGGTATATATAACATAATTAATGACATAAAACATACATATTGCAGTAAAACATACATTTTGCACATATGTCAATATTTAAAGCAGTACATATTACACCATATATTAACACTGTAGTATTTCATGTCAAATATCATCTGTATGTTCTCTATTCTGTGTGTAGGTGTGGAGTGAGTCGGCTGATGGCTCGGGGTGTGTGAACTTCCTCACCGGTATGGGCGGCTTTCTGCAGGCGGTGCTGTTTGGCTACACTGGCTTCAGGTGACACAATCACTGCCATCTTGACGAGTCAGGCGCTTGATCTCATCCAGACGTCATTCTGTGTCTCGTTCCTGTCCTGTGTTGTTCAGGGTGCAGAAGGAGCAGCTTGCCTTCGCTCCGTTGCTACCACAGGAAGTCGATGCGCTCAGTGTGAAAGGTGTGAGTTATCTTGGCAATAAGATGGACTGGTTGATAAAGAGTGCTGAAGTGAGTGTTTCGGTGAGGAAGCCTGCAGAGGAGTCTGGGAGTCAGGAGCCTTGCGCTCTTCAAGTTGTCCTGAATACTGGAACTACGATGCCACTTGTTCCAGGTAATAAATGATGAATAGCAGTAAACCAACGAGGATTGACAGTAATTAGTGGTGTTTGCTATGGCAGTTTTATTTCTCCTGAATAAATGAATCGGTTTAATTCATGTCCACAGGACAGTCAGTGAGATTTCCACGGCAGCCCGGTCAGATCCGTCAAGTGAAGTCCGGTTCTTACTGCTGATCCACGTTTATACTTCATACCTTTTATATTTCAGTATACTACATTTGACTGTAATAATGTACTCTAATAATGCCAAATATATACATTCTTATTATTACATGAACATCGATCACAGTATACTCTGGAAAAACTATTTACAGTCAAATATTTTTTTAAAGGAATTTTATTATTTTCATTTTTGAAAATCAATGCGTTTGATGAAACTCAAGTCTTCGTTTGCTATGTTGACAAATGCAATCATAGTATGTTTTTTATTTGGTAATTTCTGCTTTATTATAAAAAACATTATAAGCCATTTTGGCATTAAAGCCAAAAAAAAAGAAAATCCACAATAATATTTTAATAATTGTTCATTTTTAAGTAATTAAAAAATATATATATATGTATTAATATTGATAACTTTATTGTAACATTATATTTGAAAATGTGAACATTAAAACAATACATTTTACTATATTTTTGTAGTTCCTTTCTGACTGCATTTTTAAATGTATTTTAATATTTTTATTTTTGCTTTTTCACCATTTTTATCCTTTTGGAATTTTTGATTCACACATATATATATATATATATCTTACTATATAAATTATTAATATATAAAATATGTTTTAAATTAAAGGGTTTATATATATATATATATATATATGTGTGTGTGTGTGTGTGTGTGTGTGTGTACAAATAATTGACAGAGCAGAGTTTTAAGGTGTTTATTTAATCTGATTTAAGGATTTAAATACAAATTTCAAATAATTTTGACATAAACCTTGCAACAACTTCTAAGAAATCTACATTTGTGTCCTCTGACTACAAACCACGCCTCTTGTCGAGCGTAGTTTCGTGCTACGTCGTGTTCGTTCGGTAATTTCCGTTTTGATTCGGTAATTTCCGCTTGCTCTCCTTCCTGTGCTGATCCCTCGTCCCCAGTAAAGGCACTCGGAGGCCATTATCCTGCAACCATTTTCTTTTCTTTCATACCCGAAGAAAAATAAAACGTTTTAATAAATTCCTTATTTATTCGTGCAAGTTGACTAAGCGCTCGCTGGACACCTGCAGCTTTATAAATCGCGAGGGACGCGCGCCTCGCCTCGTCAATCCTTCGGAATATTTCGGCTGCTTTCGTGCGCCGCTGTTGTGAAATGGACGCGACTGAACCGGCGGCGAAAGCGCTGGAGCTGGGCGACGCGTCTGCGGAAGAGGCGGCTGGTTCGGATACCGAATCGGAGGCCGAAGTCGCCACGATGACTGTGATGGGAGAAGCGGTAAACATGGACATCACCGAGTCCCTACCGAACACCGACGACGAGACCACGTTTGCAGGTCGGTGTGCGCATGCGCATCAGACGATTTTGTATTTATAACGAATAATTGATTATTGATAACAATGAAACTCGATTTCAGTGCACATCATTCTATCTTTTAACCCATTTAATTATCTTTTTCACTGATTAGTATAAGGCTTCTTTAGCCAACGTCAATATTAAAATCTTTTTGGGGGGGATAACGCAAACTATTCTCCTCACATCAGACTCTTAATGTTAATACTTTTCTTAACATTAAATTGATCAAAAGTGACGTTTATAATGATAATAACTGAGCAGCAATTCGGTATATTTGATTGATTTCTGAAGGATCATGTGACACTGAAGACGAGGAATGATCACAGGAATAAATTACATTTTAATATATATAAAAATAATTGTGTGTGTGTGTGTATATATATATATAAAACCATGGATCACACATATTTCAGAAAATCTGAATAAGTAAGCTATCCATTGATGTATTGTTTATGATAGGACAATATTTGGCTGAGACTATTTGAAAATCTGGAATCTGAGGGTGCAAAAATTAAATCTAAATATTGAGAAACTCTCCATTTAAATTTGTCCAAATAAAGTCCTTAGCAATGCATATTACTAATATATATATATATTTTATATATATTTTTACGGTAGGAAATTTAGACCTTTATTTCTTTACTTAATATCCCAATGATTTTTGGCATGAAAGAAAAATGTATAATTTTTTGTCCCATACAATGCATTGTTGGCTATTGCTACAAATATACCCATGCTAAATGACTGGTTTTGTGGTCTAGGGTCACGTATACCAAATAGTTTGACGTATGTGGTTCAGTATGTCATGTGCACAAACACTTAAATCTGTGTTTTGTGCAGAGGTGACAGCCGTCACTGTCGGGGACGTCCAGAGTTCAGATGACACCGTCTTCACCTCCACAGTGACCACAGCAGCGTCCATCCCTGAACACATGCTCGTAAGATAACACACTTCAGCCTCGGAACCCAGGAATCATCTCATGATAAACAGTCTCGATGTTGACATGATGCAGAATACATTATTTTATCAAATAAAAGTGTTCCTGTGTGGCTCAGTGGTAGAGCATTGCTTTAGCAGAGCAAAAGGTTGTGGGTTCGATTCCCAGGGAACACAAGTACTACTGAAAATGTATAGCCTGAATACGCTTTGAATACGCTAAGTCGCTTTGGATAAAAGCGTCTGCTAAATGCATAAATGTGAATGTAAATGTAAATACAAGGAAAGGAAAGAGAACCCAGAATTCATTTGTAAATAAATACACACTCTTCCCAAACCAAATACTGGCAGTACCATGGTACAGTGATGGCGTCAGGTGAAAATACC
>CM049866.1:47091931-47189431 GCA_027474115.1 Schizopygopsis malacanthus | reverse complement strand
TATATAAGTATTATTATCATTATTGTGTATTATTATTACACAATAATATAAAATCATAAGGTTACATATTAAAACCAGAAAAAAATATTCAAACAAGCAATATATTTCTAAATAAATATTACGCAAAAAGGAGTCAAAATAAAAAAATATACTATGAAATAAAATTAAAACAATTTTTTTTTATGGTTCAATTATTCAGATATATTTATTATATATTAATTCTATAAAATATTGTTATATAAATATTATTATAAAACAGTAAAAGAACAATCATATAGATTTAATAAATATAAGTAAAGATGAATATTCTTTATGTATAAAATAAATATACAGTGTAAGTGTGTTGCATGTGAATTTGTGCATCTGTGAATCTTTTTTGGATTTTTGGATAATTGATTTTATTCAGCTTATATAACAAAACTTTCTTCTGCAGTGTACGAAGGACGGCTCTTTCGGAGGAGAGAACATGGTAATGTATAATGTCTGAGGTCTCAGTCGTGATGTCATATGGCTCTAGAGAGTAATTGTGGCTTCTGGTGCTCTTCAGACGGGCCCCGTCAGACTGTTCGTTCCCTATAAAAGAAGGAAGAAGGACAACGAGCGGCCAGCTTCTCCTGAGAAGAAGGACGTTCAGTCTCCAAAGAACATCACCCTGGGTCCTGGAGCAACATGTGAGATCCTTTCCCCTGTTCCTCTGTTTATTTATTCCCATATTAACATGCAGTCAAACACTGTCAGTCCAGACTGATTACCGCCTGCACTGGTGAAAACATCTGAACCGTGTCCCTGTGACAGAAAAAAATCATTTTGCAGCTAAATTAAAATAAATGGACTTTATTTCTTAATTAATTCACCATGAGTTATTCAGAATAAAAAAATGTTTTTAATTGTTTTTGTGTTGGTCAGCAACAACATCACAAGCTGGCATTGATGTAATATATAATATGTATATATACATATATATTCTCTCTCTCTTTATATATAAAGTATTATATTATTTACTTTGTTTTATTTGAGTCAAGCGATATTAATATAAAATCTTAATATTACGTTACAAATTATGCAAAATAATTCAAATTAAAATATATTGTAAAATAAAATAATTTTATTTTTATGGTTGCATCTATATAGTAACCCCTTTGAAGTGAAACCTAATAAAATAAATATACAAATGTGTATTACATACATTTTAAATATTAAACAACAATCTTATTATTCCAGTATCCAAAGATATTCAGTTATGGCCAAAAATATTGGCACCCTTGGTAAATATGATCAAAGAAGGCTGTGAAAATTAATCTGCATTGTTAATCCTTTTGATCTTTTATTAAAATAAAAAAAAATCTAACCTTTCATTCGATAATAAGAATTTAAAATAGGGGAAAATATCATTATGAAATAAATATATTTCTCTAATACACATTGGCCACAATTAACGGCACCCTTTTATTCAATACTTTTTTAAATCTCCATTTGCCAGTTTAACAGCTCTACATTTTTTCCTATAATGCATCAATGACATCAATTTTCTGAATCATCCAGATGGCTGTTCACTCACTCATCTTCTATTCATCAGAGAACACCTGATTTCCTTCATCCATCACTCCATCTTCAGATTCACAGCTTCTCCTCTTCAGTTCACTCACTCATCTTCTACAGGGTTCATCAGAGAACACCTTCAGAGACCATTCCTTCATCCAGAATCACTCCAGATCTTCAGATTCACAGCTTCTCCTCTTCAGTGTTTTGACACGAGATCAGAGACCATTCCTTCATCCAGAATCACTCCAGATCTTCAGATTCACAGCTTCTCCTCTTCAGTTCACTCACTCATCTTCTACAGGGTTTCATTCAGAGACCATTCCTTCATCCAGAATCACTCCAGATCTTCAGATTCACAGCTTATTCACTGGGTTCATTGATCATTCCTTCATCCAGAATCACTCCAGATCTTCAGATTCACAGCTTCTTCTTCAGTTTGAGTTCAGATCAGCGAATCACTTAGATTCACAGCTAGTTCAAATCTTCTACAGGGTTCATCAGAGAACACCTGACACGAGATCAGAGACCATTCCTTCATCCAGAATCACTCCAGATCTTCAGATTCACAGCTTCAAGTTCAATCATCACATTCAGAGAACACCTGACACGAGATCAGAGACCATTCCTTCATCCAGAATCACTCCAGATCTTCAGATTCACAGCTAGTTCAACTCATCTTCTACAGGGTTCATTGACACGAGATCAGAGACCATTCCTTCATCCATGGATTCACAGCAGTTCTCACTCATACAGTAGACCACCTCTCAGAGAGAATCACTCCAGATCTTCAGATTCACTTCTCCTCTTCAGTTCACCTCACTCATCTTCTACATCAGATCAGAGAACACCTGACACGAGATCAGAGACCATTCCTTCATCCAGAATCACTCCAGATCTTCAGATTCACAGCTTAGTTCACTCACTCATCTTCTACAATAGATCAGAGAACACCTGACAAGATCAGAGACCATTCCTTCATCCAGAATCACTCCAGATCTTCAGATTCACAGCTTCTCCTCTTCAGTTCACTCACTCATCTTCTACAGGGTTCATCAGAGAACACCTGACACGAGATCAGAGACCATTCCTTCATCCAGAATCACTCCAGATCTTCAGATTCACAGCTTCTCCTCTTCAGTTCACTCACTCATCTTCTACAGGGTTCAGATCAGAGAACACCTGACACGAGATCAGAGACCATTCCTTCATCCAGAATCACTCCAGATCTTCAGATTCACAGCTTCTCCTCTTCAGTTCAGGGGTTCTGTTCCTTCATCCAGAATCACTCCAGATCTTCAGATTCACAGCTGTTCACCTCACTCATCTTCTACAGTTCAGAGAACACCTGACACGAGATCAGAGATTTCCTTCATCCAGAATCACTCCAGATCTTCAGATTCACAGCTTTAGTTCACCTCACTCATCTTCTACAGGGTTCAGGTCAGAGAACACCTGACACGAGATCAGAGACCATTCCTTCATCCAGAATCACTCCAGATCTTCAGATTCACAGCTTCTCCTCTTCAGTTCACCTCACTCATCTTCTACAGGGTTCAGGTCAGAGAACACCTGACACGAGATCAGAGACCATTCCTTCATCCAGAATCACTCCAGATCTTCAGATTCACAGCTTCTCCTCTTCAGTTCACTCACTCATCTTCTACAGGGTATCAGAGAACACCTGACACGAGATCAGAGACCATTCCTTCATCCAGAATCACTCCAGATCTTCAGATTCACAGCTTCTTCTTCAGTTCACCTCACTCATCTTCTACACAGATCAGAGAACACCTGACACGAGATCAGAGACCATTCCTTCATCCAGAATCACTCCAGATCTTCAGATTCACCTTCTTCTTCAGTTCACTCACTCATCTTCTTCAGATCAGAGAACACCTGACACGATCAGAGACCATTCCTTCATCCAGAATCACTCCAGATCTTCAGATTCACAGCTTCTCCTCTTCAGTTCACTCACTCATCTTCTACAGGGTTCTCAGAGAACACCTGACAGATCAGAGACCATTCCTTCATCCAGAATCACTCCAGATCTTCAGATTCACAGCTAGTTCACTCACTCATCTTCTACAGGGTTCAGTCAGAGAACACCTGACACGAGATCAGAGACCATTCCTTCATCCAGAATCACTCCAGATCTTCAGATTCACAGCTAGTTCTGTTGATCATTTGACAGAAGATTCACATGTTCATCACTCATCTTCTACAGGGTTCAGGTCAGAGAACACCTGACACGAGATCAGAGACCATTCCTTCATCCAGAATCACTCCAGATCTTCAGATTCACAGCTTCCTCAGTTCACCTCACTCATCTTCTACAGGGTTCAGAGAGAACACCTGACACGAGATCAGAGATCATTCCTTCATCCAGAATCACTCCAGATCTTCAGATTCACAGCTTCATCTCTTCAGTTCACCTCACTCATCTTCTACAGGGTTCAGGTCAGAGAACACCTGACACGAGATCAGAGACCATTCCTTCATCCAGAATCACTCCAGATCTTCAGATTCACAGCTTCTTCTCTTCAGTTCACCTCACTCATCTTCTACAGGGTTCAGGTCAGAGGACTGGAACGGCCAGTGACCCATTTTTGTGTTGTTTTTGAGGTTTGTGTTTGGATTATTGTACGGTTGGAAGATTCAAACATGGCCCATTATAAGATTTGTAACAGAGTCAGTCACTTGTTGATTTTTTTATCTGTTGGTATTTGATATAATCCATGATGCCATCTAAACAAGATGTCCAGGACCTCCCGCAGAAATATAGGTCACAACATCAAAAATACAGCAGTATATTTAATTATACACATGGGGTACTTTTTATCCCTGTGTTCACCAAACACTTGAGTGTTTGCTGCTAAAAAGCTAATTTTTTAGTTTCATCTGGCCATAGAAGCAGTCCCATTTGAAGTTCCAGTCGTGTCTGATAACTGAATATGCTGGAGTTTGTTTTTGGATGAGCTAGGATCAATTTTTCTCGAAACCCTCCCAAACAACACGTGGTGATGTAGGTGCTGTTTGACCATTAATTTTTTTAAGGTTTTCTGACCCCGAGACTCAACTATGTTCTGCAATTCTCCAGCTGTGGTCCTTTGAGAGTCTTTGGCCACTCAAACTCTCCTCCTCACCGTGCATTAGGACGATATAGACACACATCCTCTTCCAGGCAGATTCATAACATTTTATGTTGATTGGAAATTCTTAATTATTGCCCTGATGGTGGAAATGGGGATTTTCACTGCTCTAGCTCTTTTATTAAAGCCACTTCACTATTTTGTGAAGCTCAATTATCTTTTGCTGCACATCAGAAATATATTCTTTGGTTTTTCTCATTGTGATGGATGATTTAGGGAGTTTGGGAGGATTTGTTTTCCCTCCTATTTATATTTAAGCCATGGCTGCATAATTTCATGTTCATAATCACCCTGGTGTGCTCAAAATTGTGAATATGAATGGGAATATACTTCAGAGATATTGTACTCGTAAGAATTTCTAGGGGTGCCAATAATTGTGTCCAATGTGTATTTGAGAAAAACATATATTTCATAATGAGATTTCCCCCCATTTTAAATTCTTATTATCCTATGAAAGGTTAGATTTTTGTGATTTTTTTTTTTTAAATATAAAAGATCAAAAGGATTAACAATGCAGATTCATTTTCACAGCCTTCTTTGATCATATTTACCACGGGTGCTGATATCTTTGGCCATGACTGTATATCTTTGTATCTGTGGTTATGACTCTCAGGTGTGATTCTGTTGGGAGTTTTCTGACTGAACATCGAACCGTCTGACGTCTCTCATCATAAAGATCAGGAAGAGATTAATTCTCTCAGGAGACACTGGAAACGGCTCACGAATGTCTGTCTGCTCTCAGTTACAGTGACTCCATCCGGACAGATCACCACATCAGGCACGCTGACCTTTGACCGAACGGCGTCGGGAGAGACGGCCGCCATCATCTCAGACAGTCCAGTGCCCGCTGACGTCTTCACCAACACAACCGGTGAGTGGTGCCTTCACAAACACTCCAGCTAAAGGGTGTTTTAATAACCAAAACCACGTACTTACATACTGATAATTTAGAAGTATACAGTATGGGTTTTGTGCACAGTATGCAGACCTTCTGTACGTATTGAGTATGCATATTCACTACATTTGCCAAACAGAGCACACTGCGAGGAATACTGTATCCCACAATGCAATGCACTTGGGTTGACCTTACATTTCCAGTAAAGCAAAAGTTTTGTATTATTTGTTCAAAGTTGAGGCATTATTACTTATAAACATGCAAGTGTTTGATAACTGGATGCCCCTTGTATACTGGATGAGTAAAAACAGCCAATCAGATTAAAGCTCTGTCAGAGCGCTTGCGTTTCTTTGTGTGCAATTTGCATCAGAAGGTCATTGACTTGTCCATCGGCGACCTGGCCATCTGAGGTTGAGACTCTCTCCCTCTCTGAAGCCCAGGATTGGCCTCTTTCTGGCTTGTTTTTGGCTGGAAACAAAAGGGCTGTTATTTTTAGGCCCCTTCGTGTGAGACGGGGCTCAGCGTGAGACTCTGTTAATGAGCTCTTCTGCATTTTTGTACCCTGTCCAGTTGGGGGTGACTTCTGTTAAATGGCACATTTGTAGGACAGAGAGTACGTCGGGTCTGTCCTGATATGGGCCACGTTTGGACCGTTCGAACCCATCCTGTGAGCAAATGTCGGGACATTTGAATGTGTTACTTCATAACACCTCTAAACCAAAGATTCCTATATTATTTCATCAGTGTTTCTAGAAATGATTAATTAAGCACTGCTGAAGATCATGCATTAACCTTTGAGATTAATTAAACGTTTGATGCTGTTAAATTCATGTAATGTTGTTTTGGCACATCTAGTTAATTTGACATTAAGACTGTTTCATTCTGTGCCATGTTATTTTTAAAGACTTAAACAGAAAATAACACTTTAACAGACAAGGCTTAAGCCTAGTCCTAGACTAAAATGTAATTATGGGCTGTTTCAACGGAAAGAAACTTGCACTGACTGATCTTAAAACATGTCAGTGCCTTTGTTTTGTCTTAAGATGCACACCAGTAATGCTTTTTTCTAAGGCATGTTTATAAAAATTGCTTAAATGTCCTAATTGAACTATGGCCTATCCCTGGTTTAGGCTTAGCCCTGTCAATGAAACCAGGCCAAAGTCTATTAAGTCTAAAAACATGAACTCAAATAAGCTTTCTATGTTTTCTTGGCATTATTGTGAATGATTTATCAGGATGATATTTAAAATCAATATTAAGTTAAATTCAATGAAACGATCCAATGAAATATTTCACCTTTTAACTAAAACAATTTACCTTTCCTGCTGATGTCATCAAGACCACTTAGGTTTCACAATCAGATCAATTCCTGATGTATAAGGTCATGTGCTACATTTGTGTTTCCAATTGAATATTTTGTTTTAGCATTACCATCACTTGCTCACCAGTGGATCCACTGCAGTGAATGGGTGCCGTCAGAATGAAGAGTCCAAACAGCTGATAAAAACATCACAATAATCCACAAGTAATCCACATCACTCCAGTCCATCAGTTAACATCTTGTGAGGTGAAAAGCTGCATGTTTGAGAAAAACAAATCTATCATTAATGGGTTTTATCATCAAACAGTTGCTTCCGGCTAAATACTGTTCATATGCTTCCTCAGTGAAAAAGTCGTCTTGTCTGAATCAGGAGAGAAATACGCACAAATCAAACACCATTTTATTTGATTTATCCTTTATTTTTCCAGGAAGGTCTCATTGAGATTAAAATAAATCTCTTCTTCCATGGAGTCCTGGCCAAGATGGCCGTACAAAAAGTTCACATAAACATATAACACACATAATAAATTCTAAACAATCAAAGCGAAAAGATTCATCATAGATCAACTAATTAATTAAAACAGCAACATGATTCATTCAATTTTACTCTGCAATACATGTTTGAATATATTCAAAGGAGGAACTGTTTCTAGTGGAGTAGTAGATTGAAATTCATTCCACAGCCATGGAGCATAATAAGAGAAAGATGATTTCCCATGCTCGGAGTATACCCTACGAACTACTAATTTAATCCCATTTGATGATCTGGTGCTATAGTTCTTTCCACATAAGCATAAACGTCTAGTAATGTAATGAAGAATTTCACTGCAGAGGATCTATTGGTGAGCAAGTGATGTAATACTACATTTCTCCAAATCTGATGAAGAAACAAACTCATCTACATCTTATATTGTCTGAGGGAGAGTATATTTTCAGCTCATTTTTATTTTGGGGTGAACTATTCCTTTAATAAGTACAATTACACATATATTTACAAACTAATTATTTAATTTACTGCCAGCCAATGATCCATGCATCGCTTTATATCCATCTTTCTGTTCTTGTCTTGCTCTTCTCAAGAGAAAGGATCATGGTTTGAATTCTGTCTGAGGGTTGATTTCTGAAGTTGAGGGCAGGCGTTCAGGGAGCGTGACGTCCGATTCTGTGTCACCCACTGTGCTCTGTGTCTCAGGAAATCATCGTTCTCTCCTTCTTTTTATCTCTGTCAGGCTGTGTGTGTCCGAAACGCTTCAGCACTTCTCTTTTAAAGCATCCTGACCTCGACTCGCCTGGACTGATTCCAGAAAAGAACCATAAAACAGTGTGTCCACAGCCCTGGACCGTAATATTACAGAGAAAATTCATTTCTGCCTCTGGGAAATGGTGCATATTCTCACACCTCCGAAGTATTGATGTAGGAGCAGTGGCCTCGTGGTTAGTGCACATGCTCAGACGCATTGAGCTGTGGTGCTCATGTGGCCACCATGAGATCAAATCTACCTTTTAGGATTCAAGAATATACATTTAGTTTTTTAGTTCAGCTGATAATAATATATATACATATATACACAAGTATGGACATTCCACACAAGCAATTGTAAAGGTTTTATTTTAGGGAAAGGTTTTTACAAACGTCTATAGTTTTTATATATTTTTATTTCAGTTTTAGTTATTTTGGCACATCGATTTAAATTAAAATGGGAAATTTTATTTTAAATGTAATATTTTAGCAACTGCTTAAAATTAAATAAAAATATATTAGTGCTGTCAAGCGATTGATTAATCGCATCCAAAATAAAAGTTTTTGTTTTAGTCGGTCTTTTAGTGGTTGGCAGTGTACTTTAGGGCTGGGACTGGGATGAGAAGCTCCATGTGGACTTTCCTTTCATTTTGTTACGTATTCCTTAATTCCCCTAGATTAATTATAAAACGGGGACGTAACACATTCCACGTTCAGAGTCACTTAAATCCCTTTCTTCCCCGTTCTGATGCTCGGTTTGATCTTCAGCAAGTCTTCTTCACCACATCTAGATGCCTAAATGCATTGAGTCACTGTTTTAAAAAAAATAATTGTGTTTTTGTAATTTTTAGTGTTTTTTAGTGTTAGAGATTATCGTTTTTATTTCAGTTTTTGTTATTTTAGCTCATATAGCTCAAATGTTATTTATTTTATATTTTTATATTTTGACAACTAGCTAAAATAAAAATATATATTCTATTTTATTTTATTTCAGTTCGTGTTTAGTCATCTATAATAACCCTGTAGAGCATTCTCTATAAAATTCATATATATTAGATGTATATTATTCATATATATCAATTTAAATTTTTTCACCACAAAATATATGCACATATTTACACACAAAAACACAGGTGTGTCATTTGTGCTTAAAGTGTAGCATAGTTTGATTAAATAGTGATTTCTGACTTAGCATATATATCATACTCTGCATATCTATAAAATAGATCACAATCATAAATGACTCCTGGAAATGTATTGGTAAAATGTGGGAACTCTGGGCTTGTGGCATTTCACGATTCAGTTTTGCCCTCTTCTACTCATTATTTCACCGTCTCTATTAATAAAAGTGACAAAAAGGCCAAAAATCAAAAGCTACCATTTATATTCTCCCATAACCTCTTCATTCTGTTTGAGTCCCCAGTACCCAAGTATTATTTTTATCAGATATAAGCCATGTTTGTGCTAGCAGATGTTTTTATTTCAGAAGTGAATTTCCTAACAGATGTCAGATCTATTGAATTATGGGAGATGTTTGACACAGACTGATATTTGACTATACAGTCCGAGGCTCAGGTTCTGTATTTTGAGGCACGTTCACGTATGCTTCATCCTGTAGAAACACAAATGAGATCAGTTGTTTCTCCTACATGACATTGAGATTCAATGGAGAGCAAGTCAACATGGAATTGTGTTCGTCTGGGTCGAGTCCTTTCCCGTCTGTCCGAACCCGCCGGGGCTTTTTTTAGAACAGAAAGCTTTTAAAATGAAATGTGGGTCAGGGTTAAAGGGAGATGGGATGAGGACGGACTGTAAATGTGCTAGTCAAGGTCGTACCTGTCAGAACAGTCCCAGAGGAACAGTTAATCACTCAGGAGACGGAGGTTAGGCTTCATCTGGAATGTGTTTCTCCTCAGTGTTGACCACGCTTCCTGCGCTGGCGGTGGTCCCTCAGCAGGCCGTGGTGCAGTCTAAACCCTCTCCGGCGGGGCCGCTCATGAACGGGCTGGAGACGGCCGAGCAGCGCACGTGGCTTTACCTGGAGGAGATGGCCAACACGCTGCTCAACAACATCCAGCAACTCAAAGTCCTCATCGCACAGGCCAGACAAGCCAGTCAGAGCGGAGAGAGAAACAGCAGCGTCAGGAAAGAGGTGACCGAGATACAATTACAACCATAAAACTGATCTCAGGTCAGTGTTGGGGAAAGTTACTTATAAGTAATGCATTGCAATATTGCATTACTCCCTAATAAAAGTTACTAATTGCATTACTTAGTTACTTTTATGAAAAGTTATGCATTACTTTTGTGTTACTTTTTCTCATCTGGGCTGGGCTTGTTTGTTTGTTTTTAATATAAAAAGTTATATTTTTGGCCCATTTAATGCTATTTCACACCTAAAGTCAAATGAATAAGCCTCAGCCGTTCTGGATTGCATGAAGCATACGGATGCAGGAGACGAAAGTTCAACAATCTTCAGCAAAAACAAATAAGAAACACAAATATCATGTTTATCTAAAGTCATTTTTCACTTATTAATATGGTTGAATTTGATCATCAGAATCAGCAGGAAAGATATTGATTAATAAATTGGGATTAAATACATAAAGGATATTTGTTATTTATTTAGTCAGTCAATAAATGAGAAAACAAAATAACTTGCATTACTTATTAGAAAAAGAAATGCGTTACTTTACTAGTTACTTGGAAAAGTCATCTGATTACGTATAATGTTGTGATTGAGTGGAGGGGACTAATTTGCATATTCATATACTGAATGAGGTGGGAGGGGGGGTGTAGAGTTATATTTAGGCCATTTTAAAGTATGAAGAAATTAGTTTCACACATTTTTTTTATTTTTTTTTCATTTTGATTTTCAAAGTTGAGTTTTAGGGAATAAAATAGTGTAATTAATTTGGTAATTTCATAAAATAAAAGAGTTTAATAAATTCAAAACTTCCCTTCACTAAAAAGCGCATTTATTAACACTAACCTGCAAAAACTGCCTATTTCTTGATTGTGATTGGCATAACCATAAATACATATGCAAATTATTTGAGTGTTTATATATACACACAAGCCTTAGCAAAATGGCCACAAAAGTGTGAAAAATGATCATAAGAACTAAATTATGACTGTCTAAGAAACCTTTACAGACATTAATTTAATGTGCTAATGTTATGTTTAACAGAAAAAAGTCATTTAATGTCAAAGGATATTAAATACAAATTCACAAAATAAGCTGTCTAAATCCATTTTCCTGTTCTTATTATGACTGATCCATCAGTACACGATAGTTAAAAGAAAGTTTTTGTATTTGTTCAACTAAATATTTCACATCTGAAAGCACTTTCCGTCCTGCTGATGTCATCAAGGGTTACGTTTCCACCAGTTTGTGTTAGGAGATGTTTCAGTATATGAGTCGTGCACAATAACTGAATTATGATAGTTTTGAGGAGGAGAGGAGTTTGTTTTCTGACCCTGTATGAAGATCATATATTCATGTTTCTCTCTCTCAGTCCTTTCAGAGTCAGCTGTCTCTCAGTGAAGAACCTGAGGAGAAAATCACTCAAATTATCATTAAGGTAAATCTCTCCCAGTTATCATTAATATACTATTATACTAATATACTATTCTACTATTTGACCTTATATTAATATTAATTATATTTCTGTTTGTAATTATTTTGTTATGATTTTGGTCATTTTTATTACTTAAAAAAATGTCTATATTAAGTTTTATTTTTCGCTAGTTTTAGTTGTTTTAGTTCTTCAAATTTAGCTCAATAAATAAGGAGAAATGTTGCCCTGATAACTAGCTTGTTTATTTAGATTTGATTTCAGTTAATGTTTATTTTAAGTAACATTTTTGTTTATGGTTTTAGTTTTATAATAACCCTGGCTAAGGTTTGCTTTTCATTTTCTTGTGTTGTTCAATTTCTGTTTGCATAGAAGTTTGTCAGATGGTTTATTGCATTTACTAAGTAATATAATTCAAAATAATATTATATAGTCTAACTAAGCAATATTAGTTGAACCGTGGGTTCTTTATTCTTGCCAAACAGGCTTAGCAGCAGAAGTGCAAGGACACTGAATACTGTTCTGCATTAGTGAACGTGGCTCATGTAGGGCTCTGCTGATGTAGTTGGGGTGTAAACACTGACCGTGTGTCACGCACCATCAGCCGCTGTGTTTGGCCGGTGCTTCGCTTCAGATGTGACCGAGAGAGAGAGAGAGAGAGAGAGAGAGAGAGAGAGGAGAGAGGGGGAGAGGGAGAGAGAGGGAGAGAGGGGGAGAGGGAGAGAGGGGGAGAGGGAGAGAGAGGGAGAGAGGGGGAGAGAGGGGGAGAGAGAGAGAGAGAGAGAGGGGAGAGAGGGAGAGAGGGGGAGAGAGGGAGAGAGGGAGAGAGAGAGAGAGACAGAGAGACAGAGAGAGAGGGAGGGAGAGAGAGAGAGAGAGAGAGAGAGGGAGGGAGAGAGAGAGAGAGAGAGGGAGAGGGAGAGGGAGAGGGGGGGAGAGAGAGAGAGAGAGAGAGAGAGAGACAGAGAGAGAGAGAGACAGTGAAGCAGCACTATCAGAATCTGCAGCTGAAAACACAGATGCTCCACAGGAACACGCCATACATCCTGTGTTTGTTTACAATGCTGGTCTGTGTTGACATTCTGGCATTATTCACTCTCCCATGTATTGATCTAAACATGGATCCGGTTATTTCTTTATTGAACACTAAAGAGAAGATTTAGCAGCATGTCCAGGCTGCTCTTCATTCACTTGCAGGAGATATGTGCTTTGATATTCACATTCTTTTTACTCAAATTCATGTTTTTAACAACATAAATTTGTATATTAATAGTTGTCACAACATTTTAGGACTGAAAATGATTAATTCATATTATAATAATTGTAATATTATGAAATATTTTTATTTTATTAGCATGTATTAGTATTTGTGTGTATGTGTATATATATGCATGTGTGTGTTTTTCATTTTATTCGCTCAAAAATAGCAATATTGTTAAAATAACTTCTATTGTAATAATATATTTTAGGAATGTAATTTATTTATATTATGGCAAAAATGACTTTTCAGCCGCCATTATTTCACACACACATGTATATATATTAGGGGTGGGCATATATTTTTTTATCTATATTTTGGATATAGATATCTAGATTAAAATGGCTCATTTGAATTCTGCCGAAGGCATTCAGAATATGTGTGCACAAATAATGACAAAAGTAAGTCTTTGAGAACGGGTTTCTCAAGCATAGCGCATAAAGGGGCTCATTCCTGTTTCCAAAGCATCAAAAGCTTGAGAAAGCTTTCTAATTTTGGTGATGAAAATAAATATTATAATTTTTTTCAACTGTTTATATTAAACATAATTTTGAACTGTAGGCCTAAAAATGATATTTTACAGTTTCCAATTCTTAAAAATTAATGCCCTGAAGCAAACCCGGCGGCTTCAAGTATCCATGAACGTCACGTCATGTGGTAATTTCACAGAGATACACACAGGTTCGAAAAGGGTGAACGGGAGTGACTAATTAATGAGACCTAGATTTTTGAAGCGCAACGTTTCGTTGTTATTCTGAAACAAATAAACACAAAGAAAGATTTGACTTTTATCTGTAGACCAAGAATGACGGAGATAAGAGCAAGTAGCGCACCGGAGCCTTCCTGCAGCAAACGCGCTACACAAACACTTCAATAGAATTTCTCTAGACATCATATTGGATGTAAAGTTGCTACTACATACATCTTTCAGGAAAAGCTATTTGGGTTGATAATGATCGGTGAGCGTTTGGATGTCCTGGCCGATAAATCCAGCCGTAACAATTCTCACGGTAGCCTCTAGTTCAAGACTCGTTCTCGCCCCCTAGCATTCGGCTATTCTCTTCTGTGTTCCAGCTCCCACACTTTGAGAATGTTAACGTATTTTTTTTATCGAAAGAGTCTGTTAACGGCACGTTAACGATAACGACCACTAATATATATATATATACACACACATACATTAAAGATTAAACATTCAAAAAACATAATTTATTAAATATAATATATTTTGTTCAAATATTAATCAAAAAATGTTTTGAATGCAGTGAGTTAAAAGTACAATTAATTAGATTTTTGAAGTTAAAACCACAAAGTTTGAAAGTTAATATTATAGACAGACAGACAGACGGATGGATATATGCACACACAGGTGTTAATAGTAACACTAGCATATTCTCTTCTGTGTTCCACTGTGTGAACTCGAGAGGCGTGGAGTGTACTTCTGTCAGCGGCTTCTGTCAAGGCAAGTCCAGCCCTAGCAATCCCCATCATATCACAGCGCTTAGAGCCTCTTTATTTTGGGATCCGTCTTTCTGCAGGACTGGAAGGAGCATCAGCTGAGCTGCTGTCCGCCGGGCACGACCGTCAGCATTCAGGAAGACGCTCCGATGGAGAAAGAGAAGACCGCGTAGATGGGTGATCGCTTCCGTTCATGTGTTTTAGTTCAGCTGGAACACCTCGTGGTAGCAGCCCCCTTACACAGTGTGACATATACATGGATGGCATCTGTACTTTATGTGCCATTTGAGTACCAAAATCTCACTATAGATTTTGTATGTGAATATAATCCTTGAAGCGGTAGTTCACCAAAAATCATTTACTCACCCTTATGTTTTTCCAAGCCTGTATGACTGTCCAAACTCACAATTTACATAAAATGAAGACATAAAATTAAGTTTTTAAGCTCCTAAAAGGAAAAATTGAAAAATAAAATATAAAGTTTATATCTCAAAATGTTGAGGAATTCGGAATGTGATATATAAACATGCAACTGATATAAAAAAATCTAAATAGTGATATAAAAAGTTGCACTTACCTGTTTTTTACCTTGACGGAAAACATTAGAATTGTGAGAACTGTGCAATTCAAATTTTTTTTTTCATAATAACTTTTCTTGAAACTCTGAATTTATACCTGACAATTATTTTCTGTCAAACAAAAAAAACTGCTGCGAGATGTGAAGTCAGGATTGTGAGAAAAATGTTGAATTCTGAATTTATATATCTATATAATATATATATATCAGAATTTTTTTCAGAATTGTGAGTAAAAAAAAAAAATCTGAGTCTGAGATAAAAAGTCACAATTATATTTTTTCTTTTTAACCCACGGTGGAAACGAGCTTCCATATAAATCTCATTAATGCATAGTAATAAAAAAATCCACATTAAAATGTGTTGTTTTGTGCATATATTATAAACTGAAAGCAGAATAGAAAGAATGAAACTCTTAAGCTATTTTAACGTTTTTTTTTTTATTTAGTCACACAGAGCAGCTCTGAACATATGATTTAGTGTCCTACAAGAGAAAGTCAGTCAAGCAGGTCTGGAACACCGTGAAGTTGAGTAAATGATGACAGAAGTGGGTTTTTAGGTGAATTACTCCTTTAATTAATACTCCTAATAATATATTTTCAGAAACAAAATCTAATGAAGGATTACATTTGTACCATGTTTTCAAAACAAAACCAAAATAAATGGGAGTTTTTTCATGCCTCTTTATTCAATGCATTTTGTATTTGAGGCCACACGCACGTAAAGTGCATCATCATGATAACCTTTTTGAATGGATATGACACATTGTAGAGATTAGCTGAGCTTTTCTCTGTGAACCGCCACACAGCTGACCCATGCGAAATAATCCAGACCTAAAGTTACACAAACGCTAACCAGAACAACCCTCACCGGATTTCACACGCACAATTCCCTGTTGTTCACCTAAAGAAGTCACATTGTACACTTTCTGCATAATCCACTTATTAGTCCAGGGTTTTTGCACTCAATCATAATTTAACTTTAAATCTACACTATTTCTGAACGGGCCATTTTGCTAATGTAGCTGAATGACCTCTATATGTAAATGAGCTTTGCGTGTGAAATGAGTATTTATAGGCCAACATCAGCCTCTAAAACAAAACTGCTTTACATTGTGACACATGCATTAATCAGTTAGCAAACAAACTGTTAGAATCAGACTGATATGATTAGACATCTTGTTTAAAATAACCTGTAGTCAGTCTAATCAGCGACAATATGTATCCTACTTCCTTTTAATTACCTCACGGTGATTGGGTTAAGAAATGCACTGCAGGGGGTCATGTGTTGATATTGTAATCTAGTCCAGCTGCTAAACTATTTTTTCATTAGTGAGGATGTTTTGAGTTCTGTAAGTTACAGTGAGTTTTCTTACAGCAACCACCTTTCACTTCCTTCGACTGACGTCTTATAATGCGACCCATTTCAGATCTGTGCTGCTGAAAGTGTTCAGACACTTTATTACTTTGGAGTTTCTTTAGAGGTTCCTTGCTCAATTTTGGAGGATATTTTTTTAATACAATACACAGCCTCAACTTCAGATTTCCCACGAGCACCGTTGGCTGATAGTTTGCCACAGGACGGTGTTTTTATTACCTCTCTTTCGGACCTCAGTGTCCAAATGTGAATCGATACACGGGGATAGAAAATTGTTGAGGGAATTATGGTAAGGGCACTCGACGGCTTTAGCCAATGCCAAAGAACCAGTCAGTGACGCCAGAATCATCTAAAGAGACACGTCTGGACCGAACGGCAGTGATTTTCCATTACGCAGGTCAGTGAAGCAACAGATACTACACAGAACAACTACAACAGTGGGGGTTACTGTTGTATGAAAGCTGATACTGTATATAGCACGTGTGTGTGTGTGTGTGTGTGTGTGTGTGTGTGTGTGTGTGTGTGTGTGTGTGTGTGTGTCTGTGTGTGTGTGTGTGTGTGTGTGTTGCTTGAAAGAAGGTAAAAATACAATACTGCAATCATAAACATTCATATTCACATGGAATTCGAAGTCACCTGACACCGCAGGTAATGTTTTGTAAGGAAAAACAGGTTTTTGGACAACATTAGCTGACATCTTCAGGGAATATTTGAAAAGGGTTTAAAGTTATGTCACGGTTCTCTACAGGTTATGAACATTCTTCCAGTCATGTTAATACAACGTTCATTCAAAGTGATCAGGTATTTAATAATGCTGTCAAAACGTCAGCACAAAAGCATCTGACATGTTTTAGTTTAATATTCATTAGGTAGCTTTTTAAAGAACATTCAGAAATAATGTTTTCAGAACTTAACGAGAGCATTGGCTAAATCTTTTAGGACATATTTGGTTATCTGGAAGACAATCACTGTAATAAAGTTAATGGACAAACGCTGGCAGTAGAGCTGAACCTTGTCTTCGGCAGAACGAAGGCTCTCCGTGCTTGAGAGGAAGATTCTCCAGGGATGTCTTGTCAAATCTAACTCCTTTCACTCACTCTCTCTGTCTTTCTTTTCATCGGTCTCATCATTTCTTGATACGTGTTCTCATATCAAGGTCAGATCTGTTATATTGCTCTCTTAAAAACCTGGAGTCCAAAAATACCCTTGTGAGAAATTGTCTGTCGAGGACAGATTCTGAATAAACTGACATTTAATTTGAGTCTAAAATAAGATCATATAAAAGCATATTCACAACATATGATTAGCACGTCACTTTCACTTTTTCAAGTTAATGTGAGTATTCTCTGTATTTTTGTTCACTTGAATCATATTTATATTGTGTATAGATATAAATAATCTCATATGTGCAGGACACATCGTGGCTGATGAAAGTCAGATTAGGAACGACATGAAGGTGAGAAAATGATTTTTGTGCGAACTAGATACTCCTCCACTTTTATCGCATTGTAGGTGTAACGGATGTGTATGCCCGTGGTGTCAGTGTAAACCTCACTCCCCTGACCTCAAAAAGAGGCGCGCTAGCGACTGACGCTAGAGTAGGTGTAAATGTATCCTTAATCAGGTTAGTGTAGCGTTGTCCAATGTCCAAAAGTGTTCTTCTGTCGTACATAATCATTGCAGACGATACACGTATCAAAAGAGAAGTAAAAAAATAAAAAAATAAGTAAAGAAACACACATAAAAGCACAATTCTGAGCGGAGCTAATTCACAGGCGACTGAACTCAGCAGCGCCACCGGAAGAACCCGTGTGACTCCTGAGCCCCCTGCTATACTCTCTCTACACCCACGACTGCGTGTCCTCACACAGCTCCACTTCCATTGTTAAATTTGCTGATGATACTGTGGTTCTGGGCCTCGTTTTCAACAATGATGAGGCCGCATACTTGGATGAGGTGGAGAGACTTACATCATGGTGTCAGGACAACTGTCTCTCTCTGAACATGAGCAAAACTAAAGAGCTGATCGTGGACTTCAGGAAGAGACAGCAGCGGCCCTACACTCCTCTTATGATCAGTGGGACCCCTGTGGAGAGGGTGAGCAGCTTCAAGTACCTCGGTGTAAACATCTCCGAGGACCTGACATGGACTACACACATTCAAACACAGGTTAAGAAAGCCAGGCAAAGACTGTACCATCTGCGACAGCTGAGGAAATTCAGGGTCTCACCAGCTATCCTGAAAACTTTCTATTCAGGGGCCATAGAAAGTGTACTGACTCAGTGCATCTCAGTGTGGTATGGTAATTCCTCAAACCAGGACTGCAAAGCTCTACAGAGAGTCGTGCGCTTAGCTGAGCGCATCTCAGGGTCTGCTCTCCCCTCTCTGCAGGGCATCTACATCAAACGCTGTAAAAGCAGAGCTGCTAAAATCATCAAAGACTCAACTCACCCCGGTAACCATCTTTTCTGTTTACTGCCATCTGGCAGGCGCTTCAGGAGCTTGATGGCAAAGACTGAAAGACTGAGGAGGAGCTTCTTCCCTCAGGCCATCAGGCTCCTAAACACAAACTCTGTTTCATAAACACTCACAAGACACATTGTAACTTAATTAACTGTAAATATTATCACATTCTCATCATTGCTGCTATGTACAATACCCTGAACAACCGTCTGCACATCCCTCTTATTCACATTACTATTTATTAAGTCCCAGTACACTGTTTTTCTTTTTTTGTACATCTTATTGTTTTTTGCACATCTTATTATTATTGTTTTTTTTTGCACATCCTTTTTGCACATCCTATTGTCTTTTGCACATCGTATTGTTTTTTTGCACATCTTATTGTTTTGCACTTTTTTTTATTTCATTGCACATTTTACTCTTATTTCTCCTTTTCTTACCACATGTATGCCCTTGTGTTATGTTACTTTATATAATTTGTATTCTTATTATTTTGCACTGTCCACTGAGCGGACCTGGTTCGATTACATTTCACTTCTAATTATACCCTGTATAACTATTATGTGACAAATAAAGAAACCTTGAACCTAGAGGCTGTAGTTACTTGTTAGAGCGCCCGCCTCCCGCGTGGGAATCCCGGGTTCGAGACCCGCTCGGCACAAGATACGAGTTGGGATGGTGCGGACCAGGGAGGGGGTGTTACATAGGTAAACGAGAAAACCCACCCTTGTGTGTGTATCTATATTTTCCACCTAATCGATTTTCTATTCATACACCTCAGCGGGAGCTCGGAAAAACTGGGGTTATTCTCGAAAGATGAGGCGCAGTCAAAGCGGTTCCTGCCAGAGATCTGACATTTACACCAAAGGCTTTTCTTTTTTCTGACATTTCCATGTTAGTAATGATAATGAGGGCTGTATTAGAGGTTTGTGCTGAGAAGATGCTGCTGCTTTTTTCCTTGAAAGGTGATTCTGGTGTGTGAAGTATATTTTTGGAAAGCTGTGGTGACCCCGAAGTGGAATTTATGAGAGAAAGGCCATCCATTCTTCACGAAAACAGGTCATTCCATTTTTTTTTAAAGCGTTTAGACTTAAGTTTTGCATCAAATGGAAAAATATCATAGAGGATTGTGGGCGTGGCTCTTTTGAGCTAAGCCAGTAAGCAACCATCTAAAGCACCCTAGAAACACAAACAACCACTCAGTAACTGCATAGCAACGGTCTGGCTACCACCCAGAACACCTCAGAAACTGCATAGGAACACAAGCAACTTCTCGGAGCACATAAGTAACTGCATAGTAATGAATGAATGATGAATGAATGAATGATGAATGGTTAAGCAACAATCCAGAACACCCCATAACTGCATAGCAACACAAACAACCACTTAAAATGCACAAGTAACTGCATAGCAACACAAACAGTCACTCAAACATGGTGCCAGAGTTTTGTAAAGGCAAAAACACTAATATTGGTTTATATTTATGCATTTGATAGATGCTTTTATTTAAAGCAAATTAAATTGACCATTTATGTTTGATCAGTTTTTCTAGGAATCAAATCCATGGCCTTGGTGTTGCTCTTTAATGTTTAAATTGTGTCTCCCAGACAGCAATGCTGTTAAGTGGAGATCAAATCGAAAGTTCTTCTGCTTCTCGTTTCTCTTGAGAAAAAGTAATCTCACATTTATTTTCTAGTTTCCAACTTTGCTCCATTTTACTAATACAGTATCTGATTCTCATCAAATAATCTGAGCTGCTGTTCATATTCATTATATAACTCAATACTCTTACCGTACGTCAACTGCTGACTCATTTGTGAGTATTTTTACCTCAGAGAAACACCTGAGTACATGCGTACACACTCGACTGAGACCTCCTGAGCTTTGAAGGCGTATCTAGAGGGTCGCTGCATTAACGCCTGTGTTTTGGTCATTCTCAGACTTCTCGATGTCTTTGAGCTGTCTCAGGTGTTGTTTGACAGGTCTCCGTCTTTTCTGCATGAGGAGAGAGTGGGCAGAATGAACCCGGACAGGCTGCTGCTGCCGCTGTGGTTTTCTGAGCATAATAAGTTTCGACATGTCTCGTTTTAAAAGCATCAGGAAATACATTCGCTCCTCTGCGTCACCGAAGGACCTACGTCACCGTCTCCGTTTGACCTTATCACGCTCAGATTTACTTTTAAAGAAATTACATTTCAATGTTTTTGCAGTAAAAAAGAAACTTCTTCGCATAAAGAATGAGGGAGGAAACATTACACAGATGACGGGGGAGGATGATGACATTTTATCGAAACTTTTAGCCTAAGCTGCTTAGTCATCTGCATGTGGGGAAAAAAGCCTTGTTATGCGAATCTGACAGATTGTAAATAATTAATAGTGATGGAATATTCAGCTTTAATAATGCACGCCCAGGTAATTGCTTACTGTCTTGTTTTCTCTTGGTCATGGCTTCCCTGAACTTAAAGGAATAGTTTGCCCAATAATGCAAATTTGCTGAAGATATATTCCCCTTAAGCCATTCAATATGTAGATTAGTTTTTTCATCAGATTTGGAGAAATGTACTGTTACATCACTTGCTCACCAATGGATCATCTGCAGTGAATGGGTGCCATCAGTATGAGAGTCCAAACAGCTGATAAAAACATAAAATAATCCACACCACAGTCCATAACACTGTCTTTATACTCGTTTAACGTCTTGGAAAGTAAGTATTTGTGTGTTTGTAAGAAAGAAATCCATCATTAAAGGGATAGTTCACCCAAAAAATGACAATTCTGTCATTGATTACTCACCCTCATGTCGTTCCAAAACCCATAAGGCCTTCGTTCATCTTCTGAACACAAATTAAGATAGTTTTGAATCCCGAGAGCTCTCTGAACCCTCCATAGACAGCAAGGATCCTAACACGATCAAGGCACAGAAACATGGCAAGGACATTGTTAAAACAGTCCATGTGACATTAGGGGTCCATTTTACAAAGAATTGTTGAATAAAGTTGTTAATTTTATTTTCTTTGTGCACAAAAAAGTATTCTCGTAGCTTCATAAAATTGCAGCTGAATCACAGTATCACGTATTTTGTGACCACTGTTGAAACCCTAATGGTACATATTTGTGGATTATTGTGATGTTTTTAACAGCTGTTAGGACTTTTATTCCTACGGCACCCATTTACTGCAGATGATCCATAGGTGAGCAAGTGATGTAATGCCAAATTCTCCAAATCTGTTTAGACTGAGAATCAAATCTTGTAATTGAATTGTCATTTTGAGTGCGCTGTTCCTTTAAGACTTCTTCAGTCCCCTCAGTACATATGTATATTGATGGCCCATAAAGCTGATCTATTCCAGGTGATCTATTCTATTATCAACTCTCAGTTGTATTTGTTTAATATTTTTTATTTATTTATCAAAATCAGCAAACGTACCATTTACAACGTGGGCACAGCAATGCAGACAATAATTCAAATCCAAAGAAATCAAATGCTAAATATTGCTTTAACATTCTAACACCATATTCACAGAACTGAAAACCACTGACTTCCGGTGTTTAAAGACATTGTAACCGGGCTCACTCAGCTTTTAATGAACACTGCGTGACCTGAAGAGTACAAGTAACATGAAAGGCATGAAAACAATTGCCTGCGAACATCGAACCTGCCTCAGCGTTCAAACAAGTTGACAGTAAAGATCTTCAGAATCGTACACAAACGTCCTGAATCAGGTTTTATTTGCCGATTCACCACTTCTGATTGCATTGATTCAGCTTTGATCTTCACATTGGAGATTCATTCATGTGATTGGCCGATTCGCTTCAGTTATTGTTTCTAAAATTGTCAGCATCAGCATTAATAACCTTTATGATGCTATTTTGTTCTTTTGTTTCAACATTCTTCTTTAATAATACTCATAGTCACGGTCTTCTTAGTTCCGGGCTTTTCATCCAATACGTTTTTCGCTAGGTGAATACATAAAATCAACACATATTTGGGCTCACTAAAACAAGGCGTTGATTCTACGACCTCAATGTCTTTATCTCCTCTTTTGGACATCAGCACAATGTAGTTCTTGTCTGTGGAAAACTCTTATTTTCTCAGATGAAAATCAGTGCAATCAGATACAAAATGAGCGTCTTTGACTCGTAGGCGTATGGGCCGCAGGACGAGCTCCTTCGCGTATCACATGATGATTCTGGCAGACCGTTCCACAGACGCTCCTGTCGTAGAAGCTTCAAAGCATGAACTGCACCTCGTTTATGAAACACGAACAGAACGAACTGTTGAAATAGTTTGTAAAGCCATTTTTGCGTTAACTGTCATATTCAATAACAGCACCTCAAAAACAAGTTCTTTCTGATTTGTTCGGCATTCTCTGTGTATTTTTGCATTACTCAATCTTCACCGCTCTCGCATGTAAACATTGTACAGCAGTCCAGTCCATGTAAGAGTTTTTACGAACAATTTAAAGTACATGCATTTGAATGACATGCATGTTTTATGATTGTAACAATTTATGTAGCACTAGTTTAACTATTTTCTTGAAAATTATGTTCATGCATTAGAACACCGCAGTTTATATAAAAATGTTTTACAAACACTTTTCAGGAAAATTTATTTAATCATTTTATAAATAAATTAAGTCTGCTTGTGTAAACTTTACCATTATAATGGTGTGCACACAACAAAAGATAATTTGTTTATTTGCACAATTAGATTAAAAACAAAGTCAATGCAAAGATCTGAATAGACGCAAATTTGTGTTGGGTGGCGCGATTGCAGTGAACGTACGATATTCACCGCATGACGTGTTTTCACGCAAGCCGATGAGTGAAGCGCTTATTGACACGTCCGGTTGTAACAGAAAATGGAGGAGAGCACGAGTGATGTTTTTAATCGCACAACTGATGCGAAAAACGCATCTAGATTAAATAACACAATGCAAATATTCGCGTCGCTTTTAATGTTCACACACGACGAGAATGATCTCAAAATTGTAATTTATAATTTAGTGAAATGATAGTTTATGTAAGAATGATTTTACGAAAGATTTACGCAAATTCATTCTGCTTGCGTTTCATGAAAGAGTCCGTTTGATGTCAGCTCTCAAAATGTAAACATTTGAAATGAAACCGTAAAATAAAAACGTAATGGCAGCAAACATCTTAGTGCATTATAACCATACCTTCATATTTGTTTCATACAACATGCTGTATTTACATGCAAGCATTATTTGTCTGGTTCATTTATACTTTTGGGTTTGTTTTGTTCGTAAACCGTTAGTAGAGAGCATGTTCAGTCTACCAGCAGCTGGGCAGAGTCGGCAGGAACTTCCGGAAGAACTTCCTGAACTCTGTGTTAAAGATGGTGTAGATGACGGGGTTGAGGGCGCTGTTGACGTAGCCTAGCCAGGTCACGATGCTGGTGATGCTGCTAGGGATGTAGCAGTCTTCACAGAGAGCCCTCATCGTGTGCACTACGAAGAATGGCGTCCAGCAGAACAGGAAGGTACCTGGAGATGACAGGTGAAAAATTATTCATTGTTCAATAAAATGCTCTACAGAATGATAACATCTCAAATCAAATTATAAATGTGTTTTCAGATGGCCTAATTCATTTGGTTTAAATCAATCAATTCACAAAAATTGGTTACAAGGGAAGTGTCCTTATTCATTTTGTCCACTGTAAAGTGAAGTTTTTCAGTATTGTGATATATAATGTAAACTAAAGTCTACCGGCTTTTTAAAAATGTGTCCCACCCTAACTTCCTGTTTCAAAAACAATACTTTAACACTGGAAGGAAACCATCATGGGATGTTTAAAGGGCCGTGATAAATATAACGTTTGGAGGAGTCGTGGCCTAATTGTTAGAGAGTTGGACTCGTAATTGAAAGGTTGCGGGTTCGAGTCTCGAGTCCGGCAGGAATTGTCGGTGAAGTTAATGTACAGTGCTCTCTTCATCTTCAATACCACGACTGAGGAGCCCTTGAGCAAGGCACCGAACCCCCAACTGTTCTCCCGGGCGCCGCGGCATAATTGGCTGCCCACTGCTCCGGGTGTGTGTTCACGGTGTATGTGTGTGTGTGTGTTCACTGCAGTGTGTGTGCACTTTGGTTGGGTTAATTGCAGAGCACAAAATTCCAAGCATGGGTCACCATATTTGGCCACATGCCACGTCACTTTTTTGAATACTTTTAATAAACATTCTAATTCTATGAGAATAGTCCACAGCTACAGCAATAATTACATAGAGGAACGATATTGTTGAAATCACATTCAGAACAATGGCAGACAACGAAACTCCAGTGTGCACTTATAATAAACAGATTATTATTGTCTGTTGGTGTGGACGCTAATAGAGTTATCGTTATCTTTATAGTTATCATTATTAGTGTGAAACGACCTCAAAATGTATTAGCTCAGAAGACGGTTAACCAAAGTCCTGTTCATTCAAAGAACGATAGCTATATGATAACTATAATGTTTTAATAAGAGATATTCAACAATATTGTTGGAATCACTCTCAGAACAATTTTTATTCAGCTGTTGAATGATAAAAACATTGACAGCCAATAAGAATCAATAATCCAGCATTTAAAGTGACAAACAAGAGAAATGCAGCATGCTTATAATAAATACAACACTGTCGTGTGCTGGTGTAGACCAGAGCATGTGAGCGGAGCGGAGCGTGGAGCGAGCGAGGAGCGGAGCGTGCAAAATATAGTCGGAGCGCGGAGCGGGTTTTTATCCAAAGGCTGGAGCGATCGCTCTGTCTCGCTCCGGTTCCGCTCCGATACCGCTCACACCACGAGGGCATGCACAAATCCACCCTGATTCAGACTTCAACAATTAACAAAACCATCAGCCTATACTTTAAAAATCGTTCGTTGTGAAGGAGTATTTTAATTCTCGTTAGATATTCCAGTAACGAGAGTTCGTTAAATATTTCCAAAACCAAACCGACAGGTCTAGGCTACAGGTGCACAATTCCTGTCAAAAAAATAGATGATAATGTTAAACATGATCAGGAATGTGGTGAATATATGTTCTATTTTGACTGATGTTGCTGTTGCTGTGAGTTCTTTATATAGGCTGCGTGGCGGACGCGTCGCGGAGCGTGTTTGCAGCGTGTTGATTTTCCTTTCCGCACCCATGTTAAAATTAAGCAGCCACATTGTCTGCGGATACGCGCGTATCAGGTGTGGTCCAACCACGCCGCAACTGCGGCTCCACGACAGAATAAAGTGAAGATTTTTTCCGCACAGTCACGCAACAAACCCGCTCCACGTCTGCCACGCAGACAGTGTGTCGGAGGCTAAGGCTTCGGTTGAAAACGGCAGGTCTTAGGCAGAAGTAATTTTAAATTTGAGCAGCGTGGAGCGATTTCTCCGGAGCGGGATGAAATTTTAGCGGGGAGCGGAATAGCGGAGCGATCTGGTCCGATTTGAGCTAGCGGGGGAGCGAACACCCACGTGAGCGGGGAGCGGAAATCTCACCGTCAGCTCCGCTCACTGCTCTGGTGTAGACACTAATAGATTTCATTTTCTTTACAGTTAATATTCTTTGTGTAAACAGCTTTAAGGCTTATTAGACACAAAAACTAAAAATCAAATGGGCAAAAAAAAAACATGAACAAAAAAAGTAATGTTCACGTCAAGGATAGATATAATGAGGACAATACGTTTTAATAATCATTCTAATTCTGTGACTATAATTAACAACACAGACAGGGTTGTCAGGTTTGCTATCAAAACCATCCCAACACTAGCCCAATCATGTTTGTTCCACAGTTTTCTCCTCTGTTGAAGTAGATCGCTTTGACCTGAAGACTAAAAAACAACCTGCAGCAACAGTGTAAATGTAGCCCAATCTCGCAGGAAAACAACAGACTTGGCAACACTGGACAGAGGAACAATACTGTTGGAATCATTTCAAGAACTTTTTCCAGCTGATGAGCGATAAAAAACATTGACTGGCAATCAGAATCCCCCCACCTGCAGGGCATGCTTATAATAAACAGAACGATGTTATCTGTTGGTGTGAATGAACCTTCAGGATCACATTCATACAGAATACTGTCCACTTCATGTTACAGGGTTTTAAATTGCTCTTTTGAGGCAGGCGTAACTAAAATACTGTTCTAGACTGAGCAAGTTTCATCTCAGATCACAGATATAAGGTACTCCCAGAGCTCCCAGACAGGAGCACAGACGTAACACAGGGTCGCTCTCGTCAGAAACATGACCTGTCTGTCCCGCTCCCGCTAGGATCCACAGATCGGTCATCCCTCAGAGGAGAGAGGAAGGAGAGAACAGGTAGGATTGCTGAAAGTCACCACAAGGACATTGATGTTTATCTCTGCACTTTTAGAAATAAAGGTTCAAGGGTTTTTCTAAAGTGATTCCATAGAAGAACCATTTTTGTTTTCCTACACTCTTTATTGGCATCTATAGTTCCACAAATAACCTTTAACTTCATTTCTATTCCACGAAATGTTCTTAATGGTGGAAAAAGGTTCTTCAGATTATTTAAATGTTCTTCACATTAAGAAAAAATGGTTCTTTTAAGAACTGCTCACTGAAAGGTTCTTTGGGGAAACCAAAATGTTTTTTCTAGGCCATAACTGTAGAGGTCAATGGGGTCCAATTTGGAGAAATTTGGCTTTTATGCTTTTTATTTTACAAACAGCTGTTTTATATCAAATATTTGATCTGAGATTGAGCTTTTGAATATGACTGGCAATGTGCATTGTGGAAATCCTGACCTTTAACTGCCCCCTCTCTCTCTCTCTCTCTCTCTCGCTCTCTCTCTCTCTCTCTCTCTCTCTCTCTCTCTCTCTCTCTCTCGCACTCTCTCTCAACCCCACTCTCTCTTTCTCTCTCTCTCTCTCTCTCGCTCACACTCTCTCTCTCTCTCTCTCAACCCCACTCTCTCTCTCTCTCTCTCTCTCTCTCTCTCTCTCTTGCTCACACTCTCTCTCTCTCTCTCTCTCACACACTCTCTCTCTCTCTCTCTCTCTCTCTCTCTCTCACACACTCTCTCTCTCTCTCTCTCTCTCTCTCTCTCTCTCACCCCACTCTCTCTCTCTCTCTCTCTCTCTTGCTCACACTCTCTCTCTCTCTCTCTCTCTCTCTCTCTCTCTCTCTCTCTCTCTCTCTCGCTCACACTCTCTCTCTCTCTCTCTCTCTCTCTCTCTCTCTCTCTCGCTCACACTCTCTCTCTCTCTCTCTCGCTCACACTCTCTCTTTCTCTCGCTCCCCCTCTCCCCCCCCCCTCGTCTGTACTTAGGTTGACAAGAGGTGAAAGGATTGGCAAGTACTGTACAGAGTACATCGGTGGCACATCTCTCAGGAACCCGTGAAGAGGATAAGTGCATGTCTTAATGTGACGGCTGCCCCCACTCTGCCTGCTGGACTACAGTGAGGCTTACATCATAATCGGATTGGAGGATTGGTGAGGAATGATTAGCCAACGAGGGCCGGAGGAGTTCCTCGTTTCAGCACATGTGGAAAGAGTGTTTGTAATTACTCCTCTAAGCCCTGTTTAGAAGCAAGAGGCTATTTTTCATCTTTGTTTCTTTGTTTTGAGCTCACAACACCTCTGAGATGAGAGAAAGCCGAGGTGTAAATGCACATCTGCAGTTTTGTTCTGGTTTATTTTATGGTTGAATCAGAGCTACTAGAAACTAAATTCCCTGTTACTTATAAAGAAAACATTGTATTGGTTTCTTTAAATTCCTTTAAAAAAAAAAAAATAATTCTGTAAATTTACTGAAAAACATGTCATGGTAATTTCCTCTTCAAAATATCTGCAAACTAAGGTTATAGAAACGTGTAAAAAATGATTTAAAATATAAACGTAAGTAAGTAATATATATGGTCTAAGTCTGTAAAAGTTGATTTATTTTTTCCGCTGCAGGAAGGCCTGTGACATCCTTTATTTTTCAAATTATAAAATACAAAATGTTTTTTAATATGAATAATAATTCATATTTAAATATTTTTTAATTAATAATAACACTACAAATGTTTCCCCCCTCACTACTCTAAAGTGCACAGACCCAACCGATCGATAATGAATTAATTTTCAGCTTTTCTTTATCATTAATTCATTATCAATAATTTCATACATTTGTAGAGATTTTATTAATTACATATTATAAACCTAATCACGAGCTGAAAATTCAACAACAGCGAGATCGAAAAGTGAGCAGCTGATGCAAAACATGCCCCTGAACATTGTCATAATGCATAACGATTTCGGGTGAAGATTTATAAGTGAAATTTAATATTTTCGATGCTGTAGCTGGCCTGCAAACACTTTTTTGCCTTCGGTAGATCATATATTAAATCTTATGTCTTTTTCCCAACAAGCTATATTCAGCCTGAACAATTAAAAGTTCATAACTATACATTGTCCATCATAACTGACACATTTATACTTAGAATCCGAAATTTGTACATTTGTTTAAACAATTCAATTTCCTTTACTTCTACTTCTGTATATAGTGCATTATTTAATTGTGTTTTTCTTATATTAGTGTTATATTCATCTTTATTCATGTATGTCCATACTTTCTTCAGCACTTGAAGCTCCTGTCGTCAAGTCAGATTCTTGTGTGTGTAAACATACTTTGTAATAAAGCTCTGTCTGTCTTCTAAATGGCCCGGAGCTGTACCTTAATAAATGAATTTATGTATCAGCTTACCTACTACAACAGGAAGCACCTTCATGGCTTTCCTCTCCCTCCCGTTTATTTTCGCTCTCTTCCTCTTCCGGTTCTGGTTTTGATTTTGATTGTTGCTCCCGGCGGGGTAAGCGAGCATGGACACGGGATCCGGGCGGTCAGGATCGGAGAAGGGATCTTGGTCCAGCTCCTCTAAGGTAATGCCAGTCAGGTCTTTCTCGATCACGGGCGGCAGAGGCGGCGGCAGGCCGGACAGCGGCTGTAGGGACGCGGTGGCCTCCTGAAGCTTTTTGCTGGCCTGCATGCTGCTCCTCAGCTTGGCCTTCCTCGCCGCCTCCCAGTTCCTCAGGCCCCGGAACATCCCGCAGTACAGCAAAAGCATGATGGGGCACGGCACGAAAAACGAACAGACGGAGGAATACACCACGTAGTTGTTGTCCTCCAGCTTGCATTCGCTGTGGTCCCGGTTGGGGATGTTGTTGATTCCGAACATCACGGGGGAGGCCACGGCCAAGGCCAGGATCCATGTGGCGGAAAGCAGGACAATCTGTCGCTGGTCCACGTGTTTGCGGTTGTAATGAAAAGGAATGGAGACTGCGATGAACCTGGAGGGAACCATATGAGGTATTACAAAGACCGTCCATAAAAAGCTATTAAATCAACATCGACATTTTCTTGACCCTGATGAACACTTTGCTTTTATCAGTACATGCTGGCTAAGCCACTGCTCGAGTCTCTCATTGGCTGATTGAGTTGAGCCAATTATGTGTTGACCTGATATTCCCCTGAACCTTCAACTGCTAACCAGAGAGTATCACACAACTGATGTGTTTTATAATGTGATTCCAGCGTACAGAAGGTAAAGCGTAAGCGTGAATCTAACATAACCAGTGACATCTCTAGGTCAGATTTACCCACAAAATCAACATTGACAAATAGAAATCTTTGTGTTTTATTTAATTTATACTTGCATCACATTTTTTTGTCATATTTTTCCCTGTATGCCATTTAAAAAAAAAAAAAAAAAGAGAACTAAAAATTAAGAAAAAAATACACAAGAATTGCATAGTAAAATAAAATTCAAATAAGTATTTAAAAGTGTATTTAAATGAAAATATTGTCTGTGTGTGTCTGTATGTGTACACACATTCACACATATACAAATACATACACACATATATTTATATATATATATATGTGTGTGTGTGTGTGTGTGTGTGTATTTGTATATGTGTGTGTCTGTTTAGTATGTCTATATATATATATTTTTTTTTTAAATGTGTTTAAATAAAATATTGTTTTATATACTTATAGAATACAAGATGTATAATTATTCAAATTGTTGATTTGTGAAATCTGGAGTCCCTCAGGGATAAATTTCGGGCCCCTTGCTTTTTAATATTTACACTTTCCCACTTGGTCAGCTCTTGAGCTCTCTTGGTCTAAAATTTCATTTCTATGCAGACACTCAAATTTACATATAATCAAAACCTGATGATATTGTGCCTATGAATTTTCTTTCTCAGTGTATTTCTCAGGTAAAGGAATGGATGTTGCAGAATTGAACAGTGTTCATTTAACAGTCTTAACAGTGAAAAGACTGAGATCATGCTTATCGGTTCACCCCAACAATTCTTTAATTGTTGATAATTCTATCATGGAATCTCGGCCAAAACTAAAACATCTCAGGGTGATATTTGATTCTAGTCTAATATTTGCACCTTATGTTCAGAGTACTATTAAAACATCTTTCTTTCATCTTAGAAATTGATAAATACATTTGTTTTCTCCAGAATTGAATTTCAAAAACTACCCTAAACAAATCCCAGGTGGTGCAGAATTCTGCTGCTAGAATCCTAACTAGAACTAGTATAAGTGATCATATCACTCCTAGCTTGGAGTCTTTGCATTGGCTTCCTGTAAGGTTTAGGGTTGATTTGAACATTCTGATGCTTACTTACAAGGCTGTGCATGGTTTGGCACCCCAATATTTGTCAGAGCTTTATTATTAAATTATATAAAAACGTTTTCTGACTTTGATGATATATACACATATAAATATATATATATATATATACATACACACACTCACTGGCCACTTTATTAGGTACACCTTGCTTGTACCGGGTTGGACCCCCTTTTGCCTTCAGAACTGCCTTAATTTCATGTTCTTTACGCCAAATTCTGACCCTACATCTGAATGTCGCAGCAGAAATCGAGACTCATCAGACCAGACAACGTTTTTCAATCTTCTATTGTCTGGTTTTGGTGATCCTGTGTGAATTGTATCCTCGTGTGCTGTTCTTATCTGACAGGAGCGGCACCGGTGTGGTCTTCTGCTGCTGGAGCACATCTGCTTCAGGGTTTGACGTGTTGTGTGTTCAGAGATGGTATTCTGCAGATCTTGGTTGTAACGAGTGGTTATTTGAGTTACTGTTGTCTTTCTATCATCTCTAACCAGTCTGCCACATTCTCCTCTGACCTCTGACATCAACAAGGCATTTTCTTCCACACAACTGCCGCTCACTGGATATTTTATATTTTCGGACCATTCTCTGTAAACACTAGAGATGGTTGTGTGTGAAAATCCCAGTAGATCAGCAGTTTGTGAAATACTCAGACCAGTCCTTCTGCACCAACAACCATTCCACGTTCAGTCACTTAAATCCTCTTTCTTCCCCGTTCTGATGCTCGGTTTGAACTTCAGCAAGTCGTCTTCACCACATCTAGATGACTAAATGCATTGAGTTGCTGCCATGTGATTGACTGATTAGCAATTTGTGTTACCAAGCAATTGAACAGGTGTACCTAATAAAGTGGCTGGTGAGTGTATATATATATATATATATATATATATATATAATAAAACATTGTGGTATATATTAGACATGATATTGTCTGATTTTGGCTAAATAGTTTTAAAGCCTATAAAGCCACAGAAGAACTGTCGTGAGTCTCTGAACAAAGCACGATAGGTGTTTGAAGCAGCACTGCACAGAATGTTCTGTGTATGACACACTGATCTATATATAATGAATAGTTCTCTATTATAGATCAATGGTATGGTTAAATTATTTATTCTTTTCCAAAGGTTTTTAACATTCTAAAAGCTCTTTATTCCAAAGATACTACAAGCTCGTTAGTGTATCCAGTACGCTTAATGTATTGTCAGATGCTTTAGAGTTATTGCATGTATTACAACAATAATATAACAGTGCATTGACGTAAAAAATAAATTTACTTTTGGTACTTAAGTACTTTTAAAAGCACGTACTTCTGTACTTTTACTTAAGTCAAATCTGTCTTCACAACTTTCACTTGTAATAGAGTAATGTTTGACCAGCAGTATCTGTACTTTCACTCAAGTAATGGAGTTGTGTACGTTGTCCACGTGTCCACACACACACACACACAGACGTTGGTTTGTATGGTTTACGGGGACTCTCCATAGCGTAATGGTTTTTATACTGTACAAACTGTATGTGCTATTGCACACCTACCCTACACCTACACCCTCACAGGAGACGGTGCATTTCACACTCACACACACACACACACACACACACACATCTGTATAAAAGCGTGTTAAATTATGGGGACACTGAAAATGTCCTCATAAATCACCTTCTCCTTGTAATACCTATGTCATACCCATGTCATTATACAAATTTGTGTCCTCATAAACCACATAAACATGTACATAAAGAGTTAATTTGCAAAAACAGATAACTCTGTTGTCAAAATTGTCAAAAAACATGTTTTTTCATTCCAAAGTGCATTCCAATTAATCTCATTCAAACTGCAGTCGGGTTATTTTGATTAGGTTAAAAATAACTTACAAAACTGCTAACTAACACAATAAAAGACAGTAAAAACATGATAACATAACAAAAAACATGATTTTGGAGAAAACCCAAGTTATCTGTTTTTGCAAATAAACTCTTCATATATATATATAATAGATAAACTCTGCATGCATTTATGTATTGGGGCAAAAACTGCTTGCCATTTATATTTATAATGTATTTTTTATAATATAAAAACTTTTCTTTATGCAAAATAAACGTTTATATTTTGAGGGGTGTAAATGTACAGTGTGATTTGTGCGATATATAGGTGTATGTAAGATTCATGCATATCATTTTATTCAATAACTGGATGATTTGTTGTGATATGTTGCTATTTTTGAATGTAATGGCTTTTAGAGTTTTACATTATCTATGTACAGCACTTGGGTGCATTTTTGTGGCTTTAAACGGGCTTTATAAATACATTTGAGTGGAGTTGAGTCTTTGAATTGAACTGGTTCTTCTCACATCAGTGATAGAAATAGCCATGTGCCTTTATTATTGGCTGAGTATGTATCTAAACAGAAGTGTGAACCCTGAGGCATCCCAGCATCTCACAACTCATGTTTCAAACAACTCCATCCGCATGAAGCAGTTACACACAGCGGTGGTCCGTGTATCTGCTCTCCACACATTGCTTTTTCATGCTGATTATGTGACGAGTTCTGCCAAGCGAAGCGTTTGCAGTCTTTCCTTGCATAACAAGTTTAACGCGGCTGTATCTCTACAGAGTGCCGTCCTGAGCGTATATCTCATTAATCTCTCAAAACACCTTCTGCTGAGCCACACAGAATGGCAGGAGGGATCTTAATGACCCCGCGGTCGACTCGAATCGCCGGGACAGCGGAGGAGGGTCTAAATGAGGAATCAGTTGTAATTCGGAGGTAATGACGTTTAGTTATTCTGAACACATTGCTCAGTCTCGATCTCTGTTCTTTTAATCATAGCAGGAAGCCACTTTTATTATAAATGCTATTTCATCGTGTCTTCAAACAGACCCACAATTAGGAAGGTAACCTGCTGTGACCCTTGCAGCTTCCAAAATATTAAACTAGCTGTGCAAAATCAGTGAACTGCATGAATTTGCTTCATCAATCCTCGGCCCAATTCCCACGAGTTCAAGCATCAGACTTTAAAGGCCTCTTTCACACATTTAGTGCACTTCACACAGCATTTCTTTACCTCTATCCCAAAATAAAGTGGCTTCTGGGTTACCACAGAGAGTGTTTCTTTAATAACGACTGTAAATAAAGACATTTGTATTAGACGTAGCTGCAAACTACTGTATTTTGGCATAAAATCGAATTTGCATAAGGTTGGGAACAGGGTTATTATATTTAACTTAAACTATTATAAGCTCTCCTTACCTGTGTGAGAAAATACATGCTTTTAATATTTTAAATAATTAAATAAATAAGTTAACTGAAATAATTAAAAGAAAATTGTAAAAAAAAATCATGTTGTTTAACTTGTGACGTACTACATTAACTAAAACTAAAACATTATAAATAAAATAAATAATTAACAAAATATATATAGACACATTTAAATAATACTAATAATAGCAAAACACTATACTGCTAAACTAAATTACAAAAATGTATACTATTTTAATTAATTATATTAAAGATTGTATTTGAATTATTTAAGTTTCACTTTAATGTATTTAATTTTTTTGATGAATTTAAGACAAAAAAGTGAAAAGCGGTCTATGACAAAACTTTCAAAACCAGTAATGCATGGGTATTATTTTAGTGTCACTGATGTACAATTACAGTTTTTTTTATTTTGTAATTAATATTTATACATAATTAGAATTTTTTTATTTTAAAATATTCAGTTTTAGTTTTAGTTCAAGTTTTCATAATTTAGTTGTTGTTTCACTATTATTATTATTATTATTATTATTATTATTATTATTATTATTATTTAAGTATGTCTGTTCTTATCAATATTTATTTTAGTTTTAGGCATTTTAGTACTTCGGGTTAAACAAAAAAATGGGAATTATGCTTATTGCTAACTGAAATAAAATAAGTTAAAAAAAATTCAATTTATTTTTTTTAGTAATAAAAAAATCTTGTTTAAAAAAAATTGTAATTATATTTGTACAATTTTATTTAATAATTTTTTGTTGTTGTTGTTGTTTATGATAATAACCGTGTGTCCTGCAGACACATTGTGTGCAACAGGTTAAAGTCAGACCCACCTGTCTATGCTGATGGCGCAGAGGTTAAATATAGAGGCGGTGCATAGCATCACATCCATGGTCATCAATCCATCACATACAGTCATATCGAGGGACCAAACCTCATCCTGGAACTGAGAAGGAGAGAAAATATCACCATTTTTAACTCTTCACACATTTGTTGCTTCTTGTTTACCTCACCATTGTTTAAAATCCCTCCATTCCCATGACTCTCTGACCTCTTTCACCCTCCCCTAACCTCATGTTCTTAGTGCCACAGCGGAGCGACTGGAACCTTAATTTCCCTATTATCAGCTTGGCACTGTCACAACAACCAAGCCAAACACACACACACACACACACACACACACACACACACACACACATGTTTCGGGGCTGATGGTAATTTAGTAGCTGATACACATCCCGCGGTCTAAAAAAAGAGATAAAACAGCAGAGAGGAGGATTTAATGGCATTTTAATCATTGGCCTGGAGAAGAGGACAGATTCTTAATTGCTTTTTGGTAATGGACTCTCTCCCATGCCAACGAGCCTCATTCACCCTACAAGTGGAAGCATGAGATCGTGGAGAGGGGGCTCATGTACAATTGTAATTAAGCTACAGCTGACTCACTGGAGGATATTTTCTCTGTGTCCTTGGCCTGAAGAGCCAGCCAAACCACCACGAGCCGTTAGCTTCGCTCCCGGCGACCTTGTCCCCGCTGTCTGGGGCCCTCAGTATCCAGTCTAAGGGACTCGGTAACCAGTGCGGCCCCGAATCCGTGCTTGAATGGAATGTCCGATCGCTAGTTTTTGGAGGCCTCTTTGGTCTCGGACCTCGCGCCCACATCCGGGGGTGGCAGACAATGCATATTGTGTGATGTGTGTTTCTGACGTCCGGCTCTGGCAGAGACAGACGGTCTCAGCAGCAGGGGGCCGAATGATTGCATGTCTGCAAAGTGTCTCGCTGAAGGCTAACAATTGAGTATTGATGCTAAGTTTGTTTTGCGCTTGTTATGGAACAGTGTCATTCAGCTGTTTATTAGAACGGTTAAGAATTTAATTAAAATCAAGTGAAAAGATTACTGATTACCGTTACCATGGTAACCATAGTTAATGGCAAGCTACTCCAGTTATCGTTGAAGCAATCAAACAAACCAAAAAATGTTTGTTCACATTCTAAAAAAAATCCTAATTTTTTTTATATTAAATATACAAATTACTTATTTGTATGTGTATATAAGTGTATGTGTATAAAAACACAAACACAAAAATATTTTTTTTTTATATGACATATATCAAAATTAAATATTTAAATTAATTAATAATGTATAATGTATTCATTTATATTTATGAATGAATAAATATGTTTAATAAGTAAATATTACACACACACACACACACACACACACACACACACACACACACACACATATATAAATTAAAATGACTTATTTTAATATTACATAAATATTGCATGCAATTCGTTTTATATGTATATGCATGAACACAATGGATTCATTTATATGTAATAATATTTTACCCCCCCCCCCCTCATGTTAGTTAATTGTTTTTAAGCAAGAAAAAGGCACTGACAATATCAGAACATAGATTAACACGATGAATTTATATTAATATTTTAATATTAAGTAATCATTTCATATGTATAGCCTACACACACACAAAATCTATATTTAAATAATTTCAAAATCCTGTATATATATATAAAATTTTGGATTGAGTAAATATTGAATGAAATCACGTTATTACTAGCTGACTTGAAATAAACTAGGTTTAGTATAGAGTAGACACTATCTAAACCAGCATGAAAGTGGTCATAACGTACAGTGGTACAATAAGAAGGTTTACCTCGTCATTTAAGATGATCACCAGGTAAACCAGCTTAGCAGGGTTTTAAAGTAGCTTCAACCCTGTTTGTTTTCTGGCCACCTGAAGACATATTCTGGCTATAATACAATATCAGATGACATGTGAAATATCTATGAAACGAAGTGTCTCGACTCACCTCTGTAAACACGAACAGCGGTAAGACCAGAACCGCCAACAACAAGTCCGCAACAGCCAAACTGACTATGAAGTAGTTGGTAGTGGTTTTCAGCGCTTTCTCCGTGTAAACGCTCAGACACACCAGCACGTTCCCGCAGATGATGATAATAATCAATAATATCCCGAAGATGAGCGCGGGGAAGTTGTAGTTCGTGGTGTGGCTGGAGACGGTGAGGTTGGCTGGCATGTCTGCCTCTATAATAACCTGTCATCTGGGAATCCCTCGATAAAACTGACCGATAAAACCCGTTTCTTCTTTGCCATTATTTGCGCGTTTGTGTACACTCAGAAAGTTCCGCTGAACTCTGACGCGCGTTGGAACTGCGTCCCGTTCTTTTCGGTCTTTAAAGGGCAAAGACGGTCACAGTAAGCGCTGAAATCATCGCTGTTCATTCTTCGCTGTTTGATGTAAAAGTTTTCTGTCAGGTCCACATCTCGGATCCTCAGCTCGGAGCTCGAGCGCGTCTATTTCCATCCACCTGCGCGCAGTCTTAAAGCGGCTTACAGCGACGAGTTCCTGCTAATATCTGAGGCGTTTCATTATATTGCCCTGGGGTTATTGAAAACGCTTGTCTTAATAATAACATCACTTGTTAAAGTGAGTGAATATGGCTGTATAAAGTCATCGTTTCATCGTGTGTATCTGTCCGCTTTAGTTTCACACTCCACGGGGTGCTAATCTTTCCACGACTGGCTGAATGATGGAGGTTTAAATCTTGCGTTATTTGAACGTACGCTGCGATATTAAATCGCTTATATTCATTTTTGTCCACTGTGCGAATCATCCATCTCATGAAAGTGCGTATCAGTAGCACGAGGTATATGTTTTGATTTGGCATATTATTTATACGCACAAATGGACTTTGGCGTGCATATGGGTAGAATTAGGGTTGTGGGGTAGATGCGTATCATATGTACGCAAAAACTGCATATTAGGGCCTATATGCACGTCAAACACGTGCTTATCATATGCACGCCAAACTCCATTTCTGCTATCAATAGCACGATTTTCTGTTTGTATTTGGCGTACTATTTATACGCATTAGTCATTGTTGTTCGTTGCACAGATAGTTAAGCGCCAATAACTGCCAAAAATTATTTTTGTGAATCTGTAGTAAAGTGGAAAATATAACGACAGTTTGACCAAGTGCTAGTACTGTTGTCGCTATGGTTACTTCAACGCCATGTTTGCTCGCGAGCTGGAAAATGCGTGACTAACTTTAGCGGTTACTGAAATTTTCATGATTGTTTTTCTTTTTCCTAGTATTAGCTACCCCTCCCCCCTCAAAAAAAATACAAACAATGTATATAATTGTATAAGATCAAGTTAATCCGAGTTTACAAAAAACTGTGTGTTTTCTGTGAATGTGTGAGACTTCCGCTTCATTAGCTTTGTGCTACAACAGTGTGTTTATAATTAAGACCATACATTATTAACGTAAAAACACAAGTTTGCAATATCAAGCAGCAAAATTAGTTCAACTAAAAATAGCTGGAAGCGGATGACACCGGAAGCCAGACACATTAAATTGACAAATGGCTATACACACTCGTATGGGGAATATAAAGTGGATAATCCCTTGTGAGGAAAATTAACCATGGTTTTACTACAAATAAAACAATAAAAAACACGGTTATTGAGGTTGGTAATGGTAACCACAAATTAACCATGGTTTTGCTAAATTAACCATCGTTTAAACAAATGGTATTTGTAGTAAACCTGTACTTACGCAAATGGTAATCAATCCACTAAAAACATGGTTACCACGCTTTTACTATAGTAAAACCATGGTTCATTTTTGTAAGGGAAATAATAATAGAAATATAATTTTAGACAGAGTTTTGCATGTGGCACAGCAGGATACATGTCATGCACTCCGTGTGTAACTCACAGAACAATGGTTTATGTGTTTGTCTTTTGTAAAATGGCCGGTTAAACATTTGTCAAAACAAATTAGTGCTGCTTTCATTCGGGCTGCCTTGTGTAGACGCAGGTTTACGCAGGTGTCTGGTGTGTCTCTTTGTGTCTGAGATCCATCCATTATACAGTGACTCATGGTACATAAATGAACAGCGTTTTGGATACAATGGCGAGCAAAAATAAAGGCAATTCAGACATTATAATAGCATATAACAATAAACATGCAATTATAATGACATTTTATAGTAATAGCAATAATTCATGTAAATGAAATTGCATAATAGTACATCATATTTTTTTTATTATGATTGGCATGCCTATATAATCCATTCCACTGAGGAAGCTTATTAGTCACTGATGACATCATTATCATAATCATCATCAACATTGTCATCGCTATTAGTGTTTACTCCACCGTGGCGAGGAGAGCTGCGCTGGAAATGTTTGATTGGGTCTAAGCTGCTTTGATCCAGATGTAGGATGTTGTCTAACCTTTCAAATCTGACCCACAAACAGCTAAATAATATTAAAGGGGTCATCGGATGCCCATTTGACACAAGTTGATATGATTCTTTAGGGTCTTAATGAAAAGTCTACAACATAATTTGGTTATAATTTCTCGGTGGTTGTGTAAAAAACACCTTCTTTACCCTGTCAAAATCAGCTCTGTTTTCAGCACGCCAATTATAGTCCATGTTGCTTTAAATGCTAATGAGCTCTGCTGACCCCGCCTCTCTCTTCCCTGGAGTGACCAGCAGTACTGTTTACTTTAGCCACAAATTAGTAAAGGCGATTTGCAAAGTTTCATAAAAACCCTTATACTCACTTTATCTGTAGATGAAGCTGGATCACGAATGATTCATGTGAACATAGACACATTTAGGCAGATGGGGGGGGGGATTGGCACATTCCCTTCAAAATAAAAGTAACGTTAATCCTCTGCGTCTTCAGCAGCTCAGATGTTGGGAGTAAATGACGACTGCTGTATTCATTATTACATCCAACAACTAAACACTTCAATCGCTTAATCTGAGACGTTCCTGTCTTCCCCTGCACTGGAGTCAACACAATGGCGGACAGCTCTCCGATCACTCAGGGCGAGTCTATGGTAAGACGGTCTTGTCAATCAATTATCGTGGGAGCGGTCTGTGCAGAACTACGTCATTCTGACAGGAATCTCAGAACAGCCTGATTTGAGAAAGAGGATTTTAAAATAGGGATGAAAAAAAATCATTATAGGATGGATGTGTACACACACACGTCACACATTTATGTTCAAACAACTTGTAAAGTGAATTTAGCATCCGATGACCCTTTTAAGTGTTGTCATCTGGCTTTTTAATTCAAGTTTCCAAGACAGAATTTTGTAGCGACAGTCGTCCGGTACACAGTGAGAGTGTGCCACACTGCATTGTGTCATAACCTGTTTTGCCATGGATTATCTATAGGTTTCATCTGCATTATGATAAATATTTGAGTAATGCTTTGACCTTTGCAGGTTGTAAAGACGAATGCAGGAGCGTTGACCTTTTATGGAAGAGGCCTGCTGTTTTGTTCAGACGAAATGTGAGGAAAACTCATTAATTCAGTAAAGTTTGTTATAATATGACATATGTATATTTATATGCATTGATTGAAATATTCAAGATGAATGAATTTGTTGTCTCGGTTGTATTTTGTAGCTAACCATCAGTTAAAAAGCGATATCTGCACTTGTGACCTTTTCTGAGTGATTTATTATGATTATTAATTTCTGAGTTACATATAACTGCACTGGAGGAGACTGAACTGAACTTTCAGACAGCAATACATCAAACTGGTGAGATGAACGACTTCAGTTTAACTACAACTTACAACTTTTGCATAGAAGTTCAGGTTACAAAAGTTCATTTATGGACAGCATCTATGATGTGCTGTCGAATTTATATTTTAAATAAAATTAGAAAAAATAAAATGTATAAGTAAAAGTTATTTTTAGAAATAATCTATATTTTTAGTTGTGTCTTTATTATTTCATTAGTTGGCTAAATGATCATTTAGTTGTGGACTGCTGTTTCCAGGCCTTCTTCTTTTAACACTGGTGGAAGCGTGAAAAAACAAATGTCACTCATATTGCACTCACTTGAGCTCCAGTAGAGGAAATGTGATCAATAATTTGCAGTTCATGGAAGTACATCATTTCTGTGTTTGTGTCCTGATTAAAGTATCGATGCAGTCAGGAAAGTCTCTTTATCAAAGACAGCACAATTGCGGTTCCACATAAACCCTTTGATATTTTTCAATCATATCTTATCTTTTTTTCACACTAGACCGAATGAAAGTAAACACCTCTGTTTTAATCAGTGTGTTTGACGTTTTTATTTTGATCATAAAATGCTATGTTGTTATTAAGTGACCTATAAATCCATTTGTTATCACTTGTGCACGTCTAATCTAAATCCAATTCCCTTCTCATTAATGTCAGATTAAACTTTAAATAGTATTCGAATAAAAACACTTACTGTCACCATTAAACGTTATTAAATAGTATTTGTATCTTAAATCTTAAGTGTCAATTTACTGTAATGAGTAAGGTTTGGTTAAAGTGAAGGGACAATAACATTTCAATCTAAACGTCAGAGGAAAACTGTTCTGGGGTGCGTTTCCCAAACAATGACGTAACTCGCTACATGGTACGATGCATTGTTGGAGAAACTAACTAACTAGTCACGACTCTTTCCTGAAAAAGTAGAAACTTTGTCACACATCCGCCATTCAAATCATGCTGGTTCAAATTGACATTAATGATGTCAAGCAGGTGGTGGAGTAATATCGTTGGCTGATTATCCTGTTGAAAAATCCAGCATATGCTGGTTAGGTATGTTTTGAAGCATGGCTGCTGGTTTGATCTGGTTTAAGCTGGTCCTGAGCAGGAGTTTAGGACGAGCACATGACTGGCTAAAGCCAGCTTAAACCAGCTCAAACCAGCTAAGGACCAGCTCAAACCATGCAGCTCAAACCAGTTTTATCAACAGGATAATTACTTTGAGATCAAATGAATGCTTTAAATAATGAACATGGCATCTGAGGACTGATTCAATGTTTTTAGTCTATTATTTAGCTGGTTCCCTTATGTCAGTTCAGGGTTCCTCATGGGACTAGTGCTTGTACGCACATGCTTATAAAACTGTTTAATTCTCATAACAAACTAAAAGATGTAAGGTCATTGCACATGAGTCCAAAATTTCTGCATGTAAAAAAAAAAGAAAGATATTCTGATTCTGATTTCGGACTCAGTGTGCAAGGATTTTTAGAATGAAATTTGTACACTCTAAAAAATGCTGGGTTAAATACAAACCAGCGCTGGGTAAAATATGGACAAACACAGCTATTGGGTTGTTTTGACCCAGCAGTTGGGTAGAAGGTTGGGTTGAACATTTAACCCAACCACTGGGGCAAAACAACCCAGTTGCTGTGTTTGTCCATATTTGTATTTAATTGAGTGTACATGCATGGAATGAAAGACAGATTGCATGCTGAATTTATTTAGTTCGGGTGTCTATATGTCATTCTAACAAGAAACTATGCTTCCAACCACTGGCTGAGAGCTGCAGTTCTAGCCACACAATGTTGTGATGCTGTTTGCGAATGTTCATTGGAAATATGGATTCTGGAAACACCAAATCGTTGAACTATGTATCTTGGAGACGTTGCCACAGTTCTTTTGGATTCAGTCTGTCTCAGTTTCTTCGTGTCATTCCAGACAGACTGGATGATGATCAGATCAGATCTCTGTGTGTGGAGCACTGGCTGTTGTCAGACTCCTTGTGCAAACAAATATCTCACTGGATTATTACAATTAATGGCAAAAATAAATGTTTGGAAATGTAAACTGAGGTTTCCTACTGACACACTATAGCAAAAGATAGAAATAACTGACTTAAAATATATCTATAGCTAGCTAAGTATGCTTTTTCAAAAACACACCTAAAATCGGGTCGAGAAAAGCATGATAAATGCAATGCTAAACACTTATAATAAAATGGAACTATATAATAATGTAGCCCTATAGAATAGAAAAGCCTAAAATTAGTATCTTTTTTTCTTGTACAGGTTCAAAGGCAGTAATTTTTTGGTGCAGATTCATTAATTATTGTTAATATTGCTAATATTAATATAATTTGTATCTTAGTGTTTCATGTTAGTCTAGTAACTTCTGGTGTTGTTTATATATTAAAAATGACCATAATCACTTTTGCGACATTATATTGAACAATACTGCATTTTGTTGGGCCTATGCCTATGTACACTCTTATAAATAAAGATTCCACAAAATAACCATTTCTAGTTCCACAAAGAACCTTTCAGTGAACAGTTCTTAAAAGAACCAGTTCCTTTTCTTACTGTGAAGAACATTTTAATAATCTAAAGAACCTTTTGTGGGATGGAAAGGTTCCATGGATGTTAAAGATTCTTCATGGAACCATCAATGCCACTCAAGAACCTTCCAGTTTGCACCAATTTAGCTATGTTAGCTTTATGTCCAATGTCAAGTCTGTGTTCTGAAGCAAAACCAGTTGAGAACCACTGATCTGCATTACTAACCGGTCGGTCACGGGTTCAACCCCCTTAAGCTTCAAGTGACCGTCCTGAATGCTGAATGAGCCACCTGTTCATGACGGACACAGTAGACCAACACGTGATCTGTGTGTTCGTTGAGATTAGTGTTAGCCATTGCATGAAAACATTCTGAGAATAACACTGCGGTCGGTAACTAACCAATATATTCTGTCGTGTGTTGTTGAGTGTGTTTGTGATCACAGATGGCTGACGGCACCGCTGCAGCTGTTGTGTGCAGCTGCCATGACTACTCTTACCGAGATTGGTTTTGGCTCAGCTGGGGCAGTTATACGACAGCAGGAGGGCATTATGGGTAAACGGTCATGTGGTGTGATCTGTTGCATGAACATCTTTCACAGTGAGTGTGTTTGTGTACCTCTCTGTCATGGTGTAGATTTTGATTACAGATTCACACACACGCTTACAACAGCAGCTTACTGATCCACACACAGGGATATGATTCATAATAATATTGATTTTCAACCTCAGTGAATTAAAATGGTTATTTACATCATAAATAAAGGGAGGCAGGGGTTGACCTTTGTAAAATGAATTTCCTGAATATATTTAGTCACGATCTGTTGATGTTCATTTTCCACAGCCAACGCAATCTCACAGGATTTGGAAACAATTTTTGGCAAATTTTATTTTGTATGATGCTTTTGCCCCAGTGACAGTTACAGTAAGTTTAGTAACATCAGTGATACATAATAACGTGAAATCGCCACATCGTAAAAAAGTTCTGTTTTTCATGAGATCAGGTTTACACAACCGATATTGTCTTTTGGAATCTCCAGCACACTTAGTCAAACATCTTTTAACATAATCTTAAAAAGCTGTTGCTGTTGTTGTTAGCTTAGCAACTGAAGCTTAACAAAAAATAGCATCAAAATAAATTTGAGGCATTTGCTTCTATAAGCCTTTGCATGGAATAGTAGTAAATTGTGAATGTTAGAGTAGTTAGAAAGCTGATTAACCTCCAGATATAGGAGGTGTTTACACAATACTGTTTCAACTAAAAACACTTGCATGACAATGTGTTTTCAGAGCCTGAAATTAAAACTTTTGAAAACGGGTTTCACTACATGTGTTTCTTTACATTGCCAGCTACTGGCCTGGCATGGATAAAGCAGCGTTTTTAGTCAGATCTGTGTGAATGTGTGAATAAATTTGACCATGTTGTCGTCTGTACGCAAATCATTTTGAAAATGCAAAGTATAAACTCTTTAGTTTATAGCACAATTGCTTTCATGTAAAGATATCCATAGACACACCTGTTCCTCTGCACCAATCAGATTGATCTGCTGATCATTAGCAGCAGATATTCTGGTATGGCAAGGGATTTTTAAATCAGTGTTCATAACTCAAAATACAGAGATTTACAGTGGAGATCAAAATGAGAGAACAATCTATATTTCATCACTCAAAATTTGAAGGAATATTAGCTGTACACTCTCAGAAATAAAGGTACAAAAGCTATCAAAATATTCTGTGGGCGTGGACCTTAGAAAACAGTGTAGCAAAAGATGATTAAAACTATTTTTGTTACCTAGTTAGGTTCAGAATGAATAGGAAGTGTACAGGCTCTTAAGCTACTGATATGTACTTTTAAGCACATCTGTACCAACAACTAGTTGCTCACCTGCTCTGCTTTGATCTAGTTTAGTACAAATATTGTAGTGGGTTTCTTTCTCCAAGGATTTTCCAAAGGTTTTCAGCCGACCGCTTAGTTCAGTGGGCAGACCTTTCATTGTTTCCAAGAGTGTTCTTACACTCTCAGAAATAAAGGTTCTCCACTGGGCAGGAATTTTTGTACTATTAGGTTAAAATTTGTACTTTACTAATATGTACTTTTAAGTACCAAAACGCACCCTTTTCAGTACCTTTTGTCGGGGGCATTGTCTTGCATGGAAATTGCTGACTGATTGGGAGATGCTTGCAGGGAAGGAACTGCATGTTGCTGAGGGAGGTTCTGGTAAACATTTGCATTCACCCTGTAATTTGGCTATATAAGAGGTCTAAGCTCCTACTGCAGAAAACATCCACCAAACCATGACACATCCTCCTCCACCTTTCACTAACTTCTTTACTCCCTTGGGCTTCAGTCTTTCCTCAGTTTGACACCGAACACAATGTTTCCCAAAAGACCCAAATAAATGAAACTTGCTCTCGTCACTAAAGTGAGCTTTGGGCCAGTTCTCCTCTGTCCACACAACATGCTCCTCAGCAAAGGTGAGCCTAGTCTTTTGAGTCTTTCTGCTGATGAGAGGCTTCGTCACTGCAGAGTGCGCTTCTCTTAAACATGCCGAGAGACAGATCCTTACTCTGTTCAGTGCTGAACTGGCAAGCAATTCCAGCTGCAGTGTTGAACCGATTCCCCATCGAGAGTCTCTGCATTATCCTGGCCTCTCGTGCATTTGTCTTAAATGGACGACCAGCCTTTTTGGGGGACTTGACTGAATTAGTGACATTGTAAACCTGAAATAAAAAAAAATCACAGATTTGGAATGACAACGGACCGTGTGAGGACTGTCGTAGAACATGAACAACATAAGTATTGTTCTATGTCTTAAAACTGGTGATATAATTTCCCCCTCCTTAGTCTTTTTTATTTTTATTTAGTCTAACTTGACAGTTTAATAGGTGTTGTGGGATCACAACACCTTTTAGAAAAACTTGTTTTCTTAGTTTCCATGTGACATTAAATACAGACCTGATTGTTCTTAAATCTCAACTTGCTATTTTAAAAAAACATTTGAGAAAATCCCTTTAAAAACATCTCCAGTGATCCAGTCATTAAAAGCTGTCACTGCTGACCTGGCAGAGATGTGTTCCCGTCCGAACTAACAGGGAACATTCTCACAATTACCACTGACATTTTTTTATATGTATTCTTATAATGTTACGAGAAAACATTATTGGAATGTCCTTTTGATGTTATTTGTGCTTAATGAACGTTCTCATGATGTTAAGAGAAAATATTCTTAGAATATTACAAATAATTTCAAATAACATTATATTTTGGGGAACAATCAAATTAGTGGAATGTTGTTATAAACGTTTTAGTAACCTTTAAATGATGTCATAATCACGACAAGAAAACATTTCAAAACAATGTTCCCACAATATTTATTATTACCTAAATGTGTTAACTGGACTGTTACTTATCATTTACACAATCACAAAATATGTGATGTAATACTGGGAATTTGTAATAAAAAATGACAAATTGTATACCAAATATAACTATAATTTACATGTAAGAATAAGTGCAAAGTTGAATCTTCCTGACTTTTGACCATTTTATGCATTTATTAAGGGGAAAGTTTACATCTCTGCATGAAAATGTGTTTCAAAGGCGCGTGACTCCCTCTATTGGTACTTGATCTGAAGGTCTAGAACATGAACAAGAGGATCAAGAACATTCTTTTGGGATTCTTTGATCTAGAAAACAGTCATTATGTGAAAATGTAATTAAGGATTAGCTTACTCTAATTTTGGTATCTTGGCGAATCTGAGCACATTTGAGACATTGCTTTCAATGTTCAGTTTAGAAATTTTGTTGTGCATTTGTCATTTTTATTAATTTCTTTATTTTTAAAATGTGTATATATATATTATTTATAAAGTTTTAGCTCGTAGTTTTGGATCTGTTTTTAGTTGTTTTAATACTACAACTGATTGCTTCTGTTGTCCTCATTTGTAAAGCGTCTGCTAAATGACTGAATAAAATGAATAAATGAATGAAGCTGGGAGTCTTCAGCAAATTCTCCATTTAATCTGAATGAACTGAGCTCAGCTGCTGGAAATGTAAGTGCATATTTTATAAAGACATTAGCCCAAAATGACACTCGGTAATCATTCTGAAGGGCCAGAATATCAATCATGCTCTGAATGTCTCGGCTTCATCTCACGCTGCTCAGCACAGATCAGTCATCAACCCGCGTGTTATTTGGACCCTCTCTGATATACGTGGCAATTTCATTCATGCCAATGTTAATTACCGCAGCCCTCCCCGCTTCACTCAGAGCTTTTTATCTCCTCTAATTGTGTATTATTATAAACTATATCTAAAGATCTATTAAAGAGGTCATGCCAGCTGTCTCCGCTGTTCACCGTCTCATTCTTAACAGAAACAAATGTGTTCAATAACCTCTGAGAGAGCTTTAGCGCTCATTATTCCCTCATAAAAACAGACTGAACCTATAAACCATCAAATTAGAGTCAAAAAGGATGGTTAAGAAAGCATATGGCAGTGATTTGCTGCTGTTGGTGAGTTAGAGTCAAAGTCAGGTCTATAAAAGAGAAACGAGAGCTTCATCATTTCAATCATCGGTTGTGCTCCTCGTCCTTAGGCTACACTACTGAAGGACAGATGATGTGTTCAATGCAGACTACAACGTTCAAACTCATTAGTGAAATCAGTGGCTTTGTCAAACGCAGAGAACTAACCGGATTGGGTTTTCAATGAGCTTCATTCTTTATTAATTGTAAGCTCTGCGTGTCTCTAATTGACTGAACATAAGACTTCACATCAATATAAGATACTGCATGTGGAAAATTGTGTTTAGTTTACTCAATATTTTAAAACCAAATTATGTGAAAATGTGAGTGTGTTAGCTCACTGCTACAATGCAAGTATGTGTGTGGTTTTAGTGTGTTGCTATGTGGTTGCTAGGGTGTGTTTTTAGTTTGTTATGTGGTTGCCAGGGTGTTCTAAGTGTTTTACATGTGTTGCTATACAGTTCTGCATGTTATTAAATGTCTTGCCATTTGGTTAATAAGGTGTTTTTAAATGGAGTGGCTAGAATGTTTTCAGTGTGTTATGTGGTTGTTAGGTTTTTCTGAGAGATGTATTGCGTTGCTATGTGGTTGCTAGGGGGTTCTGAGTTTTTTAGTGTGTTGCTACGCAGTTACTGGGGTGTTCTTAGTGATGTTATGTGTTTAAATGTGGTTGCCAGGGTGTTCTGGGTGTTTTTAGTGTGTTGCTATGCAGTTACTGGGGTGTTCTATGCGGTTGCCAGGGTGTTCTGGGTGTTTTTAGTGTGTTGCTACGCAGTTACTGGGGTGTTCTGAGTGATGTAATGTGTTCCTACGTGGTGGCTAGGGTGTTGTGAGTGTGTTGTGTGGTTGTTAGGTTTTTCTAAGAGATTTATTGTGTTGCTATGTGGTTGCCAGAGTATTCAGAGTGTTTTTTTTAACCATGTAACATTGTGGTTGCTGTGTGTATTTTAGTGTGTTGCTATGTGGTTGCTAGGTCTCTATGATATTCTGGTTTCTAGATTTGATAACGTTTCTAGATTTATCATCTGGGCAATATCATACATTCAATTGCCTCAAGTAATATTACCGCACTTAGATGTATAACTGTAGAACAAATAATGCTGGATGATGTGTTATATGCCAAATTGTATTAGTTATTATTAGCGGTTTGTTTAAATCCCTAACTATAAGTATAGCAAAAGCAATGGTGATGTTTGTGATGTGACTGATTCTTGTTAACTGATCAGAACCATAATCATGATCTTTACTGCTGTCATTCATTCACTAAAGCATGTGTGTGTTTGTATGTCCACCCATAATCTCTTTTCTCTGTCACAACCCTTCCTTCCTCATTGATTTATTAACAATCCCAACAATTCAAACAAGTGAGTAAACCAATTCCTTGCCCCCTCAACCGGTTTACCACCAATGAAGGAAGTCAACACTGTTTGTCTTTATTAGCATGAGCGCACATGTGCGGTCGTCACGTCAAGTGTAAGGAACCGTTGTCAAATAACTAATGAAAAAGCAAATAGTCAGGCCAATAAAACTTATTTTGGATAGGACTTTATTACATCAAGCTGACGTTTCGTGATCAATGACTTTAGGGGTACAAAAAGGCTAGGAATAAAAAAACAGACAAGAAGCATTGGACGACGACTAGAGCGCTGCAAGAACATCAAACTAAGGGTGAGTGAAGTTTCTGAACGAGTTTCCGTCACACATGTGATTGTTAGGGGGGTGGGGAAAGTTGTCTTTCACCACTAAAAGTTCTCATTTTCATCTTTTTAAGGTGTGGAAATGTCTCTTCTCACAAGTCTGATGCAAGTGTCCATCCTTGCGATCTTTCTCATCCAGTACGCCACCAGCCTTCCGGTTCTGGGCAGGTCAGGTCACGTTCAAAACCTCAAAAAAGAATTGAATTTTCAACCTCAATCTGATCTTCTGAGCAGTGTCTGAAATAGAAAGAAGTCGTGTAGATTCAGGCCCGTCAAATCTTACTCGATTTTCTTCTGTACTTTCTTGTTTCTTCCTTCCACTTGCTCCAGTTCTGTCTGGAGGTGATAAGAGTTTCCATATTCTTAGCTTTTGTTGTTTTTTCTGAAGCGCACATGCCAAATAACCGTGTTTCCACAGTTTCACAGTTCACCGGCTCATTTATGTTTTGGCCTTCATCACCACAGGTATCTCGGAGAAGAGGACAGCATCTCAACAACGGACATCTTTTCACCTAGAAAGATGTTATTTCCCAGAGATGATTCAGATGACCGAGACGGGTGGGTCTAATAAACTTTATTGTTATTAAACAAGTCACTTTTGTGTTCCCGTTATGCTTATTCAAGTGCAGGCCGCCCCCTTGTGGACAACACTGGCTCTTCTCAGCAAGTTTCTTGCAGTATCTATTTGTATCAATTGATAAAGTTTTAAAATGAGATCTTTTGAGCCTTTTTTTCTGGAAAATACTTTGATATACTTGTCATACTCGAGTCATTTGAATCCTCACTTTGCCATCGGATCTGATCCATATCTCCAGGAGATCCGGGCTTCAGACGAGGCAGTTGGGCGACATTGAGTTCACAAACAGATATGCTGAACTCCTCAAATCCAAAGCTAAAATCACATCCATCTGCACCTTCCTGAGACGCATGCAAAGCAGCAAGAAAAGGTAAAGCCTATGCTCATCCTAGACAAATCTCTCAAAAGCATCATTTGATTGACATTATGTATAGTTGAGAAATGTAAGGGGAAGTTTCAAGAATAGCATTCTCTGAGCCGCTAGCAAGCTTGGTTATTGTTGAATATTGCTTTAATAGGGTATAGGTTTATTTTGTGGTAGTAAACAGATTCAATTATCACCTGTGTTGGGGAGTAGCTAGTTACATGTAATTTAATTACAAAATAAATGTACGTAAAAAACAGTGTTATAGCTATTAAACTATTTCTTGTGATTTTAAATCAGTATTTAACCTCAGAATGATCTCAAAGTAAAGAGGTGCTAAAGTTTGATTTAGTGGCTGTGCTTTTAAATTAAATTATCATAATCTTAACTCAGATGATGAAGGTTTATGAAAGTCTGTAACATGTAATCTGTAACCTATTACATTTCCCAACACTGATTCTCACTAAAACTAACTATAGTTTGATCATATTCTAACTCTGTTTTGTTTCATTTGATTCATAATGATAATAGATTTCTCTTAACGTGTCATGATCTTTCACAATTGTTTCTTTCTGGAAAGTGCATAGCTTTTCTCTTAGCAGTAAGCTAACCCAGTTATCAGTATATAATGATACATAGTAATACGTATGTTTTTGCTCTCAAACGATGTATTGTAGCTTGAATGACGTTTCGTGCTCTGTGTGTTTGCAGCGGCTTCGGAGGAGAAACAGACAGATTGATTTCCCTGATGAGACAGTATTCATGTCCAAACATGTACCAGTGAAGACATCAGCTTCACAATGTTTGAATCCGTTTTAACATGTTTAATGCGGTTTGTATATATTTGAATAAATAATGTGAATGTGTCTCATAAAACTGCAGATTCAGTCAATAAGATTTCAGATGCAAATTAAACTCTGGATTTGAGAATGGTGTCTTGTCTTGTTTATGAATCCACACCTTTAGCTCCTCAAAGACACATGCTGGTTTATAAATGTAACACTTGACAATAAGTTCATGAGTCTTTATAACAGCTTTATAGTGCTAAAAACTTTCATGCTACTATCATGTGCATGACCCACAAGATCATAATTAATATACGACCAATCACAGACTGCTGTAGATTATACGAGGTGACAATAAACAGGAGTTGTATGTGAAGATGCATTTTACAGACAGAACAGATGTATTGATAAGATCTTAATCAAAACTATGAATATGATAATAAAAGAGACATACCTTTCCTGTATTTGGTGTCTTTTGGACATAAAAAGTAGAATATCAAACTGTTTTTAAAATAACTTTTTGAGTAATCATCATTGGAACATTTTGTTCAAGCTTAGGCAAATAAATGTAAGCGTTTATGAAACAAAATCCATGGAATGGAAGATTAAAAACATCCTATTATAGGGACAGATACTAATTATGAAGTACTCTAAACGTGTTTCATTTGAGAATATGTATTTCAATACAATTAATCTCCACTCATTAATTGTGTTATAATGTTTCTGAAACGTAACAGCATTGATTAGGTAAGATGGGAACTAGTAATCTACTGTAACTAATTCAGTCTGAGTTCTGCTTACAGTCTTTGTCTGATGAAATTCAGCTGTCTGAATTATTATATTTTATATAGATCTCATATTGTATGTTCTATACAGGTCAAACTGAACCATTACAAGTAATGCAGTTTTTGTAATGCCATTAATTGATAGCATCTCGACAGTTATGCGTTATGATTTATGATAGGCTATGTTCCTGTTGGATAGAAAACCAGTGCTAATGTTTTGACCGAATGACTCGGTTTTGAATCAAGTTTGATAAGAGTTAGTAGAAAAGGGTATTCGGCGTTTTGAAATGTAAAGTTTGTATTTGGTTTTGTGGTTTTGGCCAGAAAATGAACAGTTTTGCTAATAGTGTGATGTAGGTGTGTTGCTGTGTTAAGAGTTTAGGAAAAGTACTTTACGTATTTTAAAGTTTGTTATCAAACTGTTATATGATCTGTTAGCGTTCACATAACTTTTTCTATTATTAGCTATTCTAATATTATATTTATAAACTCGTGTCCTTTTGTTCATTTATAAGCAGGTAATGCATCTGGTAATACGTTATTACTGTAAAATACATCCAAAATGGGGAAAAAATTATCACAGTAATTGTTGTATTTAAAAAAAAAGATAAAAAATGAAAAATGAAAAAGAAAAATGTGATGCAAGTGGGTAGATAGGAAAAATTTGGGAGTTTAAAGTCCTGTAAAAGGTTTCAATTTTTTTAAATACACTTCAATATGCTTAAAGTTCAAATGGTGTTTTTTATGACTATGAATAATCCTTAAATGAATATTGTTTTTAACATTAAGATCATATTCTGTGCTGGGGACATGAGGGCACTGAATACCAGGATTGACCCACATGCAGTAAACCTAGACAGTATTACCTCAACAGTACTTTTATTGTAAGCAAATTATGAGAAAAAACTACTTGTATTGGGTTCAATATCCTCAAACGTTTCTCAGTGTAAGATTCCTACAGCGAATGAGTTGTTAGCTACGACGTCCGTCATGCTAATGCTGTTTTTAAAGAAGGAACTGTATCGTAGGTAGGTCAAGCAGTAATATCTTTATCGCATCTTTCATCAGTTATGCGCAGTAATAGAACAAGATTACGTATTACCAGCCTGGTCATGTTTATGGTATTACAGTATATGAGAGTCAGATACGATTGCTACAGTTGGTTGCTTGAAGATTGGTGTTACCGTACGTGAAACCTCACCCACTCATGACTTACTGGCATGTGTTAAAAAAATCAAAAGTGAAGAAGTCATTTATGCTTTTCTATCTAGTTTATTTCAGTCATAAAGTCATACAAGCACTTGAATTTGCTTCTAGTGCCCATTATTGATGACAAAGTTCCCCGTATATGGCACTTTTTGTTCAGGAATCAGAAATAAAATAGCTGCTAAATTTGAGCTAATCTTCAACATTTAATTGAATCTCCGAAAAACACAATTAGTTCATTTTACAATTTAGCTTCAGTTGTATTTTACATTGTCTGCCTCACGTTTGAAGATGCCTGAATTGTATCACATTTTGGGAACGACACTGATGCTAACCATATGCACACAACTCAAAATAATTGTTTTGTATTCATCGTTCTTCATTGTGATCGTGGTTTATGAGATGTACACGCAAATGTAAAGCAGCTGTGTTCATGTCTGAGGCAAAAGTCCACCTGTGCTCATCTTTATAGCCAATAAATCCAAGATAAGCGTCCGTCTCAAAGGTTAAGCTTGAAGTCTGGTTCTCACATTAGCTATTGCTCACAACTGCGTGATGGGAATTTGATTCAGTCGAAACAAAGGGATTCGTCTTCGATATTCCTTCATTGATCCATCACCTAACAAGAAAAATGGATTTGAGGCCTAAAGGATCTGCTGCTGTTTTCGTCCTGGTCCTTTTCACACTCAGCAAGTTCAGTGACGCACAAAGTAAGTTCTGGAAGATTGAGGATGAAAAATCATATGCTATCAGGTTTTCTTTTGTAGGCTGAAACAGTTTCCCCGGTGATTTTACAGCTGACAAGTTATAGCCTGCTGTTATGATCACATATAGACTTTCAAAATAGATGTTAAGATACTTATTATTGAAAGTATTACAATTTAAAGTTGTACAGCTAGCGTTGTAGTTATGGTTAACTGGTCATCAAGGCAATTGTTTCAAGTCGAGGTAATTCAGGAAATTATAAGGGAGTGTTTAATGTTTAGGTTTAATCACCTTTTTTACCACCACAATGTACAGTATTGTTTTTAGAGTAAGATGTGCATATGTCTTATTATTTCAAGCAGTATTTCAACTTTACACAAAATCCTTATTACATGAATTAGAAGTAGGCCTACATTACACACTCCAGAAATGTCTGCTCGGTCGTATTTGTATAAAAATAACGATGACTTTGAAATGCTTGAATTCTAGATATATTATAGACCAGTTTGAAGAAATCCTACCCAGTGAATTTGTTTTGTTTCTTTAGCAGTTTTATTTTCAGTCATCATGATTTTTTAAACGATTTATTGCTTTGTATTTTCTAACATTCATGTTCTTTCAGTGTCAACCAGGACCATTAATTAAAACATGAATTTTTTTTCTGAATGACACAGACCTTTGCTCGGTGCCTGGTAGTATACCGCTATTTATTCATGAAAACAACAATATTGGAGACATAATTACAACCCTCAATGCTGGGGATGGGGTGACGGCTGTAATCACTAGTCAAGATCCAGAGGGTTTCTTCAGGCTCAGTGGTAACGACCTCATCGCTGAAATTGTGCTGGACTATGAGGTTAATATTGTGTATCTTATAAAGTGTCTGGTTTTGTGTTCAGCTAATACACTCTAAATTGATCATTTCAAAGCCTGTTTCCTGGGATGTAAAATACTAAGTACATAATTACTTTTTTTTAATATGTCAAATCCATTTTACACCTTATGTTTCAATTCAATTAAGTGCTTGATTTTTGAAAAGAGATGTCTCTTTACTCAGCATTAGTCTTGATCTAAGCTGGTTTTGGTTTCTCAATTACCACTTAAACTTAAGTAAGTAAAAACTTAAACTTATTTTCCAATTTCAGGTTTTCCGTCTGGGTTTCAGGATTTCAGGATTTCAGTTTAACATGATGTAGTTTTATTGTCACAGGACAATAAGGATGAAATTCTTTAAATCTTGAAATTAAAAAGCTAATAAAAAGTGATTTTTAAATGCCTATACATATATATTTGTGTGTGTGTGTGTGTGTGTGTGTATGTTTAATGCCTATATTGTATATATATGACATATATTACAAGGAGAAGGTGTGTTTTCAGTGTGTTATAAATCATACAGTGTGAGGTGTGTGAGGGGGGGGGGGGTAGCACATATGTACAGTATAAAAACCCATTACGGGGTCCCCGTAAACCATACTTTTAAGTATGATTTCATAATTTTGAATTGGGTAAAATTATTATTTCTCAGTACTTTTAGCTGTGTCCTAAGCTATTCTTGCTAAAAAAAACTGTAAATGTGTAGTTTTAAAGATGACATTTTTGGCTTAAGTATATGAGAGCATTTTAATATTTCAAAGCAACCATTTAATTCAGATCCATTTAAAATGCTTTGTGTACAAATTGATAGACCTTTTATGTTTTGTTCTTTTCTTAGACATTTGACCCGAACAAACTTCCAGAGGTGAATATCGAGTGTGTAAAAGCTTGGATCTTTCTCCGTAAGTAAACTATTCAAATGGGGTTTTATTTAAACATCTTGCAGTGTAAATGATTTATTCAACTTCAATTCTTACTTTGTTTGTTTGAAATGTTTGTTTTTATGTTGGTTATTGACGTCCTGCATGTCATATTTGCATTTTTAGACCAAACTGGTTATTAAAATAGCCATTGTCGATATAAATGATAATCCACCAGTGTTTGAAGAGAGTCAATACACACTGAACGTTGATGAGGTACTTTTTTCTTTTAATGTTGCATTTGCTGTACACTTTAATTCTGTTCATTTATTTATTTTATCACAGACAGTTTTTTAAGATCTGAAAGCTTTTACTGATTTTTTGTAGCTATCAATAGTGGGTACCACTGTTGGCCGAATCACAGCAACCGATCCTGATAAAGATGATAGACTTTACTACGAACTGCATTCTCCTGAGGTACAGCTCTGTTCCAATACACCTTCTGAGACAACAAAAATCACAAAAGAATGTGCATAGAGTTTGTATACATTGTATTTAATGGTAAACACAAGTGTCCTCTTGGGAATTTTGTTCTGAAGTATCAGTTTTTTTGGGAATTCTAAAAGAGAATTCCCTTTGAATGTTGGTTCCAAATTATTATTGGAACTCCAAATGTATCCCATTCACAATGTTGGCTTTTGTTCTCTCTCAGGGAGAATTTAAACTGGAGACCAATTTCAATCCCAACATTCTGGTGGAGATGCATCTCTGGATTATGACAAAGTTAAAGAAGTCACAATGACGCTATATGCGCAGGTGAGTTTACTTCACCCAGGTTTAACTTTCAAAGATGCATCTTTTTGTACAAACAACTTTCATTTGATGACTTTTTCAGGACACACCGATTGGATCTACAGCTGTGGTCTCCCACACTGCCTCAACCACCATTGTAGTCAGTATCATTAGACATTGACAATCGTCCACCATGGTTCCAGCCCTGTACAGAAACTGCGATTGACAAAAGCACAATCTGCTTGATGTCTGGTTATAACGGGAATGTCAACTTAAATGAACAAGCGGTGGGTTTTCTATCCAAAGCACTTGTAGATAGAGGTCTGATGTTGAGTCAAACCATTTTAAATGTTATATAGTTATGGTTATTTCAAAGTGCCCCAACAAACACCAACTCACATTATAAAGATGGCTAATGGATGTAGAAATATCAGGAAACATCTCATTTGATCCATTTGTTGGGGCAGTGTGAGTTAGCCGAAGGTGGTGGATAGATTTTGAGATTAGCGTGTCAATTGAGAATAAGGATGTTGATGTACACCACAGCCAGGTCCTTTGTCCTTGGAGCCAGGTCCAGTCATGGCCATTGATGGTGACAAAGGCAGGAACGATCCCATTAGTTATACCTTTCTTGGAGGTGAGATATTTTATTGTCTATTTTATTGTCCTTATGTGTTGAAATTAAGAACTTCAGGACGAGTCGACAGGTTTTAATTGGTACATTTTACATGTTCAGGAAATGAGAGAAGTATATTTCAAATCGACACTGACACCGGGAGCATCACAATGCAGGAACCAGTAAAAGAGGCAGGAACAATTGTTCTTACAGTCATGGTGAGAGAAACAAAATTCTTTTTGAATGTTACATGCAAACAAAAGCTGCATTTTGGAGCCACTTTATATTTTCTATATGCTCTTAAAAATAAAGGTTATTTTTTTTGGCATTGATGGTTCCCTGAACAACCTTTAACATCCATGGAATCTTTCCATTCCATAAGTGATTATTTGGATTATTAAAAGATGGTTATTTTAGGAACTGTTCACTGAGAGGTTCTTCGGAGAACCAAAATAGTTATTCTATAGAATCGCTGAAAAACCCACTTATAACAGCACTGTGACTGCAGTGGAGTCATTCAGACTCCTGGGCACCACCATCTCCCAGGACCTGAAGCGGGACAATCAAATAGACTCCATTGTGAAAAAGGCCCAGCAGAGGTTGTACTTCCTTCGCCAGCTGAGAAAGTTCAACCTGCCACAGGAGCTGCTGAAACAGTTCTACTCTGCCATCATTGAATCCGTCCTCTGCACGTGAATAACTGTCTGGTTCAGCTCAGCGAAATCTGACGTCAGAAGACTACGGAGGGTCCGGACTCTTGAGCGAATCATTTGTACAACCCTCCCCACTCTCCAAGAACTGTACTCATCCAGAGTGAGCAAAACTGGCCCTTGTCAATCATGACCTCCTAATAATCCCCATACACTCGGCTGTCTTTCTCTCCTCTCCACCTGAAAAATCACTCCTGGACCCCTCACTCTCTCTCCTCTCCATCTGGTGTGTGGTGAGCAGCACTCTCTCTCTCCTCTCCACTCTGGTGTGTGGTGAGCTCTTTGAACCTCTCTCTCCTCTCCACCTGTTACCGTCTGACTCTCTCTCTCCTCTCCACCTGTCGGTGTGTGGTGACGCTTGTCCTGTGGCACATCATCCAAGAGCTCTGGTGGGGTTGAAGCACATGATTGTAAAGTGCTTTGGGTGTAGAACGACCAGACACATTCATCATTCATTCACAGAAACAAAAATCACTCTGTTTCCAGCACACCCCCTTTCCTCACGACACTACAGGCAACCAGAACGACCAGACACAGAAACAGTCCATCTCATGAACGCGTTGACATTAAACGTGGAACACACAACACTATTATACAATTATTTATTCACCACTCAAATATATTTTTCATTTCAAATTTACACATGTCAGACCTCACACATAATTGTCTATATTATATATTGTGTTTTTGCTATTTTGTACATATTTGTATATTGTTCTTTTATTATCTGTGTCTTGTCCTGTTGCTGTCATTCTGTTGCACTGTGGTTGCTTATGTCACTATAACAAATTCCTCATATGTGTAAACATACCTGGGCCAATAAAGCTTATTAACATTCTCTCATTCTCTCATATAATAATGGAACCATTATTTTGGAGTGTACTTCTTTCCCCAAACACATTTCCCCTCTGTCTCCTTAGGCATTTCAGAAAGTGAACCCTGATCAGTTTGCCACCACTACAGTCATCCTGAAGGTGGTGGAATCCAGCAACTTCCCTCCGATCTTTGTGAAGTCCAGTTATGAAGGCTTCATCTCAGAGGATGCAGGTGTGGACAGCCTGGTGCTGGAGAGCAAAACATCCAACAGACCCCTCAGAGTACAGGCTACAGATGAAGACTTTTCTAGTGTAAGAACTCCGAGACAAACAGCATTTTAGTCTGTGTGCATGTGTTCAATTCAAGATGCAGAATTCATTATTAAAGCACATATAAAACATACAGCAGGATTAGTGAAAATTAGTGTAATCAATCAGAAATCATTTTTACATAAACATTTGCGTTGGGTTTATGGACATCAAGTTCATTCTTGCATACATTTCTGCACTGAATTGATTTGTTTGTAAAAAATAATTCTTATAGAAATAATCATGTTTAATTTAATTGACATTAATTTTTATGTAAATTCATAGATGAATATTTTGAATTTAATTGTTCGTCATATTTTAAATCATTCCTAAAAACATTTTCACGTAAACGGTTGCCTTAAAATCAATGTTCAAAAACATTCTTTCATAAATCATCAACATTCTATTCAATATTCATAAAAAACATTCTTGGATTAAATTAAATAGTTTGTAAAACAATTTTTACAAAACTTGTTGCATTGAATTGACTTGTTTGTGAAATTCTCGCATTTCATCGAATCATTCCTTGAAGAAATCTTGGGAAATTATGTTGCACTGAATTAAATGTTCATAAAACCATTTATTTATTTGTGCTTTGAATTGAATTGTTTGTTAAAAATTTATATTTAATTGAATCATAAAAACTATTTTGAGTAACCATTGCAATAAATTCAATGTTCGTAAAACCATTCTTATATAATTGTCTCATTCAATTCAACATTCATAAAAATATTCAGTAAATTGTTGCATTAGTTTACCAACTTGTATTTCATTCTTACATGAATCACATTGAATTTAATAATTTGGGGTACATTAAATTCAATGTTTGTAAAACCCTACATATGTAAATTCTTGGATTGAAATGAATAGCTTATAACAAATAATTTTTATGTAAACACACATTGAATTAAATAATTTGTAAAGCCACTGTTGCACCCAATATATTGTTAGAGCTTACATAATAATGTTTTGAATGATTTACACAAATGTTTGCTGAATGAAGCCTATTATTGTAATATTTGGTGTTAAATGCTAGATTTCTTTCTGTGTAGGGCTATAATCCTCACCTCAGATTTGAGATTACTGACGGCACTGACTTCTCAATCACTCCGGAGGGTTTCATACTCATGGCGAAGACAGTTTCCCCAGGCTCTGTACATTTAGAAGTAAGTACTTAATGTCATATAACATTTCATGCACTTTAGATGTTAGACTATAATTGTTAGTGTATGATTTGAAACATTTATGACCATATTATCCATCGTGATTCAGATGAAGGTGGTTGACACAACCAATGACGAATCAAGCACCGCTTCTCTTGCGGTTGAGGTCACTCCAGGTAAGACCAGACTAATACTGCACGCTATCAAGACTAACCTAAATATGACATGATACAAACAGACGTAATCAGAAGCGTGGGCTAATCAGGGCACTTTCTGGACATCGTAGCTTTCAGGGAACAGTTTGAGCTTGACTGATTTTCAAAGCAATCCATTTTCAGTTGAAGCCACTGAAGGGAAACTTGCATAAATAGTAATGATTAGTAGTGATTGTTTTGGCACATAAATTGAATTTCAAATGATTCACTTGACTCAGTCAACAGCAAAGCTCTTGACTGGTGATTTTTTCTTCAGCGGTTCCCACTACCACTCCAGCCACAACTATCATGACTTCATCCATTATAACACCAGATAGCACTGCTAACACAAAGCTAACAGAAATCACCACCTCCACCTCGCACCCAGGCATCACCACAACTACACGCCCCAGCACAGGTACACTTACGCTAAGCTAAGCTAACTAGCATGCTAAATCTCCTGCTGTGCTGTGTCGTATGCCATTTTGAATGAATGAATCTAGCACTGTGCCTATCACATAGAATTTGCTCACGGTTGCATGCTTTATGTTGCTGACACTTGATACTGGCTATAGAGGGATGCAGTGATGACGTTAGCATCACTCTGGTTCTGGATTTTTTAATTAGCGTTTGGATTATTGCTGGAAATAAGATCTGTGACCAACACATGTCTTGTTCACCCAAATGAACCCAATTCTGAAACCCAAACACTATCGGCAAAAGTAAAAAGCTCATGCAGGTTGTAATCGAACCACACCATGGTTGCATGACTTCAACGTCACTGCTATTAAGCTTTTGTCAACTTTCAATCTTTATATCAAAGTCATTTTCCCTGAAAGCTTGACTTAAACCTCTGCAACTGACTTTTTCAAGCCAAGTAAAAAGCTTCTTAAAAATCACAAAGTAGTATTACTGAAGTAATTTGTTGTAGAATGAAACGTGAAAATATCTTGAGGTTTTGTTAACCACAGACAGACCTTATTTCAGGCATTTCACCCAAAATGCATTGGAAAACCCCATTGACTTTGGGATGATGGAACCAGAAGTGTTAAATTCTAACTTGTTTCTGGGTTTTGGCCTAGTAAAATAGTAAATACATCATCCCTGCAGCACTCTATATGGGTGTGCATTTGTGAAAACACAATAAGCATGTGATTCAAAAAGAATGCAATTGTGAAATTCCAGTAAATGACAGCCATTTGTGTGTATCATTAGTAAACTCACTGAACGTTTACTTTAAGGATCCCATGTTTTTCTTCCCTCCAGGGGGACAGCAGGTGAAAACGGGCGAGTTCAGTTCGGGTGAAATGGCGGCTGTAGGGGCTTCTTTGGCCGTGGTCATCGTTCTCTGCTTGGTTTGCATTGGAGTGATGGTGCACCGCATCAAGGGTCATAACGCAGACTGGAAGAAGCTTTCTGAGGCTAGCGTCTTCCGGAGCACAGTGAGTTTCCATGAAAACAAACAAATACATGCTATGTTCTAGCTGGGTTGAGAATGATTTTACATCTAGTAGAATTGTCATACTGAATTGAAACATTTGTAAAAACCCTTCTCATATAAATGGTTACATTGAATTGTTGGTAAAACCGTTGTTTGTGTAACTGCCAAATTAAATGTAATAGTTCATTAAAGCACATACAATGTCAGAATAGTCAAATCTGATTTATTGCATGATTATTCTCTTATCGAACTGAAACCCATAAAACCCTGCTTACATGAATTGTTATATTGAACTGATGAGTTGATAAAAAGCATTCATGTAAATTGTCATACTGAATGCACGAAACATTTAGTAGGCCTACTTAAACTTCAAATTTAATTCAGTGTTCATAAAAATATTCTTGTGTACAATTTTGAATTGAACAGTTCATAAAATATTTTTGGCATAAATTGCCAAATTCACTGTTTCTACATCTATTCTTATATTCAATTTGCCAACTGAATAGTTAATAAAAGCATTCAATGTAAATTGGCACACTGAATCATTCAGTTGTAAAGCCCTTTTAAGATAAATTGTAGTACAACAAATCACATTGATTGTTCATAAAACTATTCTTAAGGTTTTTCTGAATCAAATAGCTCATAATTTAAATCACTTGTAAAACCAACATCAATTGTCACATTTCAATGTTCGTAAAACTGATTTTACGTTAATTTTAGGACTGAATTAAATCGTTTGTAAAAGCATTTTCATGTTAATTGTCACATTCCAATGTTTATAAAAGTATTCTTACATAAATGTTTGGTATGGATTGAATAGTTTTTATAAGTCTGCACCATAGTTTTTGCATTGAAATCATTCATAAAACTACAAACGTTCATACTGAATCAAATTCTCACATAATTGGTCACATATTTAGCTGAACAGTCTGTAAAAACAAACATAAATTGTCACCTTCGATGTTGAAAAATTATTTTTAATATAAATTTCTTATTGAATTGAATGGTTCATAAAAGTATTCTATGAAATCTGCTGCATTGAATCAAGTCAGTTGTAAAAACCAAATTGTCATGAAACCACTCTTGCATTAATCTTTGGACTAAAATATATAAATCGTAAAAGCATTCTCACATAAATTCATTGAATCAGATTCTTGCATAATTGGTCAGCGTTCATAAAACTGTTAATACATTACTTAAAACTTGGTAAACTATTCCGTTATTGTTTATATATCTAGATCATATTTGAGAGTAGTATTTTTTTTTTTAACTCATGGCATGGAATTAAATTATTCAAAAAACCATTGAATTGGTCATTCAATGTTCATCAAACCATTACTTCAGGCGAACTTGTCCATTAATGTTAATGTTTCTATATCTAGAGAACATTTCTGAGAGAATCTCTTTATCTCTACAGCTGGGTGGAGGCTCGGGTGGTCCTAAAGAGGGTGTGCAGTACAGTAATCAGGGCTTCCAGCACGATGATGACTCTGGGAGTGTGAACAGTAAGTTAGCAGCAGACCTGGAGAACAAACTGGAGTCCGGACTAAAGCCGCAGCAGAGACGCGGGTCAGCGCAGAAGACGACGACCCTCAGCGCTGTTCTCCAGACCACCAGCAGCCCTTGCACCCGACTCCAGCAGCCTGGCAGAAACCATCGACAGCGAGAAGGAAGTCAAGCCAATCCTGACCAAAGAGCGCCGCAATGAGGAGGGATACAAAGCGGTTTGGTTTAAGCAAGATATCGACCCCAACACTAAAGAGGAAGTGGTGATCATTCCCGACACCGGTGAAGCGGATGAAGACCGTGAGGATGATGATGACAGCGAGGGTGAATACAGGCCTGACGTGGATTCGGATGATGAGGAAGGAGTGTCGTCAGATATGTAGACCGGTTCTCCAGTGCATCGACTGCAAAACACAAGGACTTGAGTCGAGCGCAAGTCTTAGACACTTTAGTACAGTAAGGACTTTGAACGATTCGTTAATGTGTGTGTTCTAAAGTTTTTACAACTGTTTTCCTTACTAGAGCTGGGTATTGTTAAAACTATTTTGATACCGAAACCTTAACTTTGATACAAATTTAATGAAATCAATTTGAACAAGATTACATTATCTGAAAAAACGTTGGTTTTATTTTTCAGCTTGTTGACGTTTATACACTCACAGACTCATCTCCACTGCATAAAGGAACAAAACATAACCAACACAATAAATCAGTGTTTTAATAAAGTTCAAATAGTTTTCAGTTTACACACCTGTACTCATCTCCATCTGCATCAAGGTGATTTTTTGATACTCAATCGAACTCGATACCCAGTCCTAGTCCTTACTGTATGTTAATAGGTCTGTAAATATGCTAAACCAAATTAATATCATTTACACTTTCTAGCATGAAAGATCAACCTGAAATCACAAGTGACCACATTTGCTTTCTAAATATATGTTCTCGTTTTTATTGTGAGTGTTTCATCAGCGCACATTTTTAAAGGAAAAAAAGCTAAATATGTTTTTTTTTCCAATATTGCTCAGAAATACATCAGATTATGGAAGTTAAATAGGTTGAGAACCGTATTTCATGTTGACTAAGTGCTGTGTACAAAAACACTTACATTATTATTTTTTGTATACAATCTATTCTTTGTAGAAATCAATTTACTGTTAACATGGAAATAAATAATAATTACTAAAACTGGTGTCATTTATTCTATCACCTAGCAGAATTGCAAATAATGTATGTTTTTTTTCGTTATTTTTTTGTGGCTAAATGAACTTCTTGGTTTACTTATAGTTGACTGCATATTACCCGGGATAAGAGAAAGCATTTTAACATTGAAATTGCTGATAATTTGTGGCCTGTATAACGAGACAGTTGCTATAACAACCTTATGACGGTGAAGTATGTATTTATGTGTTGTGTTTGTGACGTTGCAGTGGACTGCTGTCCTCTTTACTCGTGCACAATCATAAACTCTTCTATAACAACTTACATCAGTTTTAATGATTAACCTGAGAACTGGGATCTGTCTGTGAATGCTGTATTATTAGTTTGCATGCTATTACATACTGCAATCTATAGCACAAAGAAACACACTGGAACAGATCTTTACAAATGAGTCTGTCACGGGTCATATTTCACCACACAAAGCAAGAAATATTTTGTTTCATGAAAATTTGGCCAGTTTTTGGACCATTAAGTCCTCTGAAAAATTAAAGTGAATATTAAGTGGTTCACTCACTGAAACTTTATCTCAAAAGGTTTCATTTGATCATTTTAAGCACTATAGTAAAGCACGTAGTATATTTTATTTTTATGAAAAGGGAAGAGCTCCATCTTAAGGGACAGTGATGCTAACTGTGTCAAAACAACTTGGTCTGGGGACAAATAAAAAGTTATTCTAGAAGTGAATAAGTAAATGTTGGCATGACAGCCAGTGATATTATACAGTAGGTAAGCAAAACATCAAGAAAAATACCATAAAAATAATAACAACAACTACAATAACATTTAATAAAAACAATAGACCGAAAGAGAAGGTTTCTTCTTCAGAATCCAACAAACTGCAATCAAATCTGAACATGTTACACGTTGATTAGTCGCCTTCTACTGGAGAAATGAACATGAAAAATACAATAAATAAATGTGTACCAGAGTTTTTGCGATGTTGGCTTCCCCCAAAGCGTGTTTGGACACTCAAGCCTTCGCTGTTTTTGTCGCTCTTCTGAGGAAGATGTCATTCACTTGTTTTTTGCAATGTTTCTTAAGTTTCTTATAGGTTTGGAAAATATAAGTGTAATATTAATGCTTCCTGACCGCATACATAAATAAAATAGACTATCCAAAGCTCTGTTAATCCTAAAGCAGTCAGAACTCTATCGCTATATTCATCCTCTGTGTCCTGACCTGGCAACACATTTGTATGTGTGTACTGTACAGGTCATGTGATTAATTTGATAGTGTGTATGATTACATGTTGGCATTAATGTGAACTGTTTGGTGTTTTGCTAGCTGTGTTTATATTTTGAAACACGCCGTGCTCACGTTTAATTAATTAAATCAGAGCCGTATAAAGTTTAATGATCACATTTAAACAATAGGACGATATTTCAAGTTTGAGACTTTGAAGCAGCACTTTAATCTAACCTTCAGCTAACAGACACACGTATTACATCCACGCAAGTTACTGAACTCGCACTATATGATATTACAGAAAGTTGTCCGATCCAGTTCCTTTCACACAGCAGTGTTATTTCTCTTGTTCATCTGCACGTTATCATAAAGACACTCTTGTGCTGGGCTACTTTACTAGAGACTGCATTGATTGTGCTGCATTCCGCTTACAGTATATCAGTGGAACATACCAACTGCACAAACTGTGTGGGGGGAACCTAAACTGAACCATTCACTATATAGGCTACTGCAACTAGGGCGTCACTGAAAATGAGTGTGAGTTTGTTTACAGACAGCGGTTGTCATTGCTGCAAACTCCCATATAAACAATTATTCGAAAATATAATTTCCTTGCTGCCAGTGGGCCCTCTTTCTAGTGTAGGCCCCTGGGCTTCAGCCCATTGAAGCCTGTGCATTAATGCGCCCCTGGACACATATACTAACCGCTGAAATGTTTGCAGGCAGATCTCGGGTCTGAGCGTTCATGGTACACACAGTGCGTACAGCCGTACACCTGCAGGCGCCACTGTTGCCACCAGATATTTTTGAGAAGGGTCTGGCTGCAGACAGACTTGCATTCTCAGCACTTGCACGCTCAGACACTTCCGCTTCCGCTAGTGATGTCACTTGCAGTCTTTTTTTTTTTGGATTATTTTTTGTTTGAATCTCTCAACATTTTACAACAGTGGCAGGTGACAAGACGTTGTGGTGGTTAAACGGTCCCGCTGTTCTGTAGCCACAGATTTGTATTTTGCTCCTACAGATGACTTGCAGGACCTTGTATGTTATGATATTAAATTAGTTTTAATCGTTTAACCACCACAGCGTCTTGTCTCCGTTGGCAACGCACACGATTCGTGTCGATGCAAGAGACGTCACAGGTAGCACAAAGTGCAAGCAGCGATTGCAAGTCACATTGTATTTTAGTTTATGTTTTCTTGTCTTCACCCCCTGCTACTTTTGTAAAATGTTGAGAGATTCAAACTAAAAATAATCAATAAATAGAACAAAATAATAAAAGAAAAGACTGCAAGTGACATCACTAGCGGAAGCGGAAGTGTCTGAGCGTGCAAGTCTGTCTGTATACTATTGATATTTTCACTTTCAAGTAGAGCTTTTTTTTTAGAGTTCATACTGAACTTACTGGTCATTTCACAGATTTACACAGGTATATTTTATTGGAAATGTTGACTACAGAACATTAAACAGTGTTTGCAATTCTTTTTATTTGTGTATTTTCCAGCAATGTGGAGAGGACGAACTGGAATGACCTGATTTTGCACACCACTGATCTTGATGACCCTGTAATGCAGCAGGTTTCACTTTTCATAGTGATGTTGCATTTTACTCGTAAAGCTAATTGCTATAGAAAAACATTTTATAATGTGTCACCGTATTGATCCCATCTGAAATGATTAATACAGAAACTAAACCAGTCCTCCTCAAAATAATAATGCAGTTTCACTATTGAAAAAGGAGACTGAGATAGATAGGATGATGGATGTCTTGTCCGTATGTGATATAAATGTTTAAAAACCAAAATAAACAATTCTGATCAGTTATTTAGTCCTAGCTGGATTTTGTTTTCTGTATTTGAATGTATCTGCACTTAGACTAGAGTAAATGTGTCTTCATGTCCGATCAGCTGGATCATATTTCCGCATACTTGTGCAGTAATTGACTGAATGAGTAAGAGCAGTATCCGGTTCCTTTGCTCTCAAATCCTTGTTCAAATGAACACACCCCTACGGTAAGCAAAGCGTCACGAGACTCGCTCGCGCACGGTGCGGAAGCAGTCAAAGTTCGCGCGCCGCGAAGCGCACTATGGCGAAGGATACTCTCATGAATATTAAATAAGTCAAACGCCGAGCTCAATAAAAGTTATTTTTTTGTTATAAATAAAGGCTATTCATATTCCATGTATTATATTAGAGTGCATGGACCAATATAGTTTACAATATGCCTAATGCTTTTGTTACTGATATTTTTTATGTTTCTTGTCATACTTAGATTTTACACGAATTTCTTCATTATTAATTACATTTAAAGTGCAATGAACATATTAACCCTGGATGTAACTTTGGGGCCACTCTGATTTTATTTAGAAAATTAAGACAATTAAAAGTAGTATGAACTTCAAATTTTAGAAGTTTTTCTCTCTTATATCTTTAAAATATTTTGGTAAGTTGAAATGTACACAGTGTAATAATACGCGAAACACCGCAGAAAAACAACAACAAAAACGTGTTCATGAATATTAATAGGCTACTTCTCATGAATATCGCAATCTCATGAATATTAAGCAGCTGTCCTTCACTACAGTACGACTCGTAGTTTCGCAGGTGAGCGAGGAAGTTCCCACCGTCATTTCAGACTTGTAGCAGGTGCCATGGATATAAAGTTAAGCGTATGATTATTAGTTTTGCTTTTAAGTATCATGAGAAAGTGCGTTCAACATGAACTAAATCTGTGTGAAGGGACGCGACTGCTGTTGCCATGGCTCTGTCGGAGTTGTATACAAAGGTATGCTATTCAAGTGCTTCACTTTTTACAAGTGTTTAACTAACGTTAGTTTAATAACGTGATATTTTAGTCCAGTATGGATTCATTTGAGAAGATAATAGTCTTGTCGAAGACTCTCAACGACATTATTGAGTCAAGCTTAGTTAAAGTTGTGACATATGGACATCGTTTCTACTCGTATGTAGTTGTGTTATTGTTAAAACCGCAGTAATGTTAACTGTTACAAGCGCACAAAAACTAAGCTATATGAAATTGCTCTTTTTCCAAAGCTTCACAATTTTCTGAAAAAGGTATGTAATGAGAGTTTTCTGTTGTAGTATAACAGGGTGTGGATCCCTGACGCGGAAGATGTTTGGAAATCTGCGGAGATTCTGACAGATTTCAAGCCTGGGGAGACTGTGCTGGAGCTACAGCTGGAGGATGGGACGGTAGGACAAAAACAAGCCTTACATCTGAACTACGAGCTGCTGTTTATAGAATATGGAATTATTTTAATACATTTAAAGTATTTTTTCATGTAGAATACACTACATTATAAAGGGTTTTGCAGCCCCTTTAATGTCCAAGAATCTTTTGTCCCATTTGGATCTTTGGAAATAGAAAAAAATATATATATTCTATTTAAAAATGTTAAAAAATATTTTTATTGTAAAAGTCGATGACCTGAGTTAAATGACATGAAACATACATTCATATAAATGTTAACCTAAAATATTAATGTTAGTAATAAAACATTCAATTTGTATATTTCAAATTAAATAATATTCAAGCTTTAAGTAAAAAAAGTTGAAGTTGTTTACATACACCTTGCAGAATCTGCAAAATGTTGATTATTATACTAAGTCAGAGAGATCATACAAAATGCATGCTATTGTTTATTTAGTACTGACCTGAATGAGATATTTCACATAAAATATGTTTACATGTTTAGAACATAATAGTTGGATTTATAAAAATGACCCGTTCAAAAGTTTACATAAGTTTACTTCTTAATACTGTGTTGTTCCCTGAACGATCCACAGCTGTGTGTGTTTGTTTAGTGATAGTTGTTCATGAGTCCCTTGTTTGTCCTGAACAGTTCAACTGTCTGCTGTTCTTCACAAAAATACTTCAGCTCACACAAATCCTTTGGTTTTCCAGCATTTTTGTGTATTTGAACCCTTTCCAACAATGACTTTATGACTGTATGATTTTGAGATCCATCTTTTCACACCGAGGAGAAATCATATACTCATATACAGTTATTACATCACTCCATTACCTCTTACGTGGTAAGATAATCAACATTTTGTAGATTCTGCAAGGTGTATGTAAACTTTGACTTCAACTGTATACACACACACGCACACACACACACACACACACACACACACACACACACACACACACACATATAAACCTAACCATCACAGGGCTGTCAAAAAAACATCACTTAGTGATGGGTTTCCTCATGGGGACCAAAAAATTCCCCACACGGACAAGGATTTATTTATCGTTGTGGGGATTTTGTCCCCAATTACACACACACACACACACACACACACACACACACACACACACACACACACACACACACACACACACATTGTTTCCATGGCAATTGGTTTTTAAATATTTCATCCCCTTAATTATCCCTAAACCTAACCATCACAGATTGCAAATTTTCAAAAAACATCACTTAGAATCTGGTTTCCTCATGGGGACAAAAAATGTCACACGGACAAGGATTTTGGATTATCGTTGTGGGGAATTTTGTCCCCACTTATACCTGGTATATATAAGGGCTCAGAAATTACCATTGTGGCAATTAAATATTCAAATTGATTGCAAATGAATCACACATATTAAAACTTGGCTCAGAAATTACCCCCAAAAGATAAGGGCCATTACTACATTAAATAAGAAAAGCATCAAAACTATTTTTTTGTCTTTTTTTTTTACTTTTAAAAAGTAGCTTTAAAAATAACTATATTTTAATTTTGAGGGTAGCTATCCCAATATTTTTTTATGAATATGGAATAATTTATTTTTATTTTATGAAATTGTACTGTAAATAAGAAACTAAAACTGCCAGTAGGTGGCAGTAAATGACTTAACGTGTAAGTCATTGAGTCATTCCTTCATTTCAAACATCTGATTCATCCAGAAATAAAGTAAATGTCTCTCTTTGTGAACCTCTCTTTCAGGAGTTGCAGTATCCGCTGGAAGGGGGTGAGAAGTTGCCACCCCTCCGTAACCCAGACATCCTGGTGGGTGAGAATGACCTCACGGCCCTCAGTTACCTTCACGAGCCGGCCGTGCTACACAACCTCAAAGTCCGATTTGTCGAGTCCAAAATCATCTACACATATTGCGGTAAGTTATGTTTAGAGCTGCTTCCTTATTGTGAACGTCCTTCATTGATGTGATTACTTCACTCTTATATTTACCATCTCAGGAATTATCCTGGTGGCAGTCAATCCATACAAGCAGCTTCCCATCTATGGAGATGCGATCATCCATGCTTACTCTGGTCAAAACATGGGTGACCTGGACCCTCATATATTCGCTGTGGCGGAAGAGGCCTATAAACAAATGGCCAGGTGAAGAACTATGTCTTAAACTACCCCTTTAAACCAGGAAAAGACTGTTTTGAACTGACTCAAACTTACGCTAAATAACCAACTGTGCAGATTTTAAATGCCAAGATCAAAACGAGACCTGGTTGATATTTCAGTGAAGCATTTTTTGTTCAAACTGCAGGAATAACAAGAATCAGTCCATCATTGTGAGTGGTGAGTCAGGGGCTGGAAAGACTGTATCTGCACGCTATGCTATGAGGTACTTCGCTGTGGTTAGCAAATCTGGCAGCAAAACTCGGGTGGAGGACAAAGTTTTGGCATCTAACCCGATCACTGAGGTAAAACAAACCATCAGGATCAGATCACTGGATCATCATATACATGTTTAATTGAGATTTTTGGCTATATCTGATGTGTTTGCAGGCCATTGGAAATGCAAAAACAACCAGAAATGACAACAGCAGTCGATTCGGGAAGTACACTGAGATCAGCTTCGACAAAAGATACCAAATCATTGGTGCCAACATGAGGACATACCTTCTGGAAAAGTCAAGGGTGGTTTTTCAGGTGAAAAATGATAAAATGATACAACTTTTTTATAGTTTGTTAGTGTGACATTCAACAGAATAACTATATAATAAAGGTCAACACTCATAATATCTCATTTGTTCTCCTGCAGTCAGAGAATGAGAGAAATTATCACATCTTCTACCAAATGTGTGCATGTGCAAATCAGCCGGAGTTTAAAAGCTTAAGACTGTGTGAGTGTTTCTGGACATGTTATTTGACTTTGAATTGTATATGCCTAGGAGTAGCTATTCATATATTAGAGTCCAGGGAGCAACAAAGGCTACGATCATAATTGTTTTTTTTTAATTTTTGCAGTTTGTATATTGTATAATTTATGCAACATTTCAGTCTGCATGGCATATAATAGATATATATATGGATGGATGTATTGTATAGTGCAAATATGAATTCAAATGTTATATACACATTAACGTTACGTTATAACACAAAAAGTTGATTGGACTACCAAAAATATATTTTTTTTTATTCTAAAGAATAAAAATGCATAATTTTTTATACTTAATAGACAGATTGTTTGACTAACAGATAGACAGAAATACTGTCTGATATATATATCTATATATATATATATATATATATATATATTTATATTTATATATATATATATACACAGTATCTCACAGAAGTGAGTACACCCCTCACATTTTTGTAAATATTTTATTATATATTTTCATGTGACAACACTGAAGAAATGACACTTTGCTACAATGTAAAGTAGTGAGTGTACAGCTTGTATAACAGTGTACAATTTGCTGTCCCCTCAAAATAACTCAACATACAGCCAACACATGTATGCTGGCCACAAAAGTGAGTACACTCCTAAGTGAAAATGTCCAAATTTGGCCCAAAGTGACAGTATTTTGTGTGGCCACCATTATTTTCCAGCACTGCCTTAAACCTCTTGGACATGGAGTTCACCAGAGCTTCACAGGTTACCACTGGAGTCCTCTTCCACTCCTCCATGACGACATCACGGAGCTGGTGGATGTTAGAGACCTTGCGCTTCTCCACCTTCCGTTTGAGGATGCCCCACAGATGCTCAATAGGGTTTAGGTCTGGAGACATGCTTGGCCAGTCCATCACCTTTACCCTCAGCTTCTTTAGCAAGGCAGTGGTTGTTATCATGTTGGAATACTGCCCTGCGGCCCAGTCTCCGAAGGGAGGGGATCATGCTCTGCTTCAGTATGGCGCTTTTCACTGCATGGTAGTACGGTTCGGCACGGCTGTTACGGCATTCGGGTCGGTTTGCATTTCCACCGGTTCCCTCAATGAACTGTTGCGCGCCACAAACAAACTCCCAAAGAAAGGAGACAGTGTTCTTCAGCATGTGGATGTTTTTAACGAATGGAGAGGTCAGCACCCCCAGCAGCAGAGACTCATGCAGCTGTAGATGAGGAGAGCAGGGATGTGTTTAACCAGACTATGACACCCCCAGCAGCAGAGACTCAGTGCCACCACCATGCTTGACTGTAGGCAATAAACTTTTGACACACTTGTTTTTTTATTTATGTGATGGTTTTTATAATCTTTGTATTCCTCACAATAATACTATTTAATATAGGTTTATTCAATCAGATTGTTTTTAATTGAAGCCGCAAAGGTAAAAATATAAACACACAAAATATAGCGCTTTATATACATAAGGCTTTTTCCTTCGGCTTCGCACACCTCTCGATCCGCTCCTCGGCTACCAAAGAGGAACGTAACTTCCTCAACAGTTTATTTTGTGGTTGATGCTTGGTTTGTTTAAACTCATCCTTCGCTGGCTGTGCTGAGACCACAGGACTTGGTTCCAGTAATCGATTCTCTCCGGCCAATGTCAACTTAGTCTGTTTTGGTAACTTGTCTTGAGGTGGTACAGCAAACTGTGGAAAACCCCCAAAAGTGAACCGTGTGGGCTTGGAAAAGCGCCATCTTGTGCATCATCTTTAGAGTGCCGGCAGAGGCCCCAGACCATTCCCCACCACCACGCTTCTGGGACGTCTTTGTACAGCCACACACGCTGCAGACCAATTTGATGCAGTGTGTAATAAATGTCGGCGTATGGTCTGATCATCTTTAGCTTCCTTCTGGGACTGACAGGCTGACCCCCCCCCCCCCCCCAACCTCTGCAGCAATGCTGGCAGCACTCATACGTCTATTTCCCAAACACAACCTCTGGATATGACGCTGAGCACAAGCACTCAACTTCTTTGGTCGACCATGGCGAGGCCTGTTCTGAGTGGATCCTGTCCTGTTAAACCACTGTATGGTTTTGGCCACCGTGCTGCAGCTCAGTTTCAGGGTCTTGGCAATCTTCTTATAGCCTACGCCATCTTTATGTTGAGCAACAATTATTTTTTTCAGATCCTCAGAGGTTTTTTTTGCCATGAGGTGCCATGTTGAACTTCCAGTGACCAGTATGAGAGAGTGAGAGCAATAACACCAAATTTAACACACCTGCTCCCCATTCACACCTGAGATCTTGTAACACTAACAAGTCACATGACACCGGGGAGAGAAAATGGCTAATTGGGCCCAATTTGGACATTTTCACTTAGTGGAGAACTCACTTTTGTGGCCAGCGGTTTAGACATTAATGGCTGTGTGTTGAGTTATTTTGAGGGGACAGCAAATTTACACTGTTATACAATCTGTACACTCACTACTTTACATTGTAGCAAAGTGTCATTTCTTCAGTGTTGTCACATAAAAAGATATAATAAAATACAAAAATGTGAGGGGTGTACTCACTTCAATGAGATATGATAGATAGATTGATTATCATTTATCCTGGACTGGTTAATGTGACATTAAGTTCATGTTCAATATTTGAAATGTATAAAGAGCAGATTTTAGTAGAAATGTGCCAAATTAAAAATGTAGAGTGGAAATGTGTAGAAGTGTGTTTGTAATGCCGCCGTGTTCTTCATCGGTTGATTAGTGGGAGCAGACAAGTTTAATTACACACGCTTCGGTGGTGAGACAGAGATCGAGGGTGTGGACGACCACGCTGACATGGCAGAAACTCGCAGAACCTTCAGTTTGCTAGGTAACAGATATTTACTAAAATATTTTAATTAATCATATTTATCAAGGGCATAGTTCTTCTGTTGTTCTTTCAGCTGAGTTGATGCCGCCTTGTTTCTCTTCAGGTCTTAAGGACAGTTTTCAGGCCGATGTGTTTAAGGTGCTCGCTGCTATTCTGCATTTGGGAAATGTAGTAATCAAGGAGAACAGCTCTGAGAAATCATCCATCAGTGTAAGAAATATGTTTATGTGTGCAGTTTTAGGTGTTCTTTCATTGATAATTGACATTAAGCCAAATCAAGATCTTTCTAGGTGTTTCATCAGATGTTCATTCTGCTCTCTCTCCAGGCCAGAGACTCTCACTTGGCCATATTCTGTGAGCTGATGGGTGTCAACATGGACAACATGTGCCGCTGGCTGTGTCACAGACGGATAGTCCTGTCAGCGGAGACGGTGGTGAAACCGCAGCCCAAGGAACGTGCCATCAACGCCCGCGATGCCCTTGCCAAACACATCTACGCCCATCTTTTCGATTATGTCATCCACAAGATCAATCACGTGCTAATGGTCCCTGGGAAACAACATTCATTTATTGGGGTGTTGGATATTTATGGGTATGTTAACTTGAATTCATCTACATGTTTATTTGCAGACAGGGCCTAAAATTAGCACTCGTCAAAGCCAAATGCGAGTATAACGGTGTTTGGGAGTAAATGAAACTGTTACTCGCCAGTAGAACAGTAGCTTTTTTTTACTAATTATAACGATGCCTGAGAACGCGATATGACTTAGTGCGACTTTCAAATTGGAAAGACTGCATAGTAATTATATTCAATTTGTAATAATATAAAAAAGTTTTTTTATTCTTCAAATTATTATTATTATATAATTATATAAATTATATTATATTACTATAAATTATATTATATTATTTTTTATTATTATATAAATCAAAATGATTTATTATCTTTAATTTTTTTTTTTTTTCAATAATAATAATAAATAAAAACTATGCACAATGATAATAATGATAATGGCCAGTAAATTAAAGTCACTTACTATTGGCTGGTGCGGCAAATTGTTAGTTTTAGTCCAAGTTTACACAAGCAACAGTATTAAGCCACATTCACATAAAAAATAATAACTATAATGATAAAATGAAGACATACAATAATAAAGATAATGGTACAGAGGAACAATATCATTGGACAGAGTGATTTTTTTTCATTGACAGTCAGTTCATCTTGCTTTAAAGAGCTCAAGCATTTGAAGCGGCAGACGATTAAACTGCACTGTGCTTATAATAAATATAACATTATTGCACGTTATTGTGGATGCTAATATGGTTATTTTTATAGTTATCCTTCTTTGTGTGAACGGGTCCTTTAATGTAGCATTTTTCTAATGTTGATCTATCTTTCGGCTTCCTCTAGATTTGAGACCTTTGACGTTAACAGTTTCGAGCAGTTCTGCATCAACTACGCCAATGAGAAGCTGCAGCAGCAGTTCAACCTGGTGAGTTCATCGTTACTGTCGTTTCCACGAAATACATTTGATTTGTACTGGAACTTTTAAAAACGTGTCACTGATTATCGTCCCATCAGCACGTGTTTAAACTGGAGCAGGACGAGTACATGAAAGAGGACATTCCATGGACGCTGATCGATTTCTATGACAATCAGCCCGTTATTGATCTCATCGAGGCCAAGATGGGCATTCTGGACCTTTTAGATGAGGAGTGTCTGGTGAGAATAACACGGTCAATAAAAAATTCTGTCTTAACCAGTATTAAAGTAAGCAGTGATTTATATTACTGTTGCAGCTTTCTGGGTAGCTCCGCCCACAATTAAATCTCATTGGTTCAGAATCGCCAACCTGCTGAATATTAAGCATCAGATATGTTCTGATTGGCTGTTACCAGGACTGCGTTTTCCAAAAGCATCGCAAGCCGAGGTTAATCGTAGCCTAAGTTAACAGTGCTTTTGGGAAACGTTAGCTTAGGACACAAACTGTGATATGCGTATAATTCAGATGAATTGGCTTTTAGGAGATGATGCATTTATGTGGTGTTGTTTTTCTTTTAATCGTATTGATTTTTTTCTGAGAAAGAGCTTTATGTCTCTTTTTATACTAACTTTAACTGAAATAACATTTTAGGTTGAAATACTAAACAGAAATAAAATTAAAATTAAAGCTAAATAGAAATATATATATAAAAAGCTAAGAAAAATGACAAAAACACATACTCAAAATGTAATTTAATTTAATAATGTATTTAAAATAATAATACTATATTAATATATATGCATATATTGCACATATCACAGTGACATACTGCAGCTAGTAATTTTTAAGAAACCAGTCAAGAACATTTTCAGGTCATATTTTACTTCAAAATCAAAAGGAGGAAATATGATATTTTATTTTATTTCTTAAAGAAAACTAAGAAATCCCTATATTTAGGATCCTTATGATAATTTCTTGCACTAACTGAATAGTTTTTGTTATCTCCCACAGTTCCCACAGGGCACTGATAAAAACTGGCTGCAAAAGCTGTACAATTTTCTAGGCTCAAAGCCGCTGTTTGAGAAACCCCGAATGTCTAATGACTCTTTTGTGATCCAGCATTTTGCTGATAAGGTGAGAGACTATTACCTCTCTCTGTGTATAGAGTTAAATGTGGAAATGGTGCATAAAGAACTGAACCTGTTTTCTTTAGGTAGAATACCAGTGTAAAGGTTTTTTGGAGAGGAACAGAGACACGCTTTATGAAGAGCTGGTGGACATCATGCGTACTAGTCAGGTATCAACCTAATAGCTCCCTTCATGTTTAATGATGTTTAATATCCTTGTAATGTTGTTTATCTCATTTCTGTGTTGTTAGTTTGCTGTCTTGGCGGATTTTTTTAAAGTGGCGGAACCAAATTCTGGCCATAAGATTTTTAAGGTGACACCGGCACATCCCAGAGTTAAAGCTTCAAACAAGCAGCTGAGAACCACTGTAGGAGACAAGGTACAACTTCATAGTCAATACTAGTGAGAATAATCTAACTCATTTTGAAAGATTTCATTTAACATACATATTTATTTTATCTAGTTTCGAAGTTCCTTGTACCTGTTAATGGAGACGCTGAACGCTACCACACCTCATTATGTGCGCTGTATTAAACCCAATGAAGAGAAACTGTCATTTGAGTAAGTGACAACAAGCCTGAATGACTTTATATGTGTTTGTCTGTAGACAGTATATTGATTTGTGTTGTGTGTGTTTGTTCAGATATGACTCGAAGCGTGTGGTGCAGCAGCTGAGGGCTTGTGGTGTGCTGGAAACCATTCGTATCAGTGCCCAGAGTTACCCGTCCAGGTGACCAGTGCCTCAGGCATTCCCTCATGTGTATTACACTTTTCAGAACTTTACTGTCTTCTGACCATCTTAAGTTTTAGTTTTGCCTACATCAAAGACTAAAGAATACACAAGATGTGTCACTGGTATAGTTTTGAATGGGGAAAAATGCAACGCTCAATATGGCCGCTCTATCGAACGAAGCCCCACCCTCTGAGCAAAAGAGCCAATCCCTAATCGGTAAAGTCAGAGCATCACTGCAGCTGCCGTTAGAAACAGTATGAAACAGTAAGCATTCTGAGACGTGCGCTTAGGACTGTGCATGCTGGTCTAGCCTGAGAAACAAGCTTTTTTTAAATGCAATTTGAGCAAAATAAACAATATTTATGAGACGGTTCATGTCAAATTCAAAGAGATAGGAGCTGCACTTGCATGCCCGAGATATTTATTTATTTGAAAGTTTAAAACAATACCATAATATGAAACAAATTATCACTGTATAGAAAATATTCATAACTACAGAAAATATTCACGTAGTATTAAAAAAACATTGTATTTTGAAAATGTGTTTAATTGTCATGAAAATAATGCCACAGTGTCATAAATGTCCAAAATATGATTTCTTGTTTTTTATCTCATGATTCTTTGTGACATGTTTTTTGATAATTATTATGTTTTTATTTAAAACAAATTCAACAAGAAATCTCAAGAAACACTGGCGTGATCAAAAACACAAACACATCAGATAATACAACCAGCCAGGTTAAAATGGTCCCAGATGTACAGAATAGTGATGATTCTTGTCATCACTGGTCTGTACAGTTCTCATCGTCTCTGTCCATGTTTACAGGTGGATGTATATAGAGTTCTACAGTCGTTACAGTATCTTGATGAGCCAGTCGGAGCTGAAGCTGGGAGAGAAGAAGCAGACGTGCAAGACGGTTCTGCTGAGACTCATTCCTGTAAGAGAAACGCACTGTGGTACACAGCGTACTGTACATCTGAGAGCTTGTGTTCTTCAGCCATCTTCCTCTTTGGTCCATTACAGGATTCCAACCAGTACAAGTTCGGTCGGACTAAGATCTTCTTCAGGGCGGGACAGGTGGCGTACCTGGAGAAGCTGCGTCTGGATCATCTTCGGGCGGCTTGCGTGACCATCCAGAAGCACGTGAGGGGCTGGAGGCAGAGACGCAGGTTCCTGCACATGAGACAAGCTGCTATCACAATACAACAGTACGTGCGCGGAAAGAAACAGATCAGGTGAGTGTTTCCATAGCGCTAGCAATCCACAACTTCAATCTTCTTAAATCTTTCATGATAAAAAATACAGTCAAATTGTTAAACATTATTACAAATAAAAACAGCAGTTTTCAATTGGAATATGTTGTAAAATGTCATTTATTCCTGTTGAATGTTCAGCATCACTACTTCCAGTCTTCAGTGTCACATGGTCTTTCAGAAATCATTCTAAGATGCTGATTTGCTAATCAAGAAACATTTCTGATTATTATCAATGTTGAAAACAGCAGTGCTGCTTCATATTTTGTGGAAAAAGTGATAATTTTTTAGTTCAAAAGAGCAGCATTTATTTAAAAATAAATATGTTTGGTAACATTATAAATGTCTTTACTGTCACATTTTCATCATTTTAATGCATCCTTGCATTATAAAAGTATTTGTTTCTTTAAAAAACAAAAACAAAAAAACCTGACCCTAAACGTTACATTTTTTAAAAGGTAGAGCACCCATGTTGGTGCAAACGAATGTGACTTTCATTCTTCCTTCATATACAAAACATGTTAAGCAAGCCAAACTCCAGAAAGGACAAACGAGCACCATAAGAGTGGTCTATAAAACTTAGATTGACCTTTAAACTGTTATTCACTCATTACAGTGTTATTTTAGTATCATTGAGATGCTTTTATATTTTCTATTAATATTTTGAACTAGTTAAAATTTTTACTTTTTCCAGTGTCATTTTAATTGTAGTTCAAGTTTTAGTAATTTTGTTGTGTTTTTGCCATTTTTTTAAATAATTTTCTAAGTAATTATATTTTATTTTAGTTTGAGTTGCTTTAGTACATCAGGCTTGCAAGGCAACTAACTAAAAAAAATATGTACTACTTTGTTTTTTATTCTATTTCAGTTAAAGTTTATTTTAATTCATGTAACAAAAAATGTCTCAATGGTTACAGTTTACATTCAGGTAACATTCACGCTTCAAAAATGGCACTTTATGCATGTGTCAAACCAAGTTTGTCATCTTAAAATGCATCAACATGCAAAATATGGATAACGTGATGCAACCAAAGACGTCAATCTGTTGTATGTGTACATAAACAAACAATTAAAGAATGGCACATATGAAATGCAAGAACGTGCGTTTTCATCAAACGCTACATTTGGAGTACATTAAAAACTTTTCTGCTGCAGACGCACTGTGACCGCTCTGCTGTTGAAGCAGGCCTGGGCTTCTGTGGTGATTCAGAGACACTGTCGTGGCTATCTGGTGCGGAGGATTTACCAGCTCGTCTTGAGGGCTGTAATCACCATACAGGCCTTCACCAGAGGATGGCTGGCCCGCAAGCGCTACAGAAAGGCAAAGTCACATTGTTTGTCTTTTCATAATGATCTTTTGACCCTGATCACATAGTCACACATTTGAGTCTGTGTTATTGTAGATGGTGGCAGAACAAAAGGCTCTGATTCTGCAGAAATACGCTCGAGCTTGGCTGGTGCGCCGACGCTTTCAAACCATGCGACGGCTGATCATCAACGTGCAGCTGTCGTACCGAGTCCAGCAGCTGCGCAAGAAAATCGAAGTACAGGTACAATCAGAAAACAGAGAAGTCTTGAACTTTGTCTCAGATGGTTCTCCTAAAATTCTTTTGGATGAATGAAAGTAGACACCACTGGAGTAAGTAGTTGAAGTAGAGTAAGATTAGAGAGCTATAAAAATAAATGTGGAGACTGGAGCGGCTCAGATGGTTGGATGAGAAATGTTTCAGTTCATATTGAGATCTCTCACTTTTGATTGCAGACTTTGATACCTTGGCAAATCTGAGCAACGATATTGAGATATGTTTTGAAACTCTAGAGGAGACTTTTGAGATCACTGTTTTTTTTTCTCTGGAGATTTAATCCAAATGTTATATTTTTGCTGTTTATGAGGAAAAATTGAGATAGTAAAGAAATTAGTTTTGTTCCTATGTGAACTTACTTTGAAGTAACTTCAAGAACATGTAGCTCGACTGCTCAATCATGATGTGAGCAAGGTCAAAGTCATAGGTTTGATTTCCAAGGAAAACACATACTGATCATTGTTCAAGTAGAATTAAATATTAGATTAAAACATTGAAACTTAAAGATCTTAATCAAAAACTTGAAATGTTATCTAGGAAATTAACTGAAATAAAAGAATAAAAAATAAAACTACTACTACTAATAATAATAAAAACCCCAAAACTTATAAACAAAAGACAAGGTACAAGGCAAAACTACTAAAACAAACAAAATAACATGAAAACTGAAGATATAAAAATTAAGCTAATTCAAAATAGAAATAAATAATAGCATAGAAATAATACTAAAATAACACTGCTGATCAAATATATCCTTTGAATGTACTGTAAATCATTTTGGATAAAAACATCTGCCCCATGCTTAAATGTTCAACATCCGTCAAATCAACTAGTTCAAAAATTAAAATAAAGTGACTCTTAAATACGACACCTTCCTCTCTCTCTTCTAGAATAAAGAGAATCTAGGCCTCATGGAAAAACTCACCAGTTTGTCTAGCGCACGTACTCAAGGCCTGGGAAAGATTCAGGCTTTGGAGGCGGAGCTTGGGAAGCTGACCAATGAGATGGCAGCTATAGAGGAGAGGGCGAGAACAAACTCTGAAAAGGCCAGTCAGGTAAAGATACTGATTTGTACAATATCTTCCTAATATTTACACAGTATTGTATTTAATAATGAGGGTGTTCTCTTCTCTAAGGCAATCGCTTTGCTTCAGAGTGACAAAGAGAAACTTACTGAGGCCAATAAAGCGTTGGAGCAGAAACTGAAAGACACGACCCTGCTGATGAAAGGTGATGAGTGAAATGATTTTAAAACAGTGATAATGAAGAGTATGTGACTAACTTATCAAACATTTGTTTTCCAGATCAATTTGAGGATGTAAAGGGAAAACTGATGGAAGACTTAGAAAGACAGGAGAGACTCAGAAAGTAAGAACGCTTTCTGAAAAGGACAGTTCACCCAAAAGTCATTTACACACTCTCATATCTTTCCAAACATGAGTTCATTTCCTCCGTGGAACTCAAAAAAGAAATTTAGCACAATGTCCAAATCGCTCATACTATGAAAGTGGATGGTAACCATGTCAAGCACCAAAAAAATTAAATACAAATAAACGCATTAAGCCAACATAAATGTAGTCTGACAGTGGTCCAAAAATGGGTGTCAGAAGCTGATAGATTTGTGGGGAACAGAAACGGCTTTGAGTGGTTTACGCAGAAAATTAGAGCTTGGACATTTCTCATTTTCCTTTGTTAGGCTATCAATCAGAGCTTTGTCTGAACGTGTTTGTGCTGAATCTGTTCTGTTTCGTCAGGGTGGCGGAGCACAACAGTGAACTCCAGAAGGAAGACACGGATAAAGAGATTGTAGTTCTGAAAGAGGAAAGCCGTAGACTGAGAGAGGAGCGAATCAGGCTCCAGACGCAAGTGGAGGAGGACAAGAAGGTCAACGCAGAGCTGCAGGAACAAGTGCTGCAGCTCTCCAAACACGTCAAGGTGAATCACACCTGTGACTCTTCCTGCATCTTATTTCTTATGCTATTTTCCCAAGTCTAACAATACAAGTGGCACTTTTAAGGCACTTATAGTAGAACAAAGCCTAATATGAGGATGAACAGACAAAAATAATAAATAAATACATACATTTGTCCATAAATATATAAATAAACCAGAAAAATGTCTGTCAATGCAACAGTAATACAATATAAATCAAATGGTTAGGGAAATGCAAAAATGTTAAAAGAAATTTGCTTTTAAATTATGTATATTTTTTCTTTAAATTCCTATACTTTAAAAAAATGTAATATCCTTTAAATACATGCAAATATGACATTTCAATTTTACATATATATATATATATATATACAGTGTTGCTTGAAAGTTTATGAACCCCTAGAAAAAGTGACTGATTTTAACTAAATAAGAGAGATCATAAAAAAATATTTTATAAGATATTTTAATAAGATATTTTACAAAAAAGATGTTTACACTTATTCCACAAGACAAAAAAATTGCTGAAAATATTCTAATAACCCCATTCAAAAGTTTGGGAACCCTTTGGTTCTTAATACTGTGTGTGGTTACCTGGATGATCCAGGACTTTTTTTGTTTTGGGATGGTTGTTCACGATTCCCTTGTTTGTTCTGAACAGTTAAACTGAACACTGTTCTTCAGAAAAATCCTCCATGTCCTGCGGAGTACTCAGTTGTCCAGCATATTTACATATTTGAACCCTCTTCCAGCAGTGACTGTGTGATTTTGAGATCCATCTTTTCACACTGAAGATAATTGAGGGAATCAAACTCAACTATTAAAAAAGGTTCAAACATTCTCTGATGCTCCCGAAGGGAAGGAAACACGATGCATTAAGAGCCGGGGGGGTGGGTGGGTTCAAGGTAAATTGCAGATCAAGGTAAATTGTACTTAATTTGTCTTCTGGGAAACATACAAGTATCTTCTGTTGCTTCTGAAGGGCAGCACTAAATGGAAAAATATTTATATTTATACAAAATAAGAAAAATTTGGACATCTTCATCCTGTTCAAAAGTGTTCACCCCCCGGCTCTTAATGCATCGTGTTTCCTTTCCTTCGGGAGTATCATTGAATGTTTGAACCTTTTTTAATAGTTGAGTTTGATTCCCTCAATTATCTTCAGTGTGAAAAGATGGATCTCAAAATCACACAGTAACTGCTGGAAAGGGCTGTAGTGAATCTGTGGATTTATTAATTTTTTTTTTTTTTTTGTGTTTTTACTTATTTATCATTTTAGCAGGTTTTGTCCTCCAGAGCTTAAAACCCATACTTAGCTAGCCTAACTTTATTATTTTGGCAACTCTGAAGCACTTGCTATCCCTTTTGCAAATGCAAATGTAATGTTAAACAGTGGACATTAGTTAGGACATTAATGTAAATGTTTTTTTTTTAAGTTTATTTTTTGTGTGTGACAATTTAAAGGTCATACCAGATTTACGGAAAGAAATCAACAGCCTACAGACACAGCGAGCTGAAGCTGATAAAACCACGAGAGCTCAGAATCTACAAGCCAGAGGTACTGTACAAAACATACTGCCATGGACTGCTTTTTCATTATGTGTGAATGACTTTATCCATTTTATGCCCTCAGCTAAGATGAGTTTGATCACGAGGCAGCTGCTCGGTGAAGCTAAAGGGGAAAATCTCATTCAAAGGTGTGTGAAAATCTTGGGATTGTCTGTGCTGATTGTTATTTGCTCTTGATTTGCTTTAATCAAGTTGTCTCTTTTACTCCAGACTGAAAGAAGAAGCCTTAGATCACGATGATGAAGCTGATCTTCTGACTGCTTTTGACGTCATGGAAAAAGCTGCTAAGTATGACCTCTAAAGGTTTGTGATTTAAACCGTAGTGTTTATTTTTGCTTCAACTTGGCTGTCCTTTTATCTCAGAGGGATGGAAACTCAGCTGCGGGAGAAGAAGGAGACTTACAAAAGTCAATTAGAAGCTCTGGTCTTCAAAAACGAACATTTAAACAAAGAGAACGAGCAGCTTCAGGCTCTCTTTCAGGAGAAGAGTGACGTCAACCAAAGCATCGGACAGGAAGTGGCCCGCCTCACTGGCGAGAACATGGTAGAGTGTGTGTTCATGTTGTCTGTATGTTTGTTTGCATGTCAGCTGGTGATGATGGTGACTTCCTGTGTGCAGGTGATTCCAGAGCTGAAGCAGCAGGTGTCAGAATTGAACCGCCACAAACATGAGCTTGAGACCCAGTTACAAGATCAGAGCGCTGAGATGAGCGGTGAGCCAAACACATCATGCAGATTTATTTTGGATAGATATTAGCAACAGGATATGATGTCATACTCCAGGCCTTCTGTATTAAATACACTACTAGTCTTTAGTAATTAGTAATTTAGTAAATTTAGTAATTAACATTTTGGAAAGAAGTCTCTTCTGCTCACTAAGGCTGCATTTATTTGAACAAAGATACAGTAAAGGCAGTCATATTGTGAAATATTATCACCATTTAAAATAATTGTTTTATATTTAAATATGTTGTAATATGTGGCAAAGCTGAATTTTCAGCAGCCAGTTTTTTTTAAATATAAATATTTTGTAACATTATAAATTTATTTTCTGTCATTTTAATTAATTGCATTAATTAATGCATCTTTGAAGAATAAAATAATTTATTTATTTTTTTAGTCTTACCTACTCCAAACTTTTGGGCGCGTATCACGTTTTTGTTTACAAAAATATAACGCAGCACAAACGTTTTCAACATTAATAATAATATATATTTCTTGAACAGCAAATCAGCATATTAGAGTGATTTCTGAAGATCATGTGACACTGAAGACTGGAGTGATGATGCTGAAAATACAGTTTTGATCACAGGAATTAATTACATTTTAACACATTCATATGGAAAAAAGTTATTCTAAATTGTAATAATATTTCACAATGCCACTTTTTACTGTGTTTTTGATCAAATAAATGCAGACTTGGTGAGCAAAGAGACTTAAAAATATTATAATTATCCACGTTTTTGACAAATAGTGTATATGAATATATAATGTTAAATTCCAAATGATATCTGTTCTGATTTTTTCACTTGAGGTAGGACCAATTATGATCATGTTTGCGCTTCTTAACTTGTATGTGGCAGCAAAAATAAAGGAGTTATCAAACGAGCTTCAGCTCACCGTTGAAGAGGAGCGATCGCAGCGCAGGTGAGGTGTTTATTACCCTCAGACTATATTTACACTACAGACTGTGGCACGAGGCTGAAGGCGCAGGTGATGTGCATCTGTTCATAGACACCTGGAGGAGAAGATTACAGAGAGCGAGAGGAGAAGAGAAGAGATGGAGAGACAGATGGCTGACCTCCAGGAGCAGAACGAGCAGATACAGAAAGCCCAGCTCTCAGAGAGCGAAGCCAAGAACAAACTCCGACAGGAGACATCACACCTCACCGCTGAGAACATGGTGTGTGTGAAAGGCCACGCTCAGGATTACATTATCTGCATTTTGAAGCTTTTATACAAAGTGATAAAGAAAATACATGCATAATAATGATGTGCACCCCTCATAAAACATAATGCAACATAAAACATAAATAAACAGTTGGAGAAATGCAAAAATACTAATTGAGAGCTGTTTTTTAATAAATAGTATACTGTGTATTAAATATAATTTAATATATTAATAGTTATTATAAGCTTAATATATTGACACATAACATGCTTAATATTATATATTATAATATACGTACACTTTAAATATGTATTATACTTTATTTATTTACTTATAAAATATTTGATTCATATTATTTATTAATGAATATGCATATTAATTTATACATGTTTATTTATTTAAAACCTTGACCTGTGTCCTCTTGAATATTAATATTATCCTCCTTAATGTTATAAAATTATAATATGCTTATGCTTACAATTACATGCTTACACTTATTATTTAATATACAGTATATATATATATAAATATATAATTTATTTATCATTTGTTTATAAAATATTTAATTTGATTTAGATGATTCAAATGTATTTATGAATTTCTGCATTTATTTATTTATGTTAAATCTTTGACTGTTAGTGGGATCTAAATCAGAGTCCTCCTGAGGGACATTTAGATCTCGCGGTTCATAAAGTCGATATGTATCTATTTATCTAATGTTTAAGATCGTTTTCTTCTGGTTTCAGGACTTCGAGGAGCAGCTGGACATGAAGGACAGACTGATAAAACGACTCCAAGACCAAATCAAAGGCCTTCAGACAAACGTGACAGGTAAAACTCTTTCCATTCACCTGATTTCACATTTAGCCAATCCGTTCTCATCCTCCATGTTTTGTTTCCTCCTCAGCCAATCAGAAAGCAGCACCGGCCGTGCCTAAAGAGTACTTGGGCATGTTGGAGTACAAGAAGGAGAATGAAAGCAGGCTGATCCGGACTCTTATACTGGGTAAAGCGATCACTTACAGCATATATGTGCAAGTCCAAACCATAACTCATAATGTACTCGATGGTTTGTAATCTGCAGAGCTGAAACCTCGCGGTGTGGGTGTGCAAATGATCCCTGGTCTGGCTGCACATCTCCTCTTCATGTGTGTGAGACATGCCGATTACCTCAACGACGGAAACAAGCTCAAGTCCCTCATGAACGGCATCATCGCAGCCATCAAAGAGGTCATCACGGTAAGAAGCAGTGCATGCTGGACTGTATGGGGCTGTTTGGTCTTTTTAGAGAATCTGCAAGGCCTTTCTTATATTCAGGAATCTGTAAAGACTCTTTTGTTCTGGATGTTTTTGACAGATGTGGATTTTCACATGATTTGGTTGTGTTTTTAATTATGGTTACTTTCAGCTTTTAATGCAGATCCGTTTTGTATGGGTGAATTCTGATTATTATAATGCAAAATCTCCTTGTCATTAATGACAAACAGTATGTAGCCTATGTAATAAATTAAATAATTGTTTAGTAAAATGAAAATAAAATAAAATATTGAAAAAAAAAAAAAAAATTTGTATAAAATAATATATTGCCATCATAGTATTTATTACTATGACTAGGATTATAGGGAGTACAACAAATACTATGATATATATATATATATATATATATATATATATAGAGAGGCCTACATATCAAAATAAGAAAAAGAAATCATGTAATAAGAATTTATTTGCATTTATATAAACAAACAAGCAAGATTGCTGGCTCTCAATGTAATAATCCTCTGTCCTCCAAATTGTATTATAATAAAAGAAATACAAAAAATAAAAGACCAAAGAGCTGGGACACCAGAAACAAAATATGCACCAGGCTACAGTAAATATAATGTGGGAGCAAAATTGTGAAGTTGGGGCTGTATGTACACAAGTCATGGTAATATTGGGACCAAAGTAACAAAGGCTTCCACTGCCCGCCAGGGACTTTAAATGTCCCCCTGCTTATACATATATTAGTAATAAATAAACAGCAATACAACAAATATAAAATAATAATACATGCAAAAATAAATATATAAAATAATAATAAATTAATAAAGTAATTATAGTAAAATATAATCTCAGTGCAAAATATAATAGTTGACATTGTAAACATGCTTAATTTTCTGTAAGCAAAAAAAAAAAGATGATGATGATGATTGTTCTGATGACTATGATTTCAGAACCACCAGGAGAAATGTGAACTTCTGTCCTTCTGGCTCTCAAACATATATCACTTCCTCAACTGTCTCAAACAGTACAGCGGGGACGAGGTAAAGTCCTTTCTGTGTCTCTCTATTAAATACCCCATAACATGCTCTTTCTCCTTCCTGATTCAGTACGTCAACACTTTCAAAGATATCTTACTGTATCATTCCTGAAATGAGATTGTTCATTTCCCCTCCATCAACAGGAGTTCACGAAGCACAACACTCCTCGCCAGAACAAGAACTGCCTGAAGAACTTCGACCTTTCAGAGCACCGGCAGATTCTCAGCGACCTCGCCATCAACATCTACCATCAGTTCATCAGCGTGATGGAGGACGCGCTCTTTCCCATGATCAGTATGGAAATAAAGCGGATACGTTATAATGCATTTTCCTTTCCTTCGTCTTGTTAATCCACTCTCTCTCCGTGCAGTCCCTGGGATGTTGGAGCACGAGAGTCTCCAGGGAATCTCCAGCATGAAGCCCACCGGTTTCCGCAAGCGCTCCAATAGCGTGTACGAGGACGGCGAGGACCACAGCGGGTCGGAGCCGTTCAGCGTGACCTCCATCCTGCAGCAGCTCGACGTGTTCCACACCAGCATGGAGCAGCACAGCATGAAGCCGCAGCTGCAGGGTCAGGTCATAAGACAGCTGTTCTTCCTCATCGGATCTACTCTGGTGAACAGCATCCTGCTCCGCAAGGACCTGTGCTCCTGCCGCAAGGGCATGCAGATCAGGTGTGTACAGCTGTTTTAACCTGCATATTACATAATGCACGGCCAGTGTTGGGCAGTGACTAATTACTACTCATTTAGTTTCTGTAATAATATTACTTTTTGCAGTAACTAGCAGTGTAACTAATTACTAATAAGATTTCAGTTATAATATTACAGTGATCATCCATAAAACAGCTTAGTTACTTTTGATGCCTCAACCCTGCTGATTTATAATCTTTATAACTTTATTTTTAATCTTATAATATTTTATGTAACAATTAATAGTTCAAAGGCTACATTGCTGTCACATGACCTCAATATGTCCTGTTTTTAAATTCAGTGAATGGCGTCCTGTTAATTATAAAGTTATTTTAAAAGTTTTAATCAGATTTTGTGTAAAAATGTGCTAAGTTGGCAGTCCAATCAAATAAAAACCCAAGAACGTGACCAGCTGATATCATTTCTTATTTAACAGTAAATCATGAACTTGAGCTCATTTTTCATAATGTGTACATACTGCAAAAAGAGTATGAGTATCGAACTGTTCCTTAAATACAGAACATTTTCAAACTGTTATGCAATATATATATATATATATAGTACTATGTTTCCAGTTCATACATTACTGGAAATAGAGGATAAAGTGTGCATTGCATTGTGGGATATGGTATTCAGTGCTGTGTGCATTTTGTGCTCAGAAATATGTATGTATATGTACTGCTCCCTGCACAGATAGTATGAGAGGTATGGTAATGATAATATGGCTTTCTGAACATCCCAGAAATAGAGATGAATAAAGCGTCTTTTTTCAGGTGTAACATCAGTTATCTAGAGGAGTGGCTGCGAGAGAAGGATCTGCAGAGCAGCTACGCTATGGAAACGCTGGGGCCGCTCTCTCAGGTCGCCTGGCTTCTTCAAGTCAACAAGACCACCGATGAGGACGCAGCCGAGATCAAGCAGAGATGCTCCGAGCTCTCGCCCGTGCAGGTGCCAACTACAGCCTGCAGCTTTACCCATGCTGCTTTGACTCTGATTCTTTAAGAGTCCTTTATTTAAAGTGTCAGCTCTTTTGGTTTCATTCATAAGAGGTCTTAGAATCTGCTTGTTTTCTGGTCTTGTAGATTGTGAAAATCCTTAACTCGTACACACCCATTGATGATTTCGAAAAGCGTGTCACTCCGTCCTTCGTCCGCAAAGTGCAGGTATGTTTTTTCTTTTCTTTAAGCACGTATACTAGCATTCAGAAGTTTGGGGTTCAATTTTTTATGTCTCTTCTGCTTATAAAGGCTGCATGTATGATTAAAAATATAGTAAAAACAGTACTATTGTGAAATATTTTTTCAATTTAAAATGACTGTTTTCTATTTGAATATATTTTAAAATGTAATTTATTCCTGTGATCAAAGCTGATTTTCCAGCATCATTACTCCAGTCTCCAGTGTCACATGATCCTATGATAGGCTGCTCAAGAAACATTTCTTACTATAATTAATGTTGAAAAGGGTTGTGCTGCTTTACATTTTGTGTGGAAACTGTGATACTTAAGAAAATTATTATTTTCAGATTGTAAGATGAATAGAAAATTCAAAAGAACAGCATTTATTTGTTTTGTAACATTATAAAAGTTACTTACTCTCACTTTTGATCACTTTAATGCCTCCTTGCTGAATAAAAGTATTCATTTCTGAACAAAATCTTACTGACCCCAAACGTTTGTCTGGTAGTATAAAGGGAATGATCTCAGATCCTTCACTGAATTGAGCATCTTCTGTTTTGTGTCATTGATAACAGGCACTGCTGCAGGAGCGCGAGGGGGCGTCTCAGCTGATGATAGATTCACAGTATCGTTTCCAGGTCACCTTCCCCTTCTGCTCCTCTCCACAAGCACTAGAGCTCCTACAGGTGCCCAGCAGCCTCCGTCTGGGCTTCGTCACTCGCATTTGACCTCTAACCTCTGACCTCAGTGATATCAGGATGGATCTGTGCTGACCTGAATGCATCATGGAAACACTGCACAGTAGCTAATATAAACTCATTAATGCTAACATTTGTATATATTTTTTGATTTATTTATAAAGATTTTAATCACGCGTTCTCTAAATTAGTATTTTAAATAACTACTGTTTAGATTATAAATCTTTTAGCTTTTTTTTCAAGATCAGCTTTGAACAAACACCCTAACATGTAATAACCCAAACCAACCTCAAATGTTCAGTTGGTTCAATTTTGTAAATCCTAAATAATTGTCACAAATCTTCCATTTAATTTTTTATAAATCAGAAATCAATAAACACAACTGCCAAACGAGTCCTCCTCTCTTCACTCTTAGCACTTCACCATAGCTCTCATAATATGCCATGAACATGTAATATTTATGATGGTTAATCCTCGGAGGACTAGAGAAGGAAAGCCCTAGAACTGAACTACACAGTAATCTCAGTCCCAAACATGTTGACTAGAATTCACCATTTCACCAGAATATATCACAATTTTTTATATACTTTTGCCATTTTTTTTTTTTTTATTTATTTTTTTTTATTTTGCTTTAATTTATTCTTATCGCAGTTCTTGATAAAATTTTCATTATTATTTTAGAATTGCAATTAAGGTCATTACCTCACGTTTTACTTTTGTTATTTAATATATAGCATGAATATTCAGAAGTAGGCTTTATTTGAATATATTTTCAGTATTTTAATTTTGTTTAGGTTTTAGAAATTTTATGTAATTTAGTAATTATGTAATTTTGTCAATTTTGATTTGTTTTTAAAATATTTTAATAATTTGATATTATTTATCATTTGGAACTAAGAACATTTCCCCCATTTTTCTTTACTAAAATATTTTATTTTGAATTTAATTGAAATTACCAGTATGCTCAGCGATAATTTGCTTATTCTTCTTATTCTAATAAAGTCATAAAAATCTTCAGGATTTTATATATATATATATATATAAGCATTACTTAATTTACATAAAAATATTACCAGGTCCATATTACATAAAGAGTTACAAGAAGTTTTCACCTTTTTAAAATAAACATTTTAAGAATGTAATCAAATATTTAAATTAGTGTAAATACGTAAACATTTTTATTTTAATATTTTTCCTTTTTTATTTTTTATTTTGATATGAATCCTGAGAGTGATCAAATGGGATATTGGATTTATAATGAACATATTTTCCAGTCAGGGATTTTAGAAGCCCTTGCCTTGCAGATGTGGAAAGCGCAAATATTGATCATTAGGAGGATATAATGCACATCCGAGTGTCTCTCTGGGGGCGGAGAGAGAGAGAGAGAGAGAGAGAGAGAGAGAGAGAGAGAGAGAGAGAGAGAGAGAGAGAGAGAGAGAGAGAGAGAGAGAGAGAGAGAGAGAGAGAGTGGGAGAGAGAGAGAGAGAGAAAGGGGAGAGAGAGAGAGAGAGAAAGGGGAGAGAGAGAGAGAGAGAAAGGGGAGAGAGAGAGAGAGAGTCCTTCGTGACGTCACGGCAGCCGCATCATCCGCGCGCTCCGCTCCGTCTCCAGGCTCTCCTCAGTGTCTCTCTTCATCAAAACACTCCTCGTCTCCGTCTCTCTTCATCAAAACAATCCTTTCCTCCGCCAATCTTGTGTTTTCTGATGGAAATGGCCGCGCAGGAGGTGGCGTCGCTGCCCAGCGACACTCTGGGGACGCTCAAAACCGAGTCCGAGACGCTGAAGACGAAGCTGGAGGAGGAGAGAGCCAAACTGCACGATGTCGAGCGTAAGAGCCGAGTCAGTGTGTGTGTGTGTGTGTGTGTGTGTAATGAAAACATATGTCAGGATCAGTGCTGTCGTTATGTTTACAGTCAGTCAGATTGAAGAGGAAATCTGAGTCATTAGCTGTTTAGATAAACTGATCAGGTTTCGCTAAGACGACGATGAAGATGATGATGATGATGATGGTGGCGACAAGGGAGCGTTTATTTTCCGTTCTGCATCACATTATGATATTCAAAGAAACAAGTCTTTACAAGAATATGTGTTATTTTAGTATTGTTTATATACTATTATAGTATTCAAGTTTTATATTTTCAGCTTTATTTTGATTTTAGTTTGTTTTTATTCATTTGTATTATGTGCTTTTGTCATTTTTAATTAGTTTTGTTTTGTCAAAGTAGCCTAACATTTCTGATTCTACGTTTCTAATGTGACATTTATATTTTATTTGATGTAAGCTATATGTTGATGACTGTAATAATTCATTACATTTTTAAGCTTTTTAAAAATGATTTATTTTGTTTTATTTAGTTATTTAGTGTTATATACAGTATTAACTTTTATTATGCTTTTATCCAATTATTATTATGATTATTAGTTAGATTTAAAGTTTTAATTTTTATTGTATATACATTTTATTAATGTATTACCTTTTATGTGTTCATTTATTATTAATAATTTTTTTAAAGGCATGTTCTTGTTTATTAATGGTTTGATAAGAAGCAATTATTACTATGCCAGTAAAAGTGAGTAATGTAGAAATCTGCAGACATATTCATGAAGGATGAAATCAGCAAATAAACAAAAGGTTGTCTTTTGGATCAGTACATCAGGTGGCAGAGAAGACGGAGGCTTTGGGTCAGTTTGTCATGAAGACCAGACGAACCCTGAAAGGCCATGGAAATAAAGTCCTGTGTATGGACTGGTGTAAAGACAAGAGGAGGATCGTCAGCTCATCTCAGGTCAGGCTATAAACACATCAAATATATCACACTGATCTCTTATTTCCTTTCTCCGTGCAATCATTTGAGCAATGATTATAGAATGTTCTTCTGTGTTTTAGGATGGAAAGGTGATTGTATGGGATGCCTTTACAACAAATAAGGTAAAATAAACCTGGCACTTCAAAATAGTGATATTTCCATGATTTCTTGGGCTATATCTTTACTTTTTCATTTTCTCAGTTTACCTATTACATTAGTCACTAATCATGTTATATCATTTTTATAAAATTATGTACTGTATGCTTTTGACTAATGTTGATATAAAGTGTAGCTTAATTTGTTATTTAGCTTCTGTTTCAAACCTTATTGATTTTTTATTAAATTTTTACTAATAATCACTGTTATTTTTATATAATTTACATACTATAATAGGTTGTACTAATGTTGTAAAATTAATTCATATATTTTTTTATAAATTATACCATATATAATTCATATATTTTATATAGAAATAAAAGGTTTGTTGTGTGTTTTTGTAATTTGTCTTAGGTTTTATTTTTCTTAAGTCTGTATATTTTTATTATTATAGTTTTTTTAGTTTAAGTTATTTAAGGTAAACTAAATGAAAATAATTGCCTCACCATTTACTTGAAATAATATGTTTGCTTATGTATTTATTTTTCAGTCAACATTCATTCTATTTTCTATAACACATTGTTTGTTTTCATGGTTTAGTTGTTTAGCTGTAATAACCGTGCTTTTATTATATTTGTATATATTAAATGTCTTGCCAGGAGCATGCGGTGACTATGCCCTGCACGTGGGTCATGGCCTGTGCTTACGCCCCCTCTGGATGTGCAGTGGCTTGTGGGTAAGTCTCTGGACTCTCCGGCTTCTTTCTCAATATTTCACTAAATATTATATCTCTCTTTGAGCAATAAATATCAGGCTTTACCAATTGCATGAATTTGAGGTGGGACTTCATGCTTTTCCAAACAGTGCAAAGGCTAGAAAGCTTTGGGAGTTTTTAGGAAACAATTTAGAAAATTTTGTTTTGCCGTTCCATTTATTGCCACTAGACATCATACACTTTAAGGATGAATCCCATTTCTCTGTCTTACCCCTTCCCCTTCCCCTACCCCTTCGACTCCGCCTGCTACCAATTTACCCAAGTGTTCCAACACCCTGGGTTGCCAGTTGGCAGCTATGCAGCTATGTATTGCAGCTATGGAAGCGAGCAGATTCTGATCTAAAAAGCATTACAATTCATCAAAAAAGCTCTATGACCAGAGGAATATTAAAACACGGATAAATTAACTTATCAACTTCACGTTCCATTGTCAGTTTCTTTCATTTCTGTTACGTGTCTTCAGTCTGGCAAGCCGCATGTTCAACAAATCTCTCCAATGTTTTAAATTTGGACTGCAGTACCTATTTCAACCACTAGCTATCAATATAACATACTGCACCTTTAACTGATACGTTGTTTTTCGCAGTGGCTTGGACAATAAGTGCTCTGTGTACCCTCTATCCCTGGACAAGAACGAAAACCTCGCCGCCAAGAAGAAATCAGTGGCCATGCACACCAACTACCTGTCCGCATGCTGCTTTACTAACTCAGACATGCAGGTATGCTTGAACACATGGTGAAATAATGAAACAGTGTTCTGCATTTGACCGATTGTGGTGTGTTTTGTGTTTGCGTTAGATCCTGACGTCTAGCGGTGATGGCACGTGTGCTCTTTGGGATGTAGAGAGCGGTCAGATGCTGCAGAGCTTCCATGGACACGCGGCTGATGTGCTGTGTCTGGATCTGGCCCCCTCTGAGACCGCAAACACATTCGTGTCAGGGGTGGGAACTGAGCTGCTGATGCCAAACACAAGCCACACGAACCCTTCATTGACAGTGTCACACATTATCTTATGTAACATTAAGTGTTAACAGGAGATAGTAATTGACATTCTTAAAGAGACAGTTCACCCAAAAATTAAAATTTGCTGTTAATTTACCTATTTACTCCACTGAATAAAAATAAAATGGTAATTTTGACTTTTTTTTTCTCCCAATTGTGAATTTACATCATGCAATCTTGATTTTTTTCTTCTTAGAATTGCATTATATAAACTCACAAATGTGAGTTGTGAAGTCCAATTCTGAAGGGGAAAAAAGACTCGCCTATGTTGTCAGATTTTAATGTTTATATCTCACAATTGCCATGTTATAAAGTCAGAATTGCGAAAAAATCACAACTAATAGATATAAACTCACAATTCTGAGAAAAAAAGTCAAGAGTTGTCAGTTTATATCTCGCAATTCTGACTTTATTTCTCATAATTGTGACTTAATGTCTAAGAATTATGAATTTATATCATGCAATTCTGAGAAAAATTCAGAACTGTGAGTTCATATCTCACAATTCTGAGAAGAAAAAACTGAATTGCGAGTTTGTATCATGCAATTCTGAGAAAGAAGTCAGAATTGCAAGGAAAAAAAGTCAGAATTGTGCGATAAAACATTGCAATTACCTTTTAGATTTTTTATTCAGTGGCTGAAACGGGCTTCCGCACCCTCAGGCCATCCAACATGTAGGTGTAGGTCCTTGATAGTTCATGAAATGCAAGCCAGCGGCTGCCTGTTTTTGAGAATAAAAAAGGCATCAAGAAACACAAAATGAATACCCGTTGCTCATGACAACATATTGAAGTCTTATGAAGCAAAACGATCAGTCTGTGCAAGAAACTAAACATTATTTACTACAGTATTACTTGTAATCCAGAGCCTCAGATCTACAAGGACAGCACAGCACTGATCACACACACAAGCACAATAGAGCTGTTAACATGCCTGTGCAGTGACCCGCATGTTCTCACGTCTCTCAGGGCTGCGATAAGAAGGCTTGTGTGTGGGACATGCGCACGGGACAGTGCGTCCAGTCTTTTGAGACCCATGAATCAGACATCAACAGTGTGCGGTAAGTGTCCTCATGCCTCGTTTCCCTTCAGGTTTTGTCAAAGCAAAAAAACACAGTGGACTGAGTGACATTTAAGGCATTTACAGCACTGGTCAATATTTAT
>CM049866.1:47011931-47086931 GCA_027474115.1 Schizopygopsis malacanthus | reverse complement strand
TGTTACAGAAGCAGATGAGAGAGATCATGGTGCGAGCCATGTACTGTGAGATGCTGGGCTACGACGCCTCCTTCACCTACATTCACGCCATCAAACTGGCCCAGCAGGGGGGCGTGCTGGAGAAGAGAGTGGGTACGTTTACACCGCATTTACACTCCTCACCAGATATCACTTCAATAACACATGCACAGTACGCTTTCTACAGGCTCCAAAATCAGTCTCAATGATGAATACACAGAGATCTGATCTGATCATCTTCCAGTCTGTCTGGAATGACATGAAGAAGCAGAACAAACTGAGACGGACTAAACTGTGTCAATGTTTCCACGATGCATCAAGAAACCTGCCTGCAAAGCTCCCTGAAAAACTCTGGTGCACCGAGGGCAAAACTGCTTTAAACAAAGGATGCTCACAACAAATGTTGATTTAATTTAGTTAATTTAATATATAGAAAATCTATTTATGATATTATTATTGACAGTGTACTCATTTTACAGCATTTTTACATAAGTGCCTAAAACTTTGAACAGTACTGTATCTTTGCAGGTAGGTTTCTTGAAGCATCTTGGAGACGTTGCACACTTGTCATTAAAGGTCATTGCACACTGAGTCTGAAAATTTAACACGTTAAAAAATAAATACGACCTCACGTAGTTTAAATCACGTTTTACACACTGCCTCCAAAACTTTCATCCGTCATAACAAAATTCAGATCAGGTTCGATTTTCTGCGTTTTCGTATCCTTAGCAAGTATTTTGATGGGAAAGGATGACGAATACGAAAAAAACGTATGTGAAAATTTCGAATTCAGTGTGCAATGACGTTTAGTCTCAGTTTGTTCAGTTTCTTCATGTCATTCCAGACAGACGGGATGATGATCAGATCTCTGTGTAGAGCACTGGCTGTTTTCAGACATTCTCTGGATTATTACAATTAATAGCTAAATGAATGTTTGTAAATGTAAACTGATATTTCCTACTGACACACTACAGCAAAAGATAACTGACTTAAATTTTGTTAGCTGCTGAAAATAATGTTCTAATAATTTTGGCCACCACTGTATGTGTGTGTGTGTGTGTGTATATATATATATATATATGTATATGTGTTTATTTTATAAATATATTTGATTACAGAAAAATATTAAATTATACAAATCTACAGTTATTTGTGTCTATATTAAAGCAAATAAGTTATGCAAAAATTATATATTTATTTTTATTGTAATCACTCCAGAACTCCATTTTGAGATTCTTCATGAAAGACGTTAATTATGGACTCTGAATGTGAATGATCTTTATTTTAGGGTACCTTGCAGTGTCTCTTTTCCTTCACGAAGGCCATGAATTGTTGTTGCTGCTGGTAAACACCGTATTAAAGGTGAGTTTGGTTCTTATCGCCTGTAATTGGAGCTGTTCTGTATAATGTGTGGCTGAACGTCTCGTGCATGTGTGACAGGATCTTCAGAGCACTAACCTCATTGAAGCGTGCATAGCGTTGACTGTTGTAGCGCAGGTGTTTCCCAAAGACATGATACCTGCTGTCCTTCCTCTGGTAGAAGACAAGCTGTCCCATCCAAAGTAAGCCAGAGACACTCACACTCACACACACACATACACACAATACACACAAATCCCAGGGTTATTTCTTATTTAACACTTGAGCCAGATAAATAAGGCTTTCAGATATGATTTCAAATGGCTGATATTGTTCTTTTACAACCAGTGTTATTTTATTGTTATTTATTTAATTTTATATTGTTTTGTAATAGTTTGAATTAACTTGTAGCTTTTATTAAAATGTAAAGTTTTAGGAATGTTGTTTTGTGCTTTTGTCATTTTTGTAGTTTCTCTCTATATTTCTATAAAGCTTTATTTTGTTTTTATGTTGGTTTAAAAAATTTAATACTTAACATTGCCAAGGCAACTTTTATGTTTTTTACATAATATTTATATTTGATTTTATTCCAGCAATATTTAAGTTAACAGAGTCTGAAAAAAAAAAAAAGAATTAGTTTGTTATAGTTAAGAAATAGTTTGTTAACTATAGCAACAAATGTCCAATAACCACCATTTTTGCCTTTTTAACAGAAGAATAACTAATCATTATTTATAAATTCTTCTTCTACATTTACTACTTCTACGTTTACTTCTTCTACTTTTACTCCTACGTTTACTTCTTCTACTTTTTACTACTTCTACGTTTACTTCTTCTACTTTTACTTCTTCTACTTTTACTACTTCTACGTTTACTTCTACTTTTACTACTTCTACATTTACTACTTCTACGTTTACTACTTCTACTTTTACTACTTCTACGTTTACTACTTCTACGTTTACTACTTCTACGTTTACTACTTCTACGTTTACTTCTTCTACTTTTACTACTTCTACTTTTACTACTTCTACGTTTACTACTTCTACGTTTACTACTTCTACGTTTACTACTTTTACTAATTCTACTTTTACTACTTCTACGTTTACTACTTTTACTACTTCTACTTTTACTACTTCTACGTTTACTACTTTTACGTTTACTACTTTTACGTTTACTACTTCTACGTTTACTACTTTTACTAATTCTACTTTTACTACTTCTACGTTTACTACTTCTACGTTTACTACTTCTACTTTTACTACTTCTACGTTTACTACTTTTACGTTTACTACTTCTACGTTTACTACTTCTACATTTACTACTTCTACTTTTATTACTTCTACGTTTACTACTTCTACTTTTATTACTTCTACGTTTACTAATTCTACTTTTACTACTTTTACGTTTACTACTTCTACTTTTACTACTTCTACGTTTACTACTTTTACGTTTACGACTTCTACATTTACTACTTCTACTTTTATTACTTCTACGTTTACTACTTCTACATTTACTACTTTTACATTTACTACTTCTACGTTTACTACTTTTACTAATTCTACTTTTACTACTTCTACGTTTACTACTTCTACGTTTACTACTTTTACTAATTCTACTTTTACTACTTCTACGTTTACTACTTTTAAGTTTACTACTTCTACGTTTACTACTTCTACGTTTACTACTTTTACATTTACTACTTCTACGTTTACTACTTTTACTAATTCTACTTTTACTACTTCTACGTTTACTACTTCTACGTTTACTACTTTTACTAATTCTACTTTTACTACTTCTACGTTTACTACTTCTACGTTTACTACTTCTACATTTACTACTTCTACTTTTACTACTTCTACGTTTACTACTTCTACTTTTACTACTTCTACGTTTACTACTTCTACTTTTACTTACTTCTACGTTTACTACTTCTACTTTTATTACTTCTACGTTTACTACTTTTAATACTTTACTACTTCTACTTTTACTTCTTCTACTTTTACTAATTCTACTTTTATTACTTTTACTACTTCTAATTTTACTTTTACTACTTTTACTTTTACTATTTTAACTTTTACTACTACTACTACTACTACTACGTCTTCTACTTCTACTTTTACTTTTACTACTTCTACTTTTACTACTTCTACTTTTACTCTTCTACTTTTACGTCTTCTACTTTTACTTCTACTTTTACTTTTACTACTTCTACTTTTACTTCTTCTACTTTTACTTCTACTTTTACTTCTTCTATCATCATCATCATCACAATTATTATTTCATAAAATATTTTATATAAATATAATATACTTTAATATAATAATAAAAAAATACTAATTTAGTTTACCTGTGAACACCACTGTTGCCTGTTGAATGCACATTCATACAATGAACCAGATTTAGCAGAAGTTGCTTTATTATATGAATTATAACCAGTTATCCAGTTAAGAAAAGTGTAAATATTGGTAAAAAGCATTTGTGTATTGGTCAATTTGATTACCAGTCTATTAATAACTCATATAATTGTCTTTCTTTCCTGTCTAAGGGAGATCATTCGGAGGAAAGCCGTCCTGGCGTTGTATAAGTTTTATCTTATCGCTCCAAATCAAGTCCAGCACATTCATGGCAAGTTTCGAAAGGCCCTCTGCGACAAAGACCCGGGTGTCATGACATCTTCCTTACATATTTACCTACAGCTGATCAGGGTCAGTCTTCAACATACAGCATGCTCTTTGAAGCTTTATATTATGAAACTGAGCCAAAATGAACATCTTTTACATTATAATACAGACAGTTTGTGTCCTAACCGTAACCTTCTACAACCAGCTTTATAATAAACATTAAACATATTCTGATTTGCTGTGATTTTGTCCCATCATGCAGTATTTCACTGTCAGTAAAGGTCACATCTGATGCTTTCTGTTCACCAGGAGAGTCCAGAGAGCTATAAGGACCTGACGGGTAGTTTCGTCACCATCCTGAAGCAGGTGGTGGGTGGGAAACTCCCGGTGGATTTTAACTATCACAGTGTTCCTGCGCCGTGGCTGCAGATCCAGCTGCTCAGGATCCTCTCGCTGCTCGGGAAAGAGGACCAAAGGTACCGAGGGGCCGCCATGCAAATACAAGCTGCGTGCTGATTTGTAGACTTACATTATGCCCTATAACGTACATACTTTATATGACATCGGAATGAAGAATGTGTGTGTTCATTTTCAGCACCAGTGAGCAGATGTATGAAGTTCTGGATGAGTCTCTGCGCAGAGCGGAAATGAACCACAACATCACTTACGGTAAAATCATCTTTTTTTTAATGGACCAAATGGTAATTTGTGTTCAAAATGAATTCATCTAATACATAATGTGTATTTCAGCAGTTGTATTTCTATGCAGCTTTTGTTTATTTTACATGTATTAATTGTAGTACAACTGAACTTAAGGTATAAAATTTTTCATCTGAAGAACCACCATCATGCCTTAAGGCCCGTACACACCGGGACGAATATCAGCGTGCGTTATTCGCCAGCGTTTTTCAACGCGTTTTTTTGTGTTCACACCCAAGCGATTTTCGCTGACGATGAGCCGAGTGAACATGCAAATTCATTCCCTGACATTAGATGGTGCTTAATGTAAAACAGAAATACCCCGGTACACCAGGTGGCGCTGCGCAACTTTACGCTTCTGACACTCGCTTGTCACTCAGAAGAAGAGATCAAGTATTTACGCGCTTGTCAAAATCATACAAAGAAAACATGGATATTTCAAGCACCAGAAGCTCCAGCGATGAAGAAATTATTGTTCTGTTGAATGAGAAAAGACGCCGGAAAAGATGGCGACAGTGTAGACGCTACTTGGCGTATATCTTCTTCGTCGTTACGTATGTGTGCTCGGCAAGACTGTTTTGTGTTTGAGCGCCCCCAAGTTGTGTTTTACTGTAACTTCAGCTGCTCCAGACACGTGAGCAAAAGCACCAATCTCATTGGTCGGATAGTTTTTGACGCGGTGCGTCAAACCAAAGAAACAAACCCGAGGCGTTTTAAAAAAAATGATGCTTTTACGCGTGGCGTTTTTCGCGTCGGTGTGCACACTCACATTGGCGCCCTTTGTTTAGTCACGAGGCGTTAAACGTCGGCGAATATCGCGCGCCAAATTCGTCCCGGTGTGTACGGGCCTTTACTTGCCGAACTAATACTGACTGTGAAACATTTTATTGGATTGTACTGTTTTTATTGTAAATAGACAATGATTTTATTCAGACCTGTGTCTAACTGATTTATTTAAAAATGTATCACCTGAATGTACTTTATAATTTTTGTCTAGTGTACATCTGAAATGTCTTTTATAACCTTTTGTTAATGGTAAACCTTGAATAATTTATTCAGAGATCACCATGAAAATAGCCTTGATGCTGGCATGGCATTAAAAAGTGAATAAATAAAATAATTTCACCTAATACTTGTATATTATTGGTTATTATATATCAGCTTTATTTAAATGAATGAAATGCAGAACCTTTTTATGTTTTTGTTTTATTATTATTGTATTTGTGCTTTTAAATTTTTTTTGTTTTATTGAAGTTTTTAAGTAATTTGGCACTTACACTAAATTTGTTTTATTACAGGTAGTTGCCAAGAAAAAGATTTCTAATTTTAATTTTAAATTTCTCATCTAATACTCATCTCATCTTACTCGTCTTTATTTCAGCTTTATTGCAAATAACGAAAACAATCTTTAATAGTTCAATAAGCACTATGTAGAATGTTTGTTTTATTTCCGCTTTTTAATGCTAGAATAACTAATCATCATAAATCATCTCTTCTAATGGTGTGAACGATAATTTGTCAGCAAAATGTACACAAATAACACATAATGTGTGTTTCAGCAATCCTGTATGAGTGTGTGAAGGCCGTCTACACCGTACACCCCAAAGCTGAGCTGCTGGAAAAAGCCGCGAGATGCATTGGGAATTTTATTCTGTCTCCGAAGATCAACCTCAAATATCTTGGTATAATTCCTGCTTTTGATTTTCTCTAGTTAGTTAACCTGAACTCACTTTAACTGCTCACATATTGGTGCATTTCCAGGTTTGAAAGCCTTGACGTATGTCGTCCAGCACGATGCTAAACTCGCCCTGCAGCATCAGATGACCATTATTGAGTGTTTGGATCACTCCGATTTCACTATTAAAAGAGAGGTAATGAACAAACCACAGCTAAATGTGTCATAATTATGAGAAAAATCCATAATGTATGACTTTTTAGGCCATAAATGTGACTTTATATTTCATAAGTGAGTTTTTATATCATAATTATGAATTTATATCATAATTTTGACTTTTCAATTCATAAATAATTACTTTGTCATAACAACAAAAGTAAAATCCAACTTATAAAACTGAAACTGTATAAAGTATCTGAAACTAGTAAACAAATGTGATGCTCTCGCAAATAGTACAAATTAGCTCAATAATTGATTTAAACGGATAGTTCACCCAAAGATGAAAATTCTGTCATTAATCACTTACCCTAATGTCGTTCCAAGCCCGTGAGACCTTTGTTCATCTTCACAGTTCAACCATGGTATAGACTTGGGGGGTCAAATGTGAGCCCTCCCCCAGATATTTTTTCCCCCAGATAAGTTCAGTCGCGGAATTAAAAACAAACAGGCCAGGCCATAACGAATATAGAGGCTTTCAATCAAATAAAATAACCCTCCGGAGACAGCAAGGATGGGAAGTTCGGGAACTTATTTCTATAAAGATACATTTATTCAAAAATTGCCGCGGTATTTTTGACCATGCACTCTTTTTAGGTGTCTACTTGACCCTGAAAAAAAAAGGCGAATGTCCGCCTGTTCGTCCTGCTTCTTTCTTTTAGCTCCTACCTTCATTTCATTTAAGCACTTCGGGCTTGGGTCGGGTTCGGTTTTGTAGCAGTCGGAACCAAAACTATATGAGCGGTTTTTTCAAACGATCCGCAAGCCGGCGTTTACGGGCTCAACCAAGTGTACAATCGAGGGGGTGTTCACACAGTTTTGTTTCCCTTGTTTTTCCTAAATTGAAAGTAAATCAGAAATAACAACAATCCACTAGGCTACAACATTATATTTATCTGGGTTCATAAAAAGAGGGCTATAAACATATTACAATATAATAGATTGCTTGTATTGGGGGGGACGATTCACATTTTTACACGCATATATGGTGGTTACCACATTTAAGAGCTTATGTCAGAACACAAATTAATATATTTGATGAAATCCGAGAGCTCTCTGACCCTCCATAGACAGCAAGGATCCTAAAGCCCCGTTCACACCAAGAACGATAACTATAAAGATACCGATATTAGCACATCATTGAACGATATTGTCTGTTTATTCTAAGTGCACTTTAAACTCTTGAGCTTGTCATAGCAGGAATGATTCTGATTGGGTGTCAATGTTTGTAGAATTCATCAGCAACAAAAAAATTGTTCTGGAAGTCATTCCAACGATATAGTTTCTCTGTGCATTTACCGTTATAGTTGTGGTGTGGACGCTGCTATTCTTTAATATTTTCGAACTATATCTTTATCGTTATCTTTATATTTATCATGCTTGGTGTGAACGGGTCCTTTACACGATCAAGGTCCAGAAACTTAGTAAGGACATCGGTAAAATAATCCATGTGGCTTCGCTGTTTAAGTTGTTTACGCTTTGATCTGAATGTAAACAATGTATCCGCGTACATACGTTGCATACATTGTTTACGTATGTGATACTCTCCAGAATGGCGCTATAGGGTGACGCAGAGGAGACGAAGTGTTGAATTGTCATTATTTTTGTATTCTTTGCGCACAAAGTATTCTTGTAGTTTTGTAAAATTACGGTTGAACCTCTGATGTCACATGGATTATTTTAAAGATGTCCTTACTACGTTTCTGGATGTCTATCGTGTAAGGATCCCTGCTGTCTATGGAGGGTCAGAAAGCTCTCGGAATTCATAAAATATATCTTAATTTGTGTTCCGAAGATGAACAAAGGTCTTACGGATTTGGAACGACATGAGGGTGAGTAATTAATGACAGAATTGTCATTTTTGGGTGAACTATCCCTTTAATATCAGATTTCTGTTGATCTGCATATTCTTAATTCCCAACAATCAAGCGTTGTGTGTTCATCTCTTCCTCTGTCTTCTCTCTCAGACTCTTGAATTGCTGTTCAGGATCACAAATGCTCAGAATGTGACCGTGATCGTTGAGAAGATGCTGGACTTCCTGCGCAGCTGCAACGACGAGCACACCATCATCCATCTGGTTGGGAAAGTCGCAGAGCTCGCTGAAAAATATCCTTTCAATTAACCAGAGTTTACAAAGAAATGAACAAATATCTGTTGAATGTCAGCTGTTATGTTCCTATAAAAACCCTTACGTTTGCTCCAGATAACTCATGGTTCATTCAGACGATGAATGATGTTTTTTGCATCGGTGGAGATTTGCTGCAACAGGACGTCCCAAACAACTTCCTGCGACTGCTGGCGGAGGGTAAACCAGAAGTATAGACAATCTTAGAGCTGGGAACTGTAGTAGGTGTTTTATTTTGTTGTGTTTTTGTCTCAGGCTCCGAGTCTAAAGAGGAAGATGATCAGTTACGGCTTCATGCTGTCGATTCGTATCTGACTGTGCTGAAGGGACACACTTCTCGTCTGCCCCAGTGCTTCTTACAGGTCATGAGCTGGGTGTGTACAACATGTGTATATACACACATACACAATGGTTTTTAATACACAGCACAGTTTTGATGATTCACAAAAAAATTATACTTTAAGGATGATTGAAATTCTAGTGACAGGCTTCAAAATGAATTTTAAAACACCTGATTAATGTGGATAAAATGAGATTTTTTTTTTTTTTTTTACAATTCCAAAAATACATTTATTAGGTAAATACTTAAAAAAAACTTTACACTAAATAATCTTCTGAAGGTGAATTTTCTGATGAAGTGAAAGTTACCACAGGTGTTTTCTTCAGTAGATGGATTTTACAATTTGTACTTTAATATTAGTTGCCATTTTATTTACTCACAAAGCCAGTTTGTATTTATTAGTAATCAATTAGGACACATTTGTTTTTTTATTAAGCCAATTCAGGTCACATTTTTTATAAAGTGCTTTATACAGTAAATTGTTTCAAAGCTTTCTCACAGTAATAAACAGGAAATAATATTGTTTAACGTTACAAAGTTCATCAATCTTGAAACAAGTTCAATTTGAGCTGTAAAGACAACGCAGATGACCATAGTCATTATTCAGCTCAATGCAGTTTGTTTTTGTGTTCTCATCTGATATTTTCTGAATATTAATAGTCTTTTAAGACCCAACTGAGCATTATATCATTTTTATTTAATATTAATATTGAATACATTAATTTAAAATTAATTATTTAATTTAATTTAAATGATTATATTATTTATTAACCATTTATTTAATTAATATTAACTACTATATTTAAAATATAATATATTTTTATGCTATGCTGATAACTATTAATTTTATTTATAATTTAATATTAAATATATTGAGATTTTATTATTTTTTATAATTTACATTAAAGTAAAATCCAGCATTTTTGGCATAACTGGTAGTAAAAAAATATGAATAACTGGTCAATCCTTTTAAAACTGTCATATAATATAGAAATTGGATACATTTGATTAAAAATGATAACATAAGCCCTGTGTGTGCCAATTACAGTTCTGAGACATTAGCTTAGAAACATGCTAACATCAAAATCTATTGGAATAAACTTCAAGTGTCTGTTGCCCTTGAGATGAAATTATAATTTTCTTCTGAAAACTCTCATGTGATATGTGTTCACCGGTGTGTGTTTGCTCAGGTGCTTGGAGAATACACTCCGCTCCGAGAGGCCGTGGACCAGCGCGAGGTCATCCGGCTCCTGACGCAGCTGCTGGATCAGAGGAGCGTGAGCTCGGAGACACGGGTCTGGATTCTTTCTGCGCTGACCAAGATCTCTGAGGGCCAGACAGACTTGATTCTGGACCTGGCTGAGAGTCTTTCGTCCTCGCAGGACACGGTGCTCCGTCAGCAGGCCCAGGAGCTGCGTCACCTCAGCCAGGACTCTCAGCTCCATGAGTGGGTCCTGCCCCGTGGAGCATCCTGGGACGGCATAGAGGTAACAGGCCTGATTGTCTCTCCCTATGATGACATGTTATTCTTATTAAAGCTACACTGTGTAACTTTTGGTACTCTAGCAGGTTAATACACATAACCCATTAAATCAATTTTGTACATTTTGAACAAAATAAGTTACATAGTGTACCTTTAAGGATGTTTTCACACTAAACAGCCAGATTTAGAGCACTTTAAGAGAATAAAACAGTAAACCGAGCCCATCTAGACATTTGGTGGTGTAACACATTATTTAGACAATAAGATTTTTTTTTCTCTTCTGCTCACCAAGGCTGCATTTATTTGATAAAAATGCAATAAAAAATACAGTAATATTGTGAAATATTGTTACAATTTAAAATAGCTGTTTTCAATTTGAATATATTGCAAAATGTATTTTATTCCTGTGTCACATGATCCTTCAGAAATCATTCTAATATGCAGAGTTACTGCTAAAGAAACATTTCTTATTATTATCATCAGTGTTGAAAAAAGTTGTGCCGCTTCATATTTTTATACAAACTGATATATATATATTTTTTTTTTCAGGATTGTTTGATGAATAAAAAGTTCAAAAGAACAGAATTTATTTAAAATATAAATCTTTTGTAACATTATAAATGTTAATTACTTTTGATCAATTTAATCAAAGTATTAATTTCCTTCGAAAATATTTGTATTGATCCCAAACTTTTAGTGTAAGTGTTCACAAGGCATGTTCTGAGCATTCAACGAAGTAAAACATCTTCCAAACCGCTGTGTAAAAATGCCCCAAAATACCCAAAGATTCAAACGTGTTGGCTGTAGTATTTGTTTTTTCTTCACAGGTTGATTCTTCTCTGTCATTTCTGGACGGGTTTGTGTCTGAGGCTTTGGCTGCTGGAGCCGCACCATATAAACCTCCTCACCAGAGACAGGAAGAGCAATGTGAGGACAGAGGTGCAGCCATTATTCACTCTCATCACAATGCTTGCTGTTATTTATACTACAGGAAACTCTATAGTTTACCACATGCATATGTATCCCGCCCTTAAATGAGTAGTTTGTTGTCATTTACTCACACTCATGTCATTCCAAACTTGTTTGACTGCATGCTTATGTTTTTGTAGCATTGAATCTGGAGCCGTACAGTTTTTCTCTGCCTGTAAGTTTATCATCATGTAGCATCACTGACAGACAATCTCCCACACTACTGTCCGTCAGTTCAGGACTCTCAGGAAACAGCACTGAACTCTCGCAGAAGGCAGGGTGAGCATCTCTACAGCATGCTGTCTTTGGTTGTACACAACAGCTCAAACGTTTGGAGTCAGTAAGATAATACTGTTACTCAGCAAGGATGCATTACATGATCACAAGTGGCAGTAGAGACTTTTATAATGTTGCAAAAATTTCAAATAAATGGCCATTCTTTTGAATTTTCTATTAAAGACATGGTTTCCACAAATATATAAAGCACCACAACTTTTTTTTTATAACATTGATAAAAATACAAATAAATTCTAAAGCAGCAAATCTGCATATTTGAATGATTTCTGAAGGATCATGTGACACTGAAGACTGAGTAATGATGCTGAACATACAGCTTTGCATCTCAGAAATAAATTTAAAATGTAATATATATTAAAATAGAAAATAGTTATTTAAAATTGTAATAATATTTCACAATATAATTTTTTTTTACTGTATTTTGAGCAAATGAATGCAGCCTTGGTGAGCAGAAGAGACTTAAAGGGTTACTCCACCCCAAAATGAAAGTTTTGTCATTAATCACTTACCCCCATGTCGTTCCAAACCCGTAAAAGCTTTGTTTGTTTTCGGAACACAATTTAAGATATTTTAGATGAAAACCGGGAGATTTGTGACGGTCCCATTGACTGCCAAACTATTATCACTGTCAAGGCCCAGAAAAGTATAAAACACATCGTCAGAATAGTCCATCTGCCATCAGTGGTTCAACCGTAACGTTATGAAACTACGAGAATACTTTTTGTATGCAAAGAGTGTTAATTGTTTGGCAGTCAAATGAGAAAAATAATTCATTTTGGAGTGGAATAACCCGTTAAGTAAAAACAGTAAATCTTACTGAACCCTACATTTTAAACAGTATTGTTTATATGATATGTTTGTATATTACCCTTGTGTGTAATTTCAGCTCCAGCACTCTGATTCTTGAGGGTGTAAAGAGAGTTTGGGGGAAAGATGGGTATCTTCCACAAAAAGAAGCAACAGCACCTCTGGTGGACGAACCCAGCGCTGCAGTTCACCCCCCCGGCCAGCAGGAGGCAGCAGAGAGAAAAGAGCCACAGCCGGATTCCTCAACGCAAAACCAGGACAAACAGCAGCTGGCTTCCTCTTTATTTGTTGGTTTGGGAGTCGGGAACTCAATGTCTCTGGTGAGAAAATTATTTTATGATGAATTTGTGATTTAATTTTAAAATAGTGATTTGAGGTACAGTGCGTTTATCTTACTATCTTGTATTGATGGCACTAAATATCCACTCACTCAAACCACATGCATTGCATTTGTTGTGTAAATGCCAATTGTTCTGTTTCCTCTCAGATGGGGAAATCCGAAGCCCCGCCCCCTCGCTTTAGAAAAAAGCCCCGCCCACATGAGTCATCATCATCAGGCACCAGTGAAAGGTCTTCCGACTCCTCCTCTTGCTCTTCACGTAATACGACTGACAGCTTCCTGTACGGCAGTTTGCTGGAGGAGGAGCCAGCGACATCCATATCCGCTTTTGACCACACCCCCAAATCCACCACAGCCAATGGCCTGGCTCAAAACAAAGACACTAAAGAAGACAGATGCGCAAACACGTCTCAGATACTAGGTGGCGATATGGTTATGGTGCGGCCCAACACGATCCAGGACAAACATCCTCCACCAGTGTCTTCAGATCTGACCGCGCTGTTCCCCACTGACCTCAAAGACCTACCTCACTCTGATATCATCAGCTTGACCTCTGACCCCAGCCTGTCTCTGTCCTCCTGCCGCCTGTTCAGAGATGAAGCTTTGCTGCTTGTGATCTTCATATCCAACTGCACGGAAACTGTAATAAAAGACGTTGCGGTGCAGCTGAGCTGTGAGGAGCTGGAGGTGTGTAATTGTCAGAAAATATATAAATAATATTATACAATCAAATAAAACGGGACCTCTTCTTTCTTAGACGGCGAGTTTGAGAGGAAACGTTGTGGACTGTCTGGAGGCCAGGAGCACGTCTGTGTGTCACTATGCTCTGCTGATGGACGACCCTCACACTAACGTGTCCTTTACCGGGACCGTCTCTTATCAAACACAACCGGGACACACAAACACACTCCCTTTCTCTGGGACACTGTCCACAGCAGACTTCATCAGGTAATGTGTGTCTGACACTGCATCAAAACCATTTTCTGCCATATTTATTATTAAACAGTTAAGACGCATTGTTTATTATATAGCAATGTGTTTATCATATAGCGTGATTGCATTTCGGGTTCAAGTCTCGGCTCATGGACCTTTCCCGATCCCCCCCCCCCCCCCCCCCCCCTCCCACTTCACTTCCTGTCTACCAACAATCCTATCAAATTAAAGGCAAAACATTTCAAAAATAAATCTTTATTTTTTTACTTTTTATAATTATATATTTATTTTTCAAATATTGATAGATCATTGTTTTCACGCTGTGACCAAATAACAAACTTAATGGCTGATAATTAAATCATGTGATTGTTTGTTTTTAAAAGAAAAACATCATTCACTGACAATCTTTTTGTGACCTGCAAAATAATCTTACTGAGAAAAAATTTGGTATTTTATTTTTAATGGATAAATAATAAAATTAATAGCAATAATAAATACATTGGTTAATACAAATGATTTTACTATCATTGATATTTGATTAATATTTTGATTTTTTTATTTTGTTTTCCTTTTTACATGTTAATTTTAGTTAAAGCTTAAGTAATTGAATTGTGTTTTTTATTTTATGTCTAAATAATGTTTATTAATTGTAATTATTTTTTGTTTAATTATTTTATAATTTCAGTTGTATTTTAGAATGTATTATCAAGATAAAGTAAATGAAAATGTGAAATGTTGCCTTGGCTAAATTATAAATTAAATAAGTTGGAGGTTTGTATATTAACATTAAAATTAGAAATATAATTTTATTTCAGTTTATTTTGTTTCAAGTAAGTAAAATATTTTAGTTATATATGTTGAATAATGATAATAAAATATACACAATTTTATACATATATAATTTGTTTTCCTTATATTTTTGTTTAGTTGCTTCATGTAAAGAAAATTTCACAAATTTGGTGAAACAAATCATCCTAAATAATCTTCTGAAGGTGAATTTTCCAATGAAGTTAAACATTACAACCAATTTCAGGTTCCAGTTTCTAATAAAAAAAAATTGTCCCCCCACTGAATATAAAATGAAAGTGAAACACAAATACCAACAAATGAATTCAAAGCATTTCCCTTTGTTGCGAGCTTTTTGATGTTATGAGACTTATTTGAATGAACTCATTTCTCTCGGTCACACACAGGCCTTTGGTTGTAACCACAGAGGAATATGGGAAGCTCTGGCTGTCTCTGTCACATGACGTCAAACAGAATCTGAAACTGCTCACAGATGCCGGTGACCCGCTCAGAACCACCCTGAACGCTCTCAAAGACGCCCTACAGCTACATGTAGTGGACATCATCGGTAAAAAAACATAGTACGGTGGCCGAGAGAGCTCAACGCGCTGCAACTTCAGAAAACACATGCAAATAGAAAAAGTACCAGCAAATCAAGAAAACATTTTCATCAGTTTGACAGCAGATGGTGCAAATGCTCACAACACAAACAAATACATTTTGTTTGCAGCGTGTTTCTTTTTTGGGTGTGTTGTGAGCTTTTGCAGCATGTGCGTTGTCAAAGTGACGAAAGTGTTTTCTTAATTTGCAGGTGTTTTTTTCTATTTGCAGCGCGTTTGTTTTTTTGGGTGTGTTGTGAGAAAGTGTTTTCATTTGCAGCTATTCGCAGCGCGTGTGTGTTGTCAAATTGAGGAAGTTGTTTTCTTAATTTGCAGGAGTTTTTTTAATTTGCTGTTTTTTTCTATTTGCAGTGTGTGTTGTCGTTGTTTTCTTAGCTCTCAGCGCGTTTGTTTTTTTGGGTGTGTTGTGAGCATTTGGCGTGTGTGTTGTGTGTTTTCACCGTAGCTCTCTCGGCCACATAGCCTTCAATTCACTTACTTCAATGTGATTTGCAGTCATTTCACATTCCATTTCATGCATGCACCATCACTGACTACAATTTACACACTATTCAGGGAAGCCGCCCATCAGTCATGTGTTGTTGTTTCAGGCTCAGAAGGAATCGTAGCATGTCGTCTGCTCAGCGGCGCCCCCTGTCTCCTGCACTGCAGAGTGAACGGTGCTGCTCTGGCCATGTGGCTGCGCTCTCCTCATCCTGCTCTCCCAGACTGCATCATGTACCACTGCCAGAGAGCGCTCGCACAACACTGAAGACCCACAAACCCCTGCTGAAACTCCCAGGGAAGCTCCATGACAAAATGATTTCATGCCATGACTGTTTGAAAGCAGTACCTGTGTATTGCTTGTCTATGCTCTAACTAAATTTTAATGATATATATTTTTTGTACACAGTTGCTGAGCTGTATTGCGTCACACTTACATACAGTAAAAAGTATTTATTGATTTTAAACATTTGTGGTTTGGTTTTTCCTGGTAGGTATAAATTCGTGTTTATTTGCCAAGAAAAAAAGAAAAGAAATATGGCATTGTTTTCAAAATGTCATTTTATTTACTATAGTTAGTTATCGGTACATTTGATTGGAGCAAAAAACAGTGTAGTTTTGCATATTCAGCAAAAGCAGTGTGAATACGGCTATCAAATATTTCTGTTATTTTCATGATAATATAAATATTTCAAGTCTCTATTAAATAGTTCTAGTATTTATTCTGTTAATATTGTCTTAGTTTTCTCAGTTATGTATTACTCAACCTCAAACAGTAGACTACTGTAGATTATTTTTATAAAACAAGAAACAAAAACAGACCCATTTACTTTTTTTTAAAAGTGCACATTAATCCAAAGAAATTGTTTGTCTTCATAATCTTTCATAAAATGTAACAAATTGCTTCACTTCTTAAGCATCATTCATCCTTTTATGATTGGCATCATCAAGACATCGGTCATTTTTTAACGCCTCTCTCATTCTGGTACGTGTCATTCACTTTTCACAATACAGTCAATTCCAGTAAATAAAGTTATTTCTCATTAAATGTAGTTCAAACATGTCACATTATGGAAGTAAAATAGGTTGTAAATGCCATTTCATGTTAACTTTGTAGTTGGTTTGTTTGCAGCACTTAAGATCATAGACTACAGCAAATAATAACTTTAGTAGTATTATTGTCTTTGTCAGCATAAACTACAAACTTAGTTTTTTTGAGGTGAGCTAGAACACTTTAAAAGGGATAGTTCACCCAAAAATGAAAATGATGTTATTAATTACTCACCCTCATGAAATCTGAGAGCTTTCTGACCCTGCATGGACAGCAAAGCAACTAACAAGATCAAGGCACAGAAATGCGGTAAGAACATTGTTAAAATATTCCATGTGACAGTGGTTCAACTCTAATTGTATGAAAATGTTGTGTTAAAATAGTCATTCGTTTTGCTTTCTTTACGCAATGTCCGAGTCCTTACTACATTTCTGTTCCTTGAAAGTCTCAGTTGCCTTGCTGTCTATGCAGGGTCAAACTCGGAAAGCTTTTTAATTTAATAAAAAAATATCTTAATTTGTGTTCCGAAAACGATCAAAGGTCTTACAGGTTTGGAATGACATGAGGGTGAGCAATTAATTACAGAACTGTCATTTTTGGATGAACTATCCCTTTAAAAGTGCACCAAGTCATGATAAGTCTGTTTTGGTCAAGTATGTCTGTGTCGCAGGCGGACTGGAATGCATCGAGTTTGAGGTAAGTTCAACTGTTTGTGTATAGTAAGTAACAAATGCAAGTCTTGACATAGAGAGCCCACTGAAAAGTGTTAGGTGAAAGGAAATTACTCAGCGCACCTTTAAAGGTTTCTATTTCTGTGTTTTTTCTTAGGCTCTCAGGTGTGGTTCTCCGCGGATATTCTGAGCGCGTGGTATGAAGCGCATGGCCAGGCAGTCCGGATCCTCTTCCACGGGCTGCATGGAGAGGTTGTTGGTCTGCTTGATGGTGCTGACGGTGCAGCCGTGACGAGGACAAACCGTGAACCTCGACAACAGGGTCACCAGGATGGCCTTCGTCATCACCATAGCGATGTGCTTCCCGACGCAGGCCCGCGGGCCGCAGCCGAACGGCTGGAAGTAACGACTGGGAACCTGAGAGGGAAGCGGACATCATTACGCTTACAATATTACAGTGGTAAAGTGATGGTAATGCACTACCATTGTGTTTATTTCAAATAATGGTATGTACATGGTACACTGAGGTAGCATGGAACATTTCCAGAAAAGGGTTATGACCATGTTCAAAGAAACGTAATGTTATATTCACAAAAACATTGTATTTTCCAGACCATGTCAAAAACAATAGTGTATATTCACAAAAACATTGTATTTTCCAGACCATGTCCAAAAACATAGTAATACCAAAAGATGTTTTCCTATTTCCATTTAGAAATACTAGTTTCTCTAGTTTAACTGGTCAATATTGATTATTTAGTTATTGGGAAGACGTATAATATATTTGGAAATTTGTAAAAGACTATGAATAATTGATATGAAATCTACAAAAGAACCAATTCATGAGTCATACCGGTTTGTATGGCCTTTTTTGATCTTATATGTCTGGCTGTCCCAGTACTTACAGTGTTGTCAAAGATCTCAAAGTCAAATTAATTGGATTTTTCAAATTTATGGTATTAGAAAACATGTCCTAAAACAGTAATACCACAGGATTTTTCCTATTTCCGTTTAGAAATGCTAGTTCCTCTAGTTTAACAGGTCAATATTGATTATTCAGTTATTGGGAAGATGTATCAAATATTTGGATATTTGTAAAAGAATATGAACAATTGGTCTAAAATCTACCAATGTACCAATTTATGAGTCATGTTTTAGAAAAACCCCTTACATCCAGATTTGTATGGTTTTATTTGATCTTTCATGTCGGATTGTCCTTGTACTTACGGTGTTCTCAAAGTTCTCCAAGTTGAATTCGTTGGGTTTTTGGAAGAACTCAGACTTGTGCATGCGTCCGATGTTCAGGATGAGGTTCGTCCCCTTCGCCACTCGGTAGCCATCGATGGAGTCGTCCTCCAGAGCCTGTCTCATGATGAAGTCCACCACCGGATGGAACCTCAAAGACTCTTTGATGAAGCGCTCTAGAACGCTCAGGTTCTGCAGGTCGGCCGACTCTACATCCCGCTCGCCTGAGAGGACAAGAAAGACTTTTTAGCCTGGGAAATGGACTTAAACCAGTTTCTGATGATTTCTAGCCAGTCCTTCTCAGACATTGAATGGTTTACTTGGTCTAGATTGGACTACTAGTTGTTGGGGTCAAGACTGACCTGGTAGACCATCTTGGTCATGGACATTAGAGCTGCTAAGCCACCTTTACAAACTAGCTGCCATGTTTCAATCACCATGTTGTTGGCCACCTTAAAGATAGTAGTAGTAGTAGTAGCCTTATTGTCACTAGTCAGTACCAGTGAAATTAGCCATCAACCTGTCCATACATACACAACATACATATACAAGGGGGTATTGTACAGCATAACATGTTATGCTCCTTGTACAGTGTGATCAGCAACAAAAAGCACATAAACCATAGGCACACGACTTTGCAACAGGGGAAGTAATCCAGCTCCGGCAGGCAGCCTGCTGAGATAAACTATATCGTTTCAGATGTTAAATGTTGTCTTGTGAATGTTTAACCATACCTATCTGAGATTGTATCTCCTGTACGATCTGCTCCTCCACGACAGAGTTCTGCTTCAGCAGGAGAAGCATGAAGAACAGACTGATGGAGAGGGTGTCTGGAGCGGCGATCACCATCTCCAGCACACACTGCCTCACGTCGTCCGCAGACAGCTCGTCGTGGTTCTGCAGACACGTGCGGTAAGTTAACATGTCGTGTTGCTTTAATACAGCAGATGGAGTAAGTGTTTAACACACCTGAGCAAATATCAGCTCCGTTGCGAAGTCTGTCTCTTCCAGCTTCTCCATGTTATTGATGGCCTGTCGCTTTTGCTCCACAAGCTTTCCCATTTCATCCTGCAGCTCTTTTCTGCAAGAAAACACTTCTTAAATGGTGTGTATTTAGTGATTTTTGAATTTATGCCACTAATTCAGACTTCACCAATCAAATTAGAGGTAATTTGCATAATCCTTAAAGGTACAGAGGCAAAAACGGCAAAGGCTTTTACTTTGACACGTCAAAGAGAGCTATATTGTTATTAGTACAAAAACCTTGACACCATACAGTACATAAAAATGAAGTCTGAGGTGGACTCACGCGGCCAGGTGGTGTTTTTTGTACACAAAGTTTAATCTGAAGAAAACGTCTGGCTGTATGAGAACCGTCTGCCAGGTACTGAAATACCGGTGGATCTTTATCAGCAAGTCTTTCTCTGCATTGAACAAGCATAACGAAAGATGATTGTATGCTTACTGTGAAAAATTATAATCTATAAATGCCTACGGTCATTTAAATTGTATAGGAAGCAGTGTTCGCGGGGACACATTACAAGTACCATGAGTTACGTAATCAGATTACTTTTTTCAAGTAACTAGTAAAAACATCACTTTTAAGTTTACAACAAAACAAAATATCTGACTTACTTTTTCAAATATTAACACAAGTTACTTTGTTTTCCCATTTATTCATTGACACTTCCTTCAGCCTCAGGCTTATTCATTTCACTTTAGGTGTGAAAAGGCCTTTACACTGGCCAAAAATATAACTTTTGGGTTTTTCACCACTAAAAAACAAATAAGCAAGCCCGGCCCAGATGACAAAAAGTAATGTAATGCATTACTTTTTATGGAGTGACACAATATTGTAATGTATTACTTTTAAAAGTAACTTTCCCCAAAACCCATCAGAAGTACTAAAAAATAGGGTTTTACAGCCTTTTCCTTTTGTTAATATATATAGAATTGAATCAATCAGATCAAAAGAACCATATATTTTTAATATAGAGTGTTTTTTATTGCAGTCTGACCATTGAGAGGGATTCTTAGGAAGAGTCTATTGGAAACATCCACAACGATACAGCGCAGAAGATTGAGTACATCCACATGTCCTGAGTGGTCCGTGAACTCCTGCAGGACGTTAAGCTGTTTGTTGGTTGCGCTGACGCACACATCGACTGATTTCTGGAGACCCGGACCTGTAAGAGCTGTAGTACACACACACACACACACACACACACGCACACACACACACACACACACACACACACACACAATGGATTCTGATGAATGTGTGTATGAACTGTTCTGAGACCAGTTTCAGTGAATAACTCCCACCTTTGGTGAAATATCTTCTCACTTTCTTCCACAATTCGATGTTGCTGTTGAAGATAATGCCTTGTTCAAACATGCCGATGCACTGCAGACCTTTTTTACTGGCAAACCTCCCGGTGTAATTATTACTCTTCAGAACGTGATACACGGCAGAGGACCTGAAACAGTTTGACATTTTTCACACTAAAAATGGTACCATCCGGTATTGCATTCTTCATTTGAGGTAACACTTAGTGACATAATTGGGTTTTATGGACTTGAGTAGCAAACTGTACAAAAAATAAAATGTTTTACTTTATATGGGGCGCTCTTGAGCACCTTTTTGAACCATGAAATTACTTTATCGGCAACAGCTAATCAGTAAAATTGATAATAATCCATAATGAGGATAATCAACAACAAATTTCATTTGTCATTTCACAATCAGTCATTTCAGCAGAAATCAATGTAATTGTGTAATTGGGAATTTTCCGTTAGAGCGAAAAATCATTGATGACGCTACTGTAGTTGTTTTAAAATGTATACATTTGTAAACCAGTTATTACTTTTGAAACAATTTTGTTCAAGTGGCTGTTTTTAAAAATGTTTTTCTGTTTTTGGTTATGCAAACATTTCAATTTATAATTTTCAGATATTATGAGAACCGTTAAATTGAATTCGAATTAATACTTAAAAATTTTGAATTGAGTTTTTGAATTGCGTTCTGAACATTCTGAAACAAGTGGTAACATTTAAAAAATGTTAGACGAACTCATGAAAAAAGTTCCATGAACAATGAAGAAATAATATTTTTGAATATAATTCAAAACCAGATAACTTATTATTACTGAAAGAATATTAGTTACTGGAAAACATTTTTTTCATAACATTGTGAGAACCTTGCCAGAAACATTGTGAGAACGTTCCCTTTTAGCTGAGTGAATGACATTTGTTTTTGAGAACTTGCTTGCTAAGTATAAAGGTCTCTTCTCCGTTGATCCAGACCCGAGCAATGCTGCCATATTTTTCGTTGTAGTAGTTGCATGCGGAGCCGATCCCCATCCACAGGAACCTGCTGTAGCTCAAAATTGGGCCGAAACCCAACCACCAACCTGGACCTGAAAAACATGACATCATTCACAACCAGCATGAGTCATGACCAGTCGGTAGGTTGTTCCAGGTAAATCTGATTGGTTTTAACTCACCTGGGACTGCTGATTGGTTCGTCCAGTTCTTGGCTGATAATATTCTGTGCATCAGAATCAGCAGTAATGTCCCTGTCAACACCAGCAGCGTTCCCTGCACCGCTGCGGCGATGTTTACCGAGCCCTTGACGACCTGCTCCATCATCACGTCATCTGCAGACACACCTTCTGCACCTAAATATGATGAAGTACCTTAAAATGTTGGAATCGGCTCTGTAAAACTGTTTGCTGTTAGCATTTTGCTAAGCTAATGATGTAATATTCTACTATAAAAATGAAATGCACTGTTCTCGACTGTATTAAACTATTTGTATTGACACCAAATGAAATAGAATTATAAAATCTCAATTTCTCTGGCTTTATCTGCCATCTTGTATTTATTTTTCCACAGAGATTGTCATGGTGCTGTCTGGGGATATTCTCTCGACAAAGAATCTGGCCAAAACATGGTATGTTGGGTTTTTTAGTTTAATTCACTTGAAATATCTAATTTGCACTTGAACATACCCAGAGCAGGTCATTATCACTAACTAAAACTAAAACCATAAAAAGTTCATTTAAACAATGAAAGTTAACTATGGAAGCTTGTTTCTGCTACTGAATTAAACAATTAAATACAAAATAATAGCTTTTTTAAATTCATAATTCTGTGAGATTTTTTTTTCTCTCTCAGAAGTTGCGAGTTATATCATATTTGTGGGATATAAATTGACAAAATAAAATTGAGAAATTGTCAGAATTGTGAGATGAGAAAAAGTCAGAATTACAATAAACTAAAAATAAACGAGAAAAAAGTCAGCGCAATGACCTTTTTTATTTATATTCATTGGCAGAAATCAGCTTCCATAGTTAACTGAAATAAAATCAAATATGAAAAGAAACATTAAAGTTTAATTTAAGCTAGTTGCCAAGGCAAAATTACTCATGTTTTTTAACTTAACATTAAGTACTAAAATGACTGAAATGTAATAAAGAAAAACTAATAAATAAAAATCTATACAGAAATATTTAACATAAATTACATTAAAACATCGAAACTTTAAATAAATTTGAAGTGAAAGTATAAAAATAAAATTGAATTCAAAATATTAACAAAAACAATTGTAGTTTATCAGTCATACCCTAACAGTGGTAAAGACACATTGCTCCTTGTTTGACATCATCAATGATACTGAATGACATTCTCATCTGCGGTCATGTGGCTTGTATGGACTGTTTTTGATAATTCTGTGATGCTTTTTTAATAACTTAACATGCATGATTTCACATTCTGCCAAATATCTACAAAGAAGAAAGTCACACAGTTGTGGAACAACAAAGTAAACAGTCAACTTTCATAAGCAGAAGTACTTCATAAAAACATTGTCCTTGGATGAGTTTCAAAAAGTCATGATCGTGTGTCCTGTATATGAATTCACATGTGAACGTTATTTTGATTTGAATTCAGAGAAACTCCAGCTGATAAATTACAGCTCAGCCTAATGACTGAGCATGGACTGAATGAATTGACGTCCGCTGGAGAAATATAACAAACACACTCACCTCTTTAGATCTTCATTTTTAAATGTGCTGTTCCGCAGCTCTGACTTGCCGTTAACATGCTCCCATCATCCTGAAGTTCATTAGCCGGAGTTTTTCCTCAATATATAGTCTTTCCCTATTTTTTTAAAGTGCTTTAAAATCCCCGTTGCCATGATACGCCCATTTTCCTTGTAAAGTGTCATTGAAATCCCAATGCAGAACAGACCAGAACAATGAAACAATGATGGACCAAAGTAGAGCAGGCTTTCAAACATTCAAGAAAAAACACATCAAATGGTCAGTGTGGGATGCTGTCCGCTCTTTAATGCCAAACCCATTTTATCCCCCTCTTGTTATTTTTCAGGGGTTTATTGAACTTTGTCCTGGTTCCAAATCCGCTGTCATTCATTCTCTGAAGGGCCTTTAATAAAGGCAGGTCAGACTGACCCAGAACTGCAGGAGTGAATGAGCTTTTATCTACCAGAGATGTGAAGGAGCAAAACAATGTTTCCTAAGAAATTTGACCGTTCACTCCGCTTCCTAAGACAGACAGACATTGGAAGACTCTTGAGTAACGTTTTGAATAAAATTACTCCATTTTGATTAGTCACAATGTTATATTTTTGTATATGCTATTTCTCTTGTTTTGTGGAAAATGTTCAGATAATTTGTAGTATGTTTAGATATTTATTGTATGAAAGATAGTAATATATTAAATTAGGAAAATGTTGAGATAAAATAAAATGTTTCTAAAATAACTCGAATGATTATATCTAATGGAATAATCAGCCATATATTTGGAAACTGCTTAGAAATTTCATTTAGCTCAAAAACCTGAACAGAACTGGCTTCTGCATTACTTATTAATATTCATTTGCTTATCCTGCGCCTCAGTTTAAATAGCGTGATGCGTGAACACGCGATAAGTTAATGTTCTTCGACTGATACTACAGCGGTCTTTAAATGACTTCCTAAATGAATCACTCACTTCCCCGTACAATTGGTCACGACTGACGGTAGAAACTCTCAGAAACAGGCACGTGCTGAACGGAGGAAGGGGGGGTGCATTCACAGAAGTATACTGCAATCTGGGTGTTATATTACACAGCAACCTATCTTATGAAAATCATATTTCCCATGTTACAAAAACAGCATTCTTCCATCTTAGAGACATTGCCAAGCTACGGAACATGTTAAGTGTTTCTGATGCAGAGAAGTTAGTTCATGCATTCATGACCTCTAGACTGGACTATTGTAATGCACTGCATCTTCAATAAACAAGCTACAGATAGTACAAAATCCTTATGAGGTCAAGAAAATATGATCATATACTCCAATTTTACAGTCTCTGCACTGGCTACATATTAAGTTTCGTATTAGTTACTAAATATTATCACTTGCCTATAAGGCCCTGAATGATTTAGCTCCTGTGTACCTAACAAATCTTCTATCACGCTACAATCAACCCGCTCCCTAAGGAACAAAACTCTGGACTCTTGTAGTACCTAGGATAGCAAAGTCCACTAAAGGAGGAAGAACTTTTTCATATCTGGCTCCTAAACTCTGGAATAGCCTTCCTGATAACGTTCGGGGTTCAGACACACTCTCTCTGTTTAAATCTAGATTAAAGACGCATCTCTTTAGCCAAGCATTCATATAATGCATCTCACAATCTTGTACTGCAGGTATATCTGATCAAACACACATTATTATGCTTTAGCTTGGGTTGAACAAAGGAAATTCGTTCTCTGTGGTTGGGCCTCGGTTATGAACAATCTGCCGCCTGAGATTAGAGTGGCATCTTTCCTATCCATTTTTAAGTCACTTTTAAAAACACACTTGTTTGATCTGGCCAACTAATATCCCATTCTTATTACACCGTATTATGGTCTGGATTATTACTCTGTTTTAATAATTTTTATCTGTCAATCCTTTTGGTTTTAAATATATATGTTTATATCTGTTTTATGTGTTTATGGTTTGATTTTAATGTACAGCACTTTGGTCAGTCTTGTGGCTGTTTTTAAATGTATTTATTAGCGTTTGCATTGCGTGCCCAGCCACAGAACAGCATCTTGTTCAGCCAGGTAAAGAGCCTTGATTCCGCCGTTGAAATGAGTCAGCAGACACTCGTTGACAATGTGCTGCATGGTTTCTGGTTCCCCACAGCTGCAGTTCGGATTGGTGGCTTGGCCCCACCGGACAAGGTTGACTGCACATCGACCTTGTCCCGTCCGGAATCGGTTTAGCATTGACCAGTGTTGTCGAGGAAGGTCGAAGCCAGGAGGACAGACCGATGGCTTGGCTACGAGCGAGTGGTTCACAGCATCAGTTGCTGCCCACTCATCACTTCATGCCGAATTGGCTGTCATATCCTCTGGCGGTGAGTCCAGCCAGACAGGTTTTCTCGATGACAGGTGGGCTGCTGGATCTAGTGTGATGTCCGAGTTGAGTGGCAACATGTCATTCGCATAGAGTTTAGTCAGCAACTTCAGAAATTAAAGTTCAAAGATGAATTTTGTTGATACTGATTTATTTTGCTTGATAATAGCCCAAATGTCTTTTTCTAATTGACTGATTAAATGAAAGAATTTGACTCAAATGATCATGCACACTTTTAGAAAAAAAGGCCTAATTGTAAAAATGACCATAAAAGGTAAAAATCTATTTAAACTTATTGGAAAAGATTAATTTCTATCACTGCTGTGAACTGACCACCACACAGAATATGAAGAATATCAAAGTCAGCTGTCCACGGTAGTCCTTAAGATCAGCACAATAACACACTCAGCAAAATATCGTCTAATTATCGTTATCGATAAAATCCTAGAAAATAGAGATACAGTTTTTTTGTCAATATAGCACCCCCCCAGCTGCCAGCCGTTCCACGCAATTGGCAGAGGAGCGCTCTCTCTGTGTTTAACCAAACTCAGATTAACTTCGGTGGATTACGAAAGAAATCTGTCCGTGTTCTTTTCATTTTCTCTCTTCTTCAGCCCTTTGCATTTCCCGCGGTAGTTAGCTCTCTGTCACCTGACGGTGGAAAGCAGTGACTGGGTGATTGACAGCAATATAAAATCTGCATTAGATCTGCAAATATAGCATTTGTAGTTGTGGTGCTCCTACATTTTTGGTGGGTGCTCTTAAATTTTTGCTGGTGCTCTTAACTTTTTAAAGTTAATTTAAAAAAGTTAATTTCGAGCCCCGTGTAGGCACTTTTGATGCTGGACAGGAGTCATCATATACTCTGATTGGACTGCGGTTACACAGCCTCATATGCCCATACATGTTACATAACCATCACCTTTTAGTGTGCTATAGTAGACCTTCTGTTTGCTCAGAAAAGATGGGACAGCCTTTAAGTCCAACACCCCTGCTGACACCCCTTGTCAAAGTTGCTCAATCAATTCTTGTTCATTTCTCCTGCATCCAACACATTAAATGCAAGAACTGATTGTTTGCCTCTCAAGACCTTAACATGTGGTGTTGCTGGAAGGTGATCAATGATGTTCACTTCACCTGTGACTGGTTATAATGTTTTGGCTCTTCAGTTTATATATAAAATATTTTTCTATCCTTTTTCTATACTAAGCATATTATACTGTATTATTATGTATGAATGATTAGCTGCTCCTGATCTCCAGAAGGACCTGTCACTGCAGCTGATTTCTCTCCAAAAGCCGTCCGGCTGCTGGGATCTGGACGCCACACTGGCTGATGTGTTTGGGAAGACGGAGGATGAGCTGACCAATCAGAAACCAGCACAGGTGAGAAACGTAATGAAATAATGAGACAGCGATGATTGTGTGCAGTGTCCAGTTACAAATGCAGTGGATGATGGTTTGTACACAGGTGGATGGGTCAGTATGGGCCACTCTCCTGGCTCTGATCTGGTTATACGGCTGTAAAATAGAGCAGCAGGTGGAGTGGCAGTTTGTGGCCATGAAGGCAGCGTCATGGATCGGCTCTCAGAAAGGTGAGATCTCCATTCCAGACCACATTGATTCAGTCAGCGTTCATCAAGAGACGTTTGAGCTGATATTTCAGTTCTTTGACACACACTGATGATTTGTGTGTGTGTGTGTGTGTGTGTGTGTGTGTGTTTCAGTGGGAGATCTGTCTGTCTGTGTGTGTGTGTGTGTGTGTGTGTGTGTGTGTGTGTGTGTGTGTGTGTTTCAGTGGGAGATCTGAGGGGTATGTCCTGCTCTGATGTCAGGTGACCAAAGAGACTCTGGGAATCTGAAGATGTCAGTGTTTCTACATCCTGATCCGTCAGAAGACAAATAACTGTTGGTGTTTCATTAACCATTTTTGTCAGGGTTTCATAAAAATTGTGTTCTTTATTTGCTTAAATCCACACCATATTATTATACAGAATCTGTAAAACTCCCATGGTAATGTTTTGAAATGGAAAATAATTTGAATCCGATTAAACAAAACCTTTTCTGGTTACTTATAGATTGGTGCGTGTGTGTGTGTGCGCGTGTGCGCGTGCGTGTGTGTGTGTGTGTGTGTGTGTGTATCATTGTTTATCTGAAGCTGTTGGACCAGTCTTCAATCAATGAGGATATTTTCACACAGCAACAGAATCCTGTTTGGCTGTTAAAAATGGTTACATTCAAACACAAACTTGTTAAAGTTTAACTTGATGTAAATTAGAACATCAACACTGAGACTCTTATTGAAGTAGAATCTAAGAAGAAGAATCTACGGCCAAAAACACCACAAAATAGTCCATAAAGCTTCTTCTGAAGCCATATAAATCACTTACAGTGTTTAAACTCCATATCATGATGTCCCTACATTTCATCATACACTTCATTTTGATATGGTATGCTAGCTTTTAAAATTGGCTTCTACAACAGCTCTTGATGTAACCAGGACAAATCAATAGTGATGAAGAACATTTTTATCTTGCCATCGTTTAAAGGTTTTACATATGAATATATTTAAAGGAAAACATCTTTGTGATGTTTCATATTATATTCTCTCTATTCCATGATGGTTCACGAGTATGCAGCATCGGGTGGTTCAATCTCAATGAGGTACGAAGTCAAAAGGCACTTTCTGTAAATAAGTTCAATTAAAAAAGTTTATCGTTTTTCTTAGCTGTATTTTCTCTTCTAGCTTCTACTTACCTCGGACTGAAATTTGGCATTGTGGTTCTGTGGGTATTGTTGAGATTTCTATGATAAATAGTTTGTGATGTTCCCCATTTGATTTGAAGCGTCTGATAAATGACTAAATGAAAGCCTTAATTTCAAGTATTAATCATTATTTCAGATTTAGAGCTTGTATACTGGGGCACCAATGACAGCATCCTCTGTGGCTGATATAACAGGAACCTCTGGCAGCGGGACAGACGATTTTTGACATTTGAACCTTGAGTCAAGATGGTCTTAGGTCTGTGACCAGTACTGAACCAGCCATGATCAAGACAAATGGCATTGAGAAAGAGCTTTAGGCAACCATGACAAGAACCTCTGAACGGACAGTGGCAGGAATCTCTTTGGTAGCTGTGGCTTGTTTGATTGTGGAGATGAAGATAGAGAGCTCTGGTGTTTGGATTCAAGAATTCAAGGTTTTTATTCGTCACATACTAAATTATACAGAATTTAATCAGTAGTCAAATGTAAGTCAGGTCAGGTCCGCTCAATAGACAGTGCAAAATATGTAACACAAGAGAATATACATAAATATAGGTAAAAAATAAAAAAACTAAGAAGAATAAAATGTGCAGGGCAGTATACTGTGGACTTAATAAATAATAATATAAGCAGGGATGTGCAAGAGGAATGTGCAAATGCGTTGTACCGGGTATATACACATAGCAGCAATACGGATGATGGAGAATAGTGAATAATTTACTGTTTATTGAATTGAGTCATGTTGATGTTATGAGACAGAGTTTGAGTTTAGGAGCCTGATGGCCTGAGGGAAGAAGCTCCTCCTCAGTCTCTCAGTTTTTGCCATCATGCTCCGGAAGCGCTTGTCAGATGGCAGTAAAATGAAGAGACGGTTACCAGAGTGACTTGAGTTCTTGATGATTTTAGCAGCTCTGCTTTTGCAGCGTTTGAGGTAGATGACCTGCAGAGAGGGGAGAGCAGACCCTGAGATGCGCTGAGCTAAGCGCACGACTCTCTGCAGAGCTTGAATGTGTGTAGTCCAAGACAGGTCCTCGGAGATGTTTACACCGAGATACTTGAAGCTCTCACTCTCGCCACAGGGGTCCCACTGATCATAAGAGGAGTGTAGGGAGTGTAGCTGTCTCTTCCTGAAGTCCACGATCAGCTCTTTAGTTTTGCTCACGTTCAGAGAGAGACAGTTGTCCTGGCACCATGATGTAAGTCTCTCTACTTCATCCAAGTATGCGGTTTCATCATTGTTGTTAATGAGGCCCAGAACCACAGTATCATCTGTAAATTTAATGATAGAAGTGGAGCTGTGAGAGGACACACAGTCGTGTGTAGAGAGAGTAGAGCAGGGGACTCAGGACACAACCGTCTGGGGCTCCTACGTTCAGGGTGATGGAGTTGGAGGTGAACCGGCCCATTTTCACCACTTAAGGTCTGCCGGTGAGAAAGTCTTGAATCCAGTCACAGAGTGAAGTGTTTAGGCCGAGGTCTGTGAGTTTGGATAGCTGTGACAGGAACCTCAGGAATGGAGTGATGGGACAAACAAAAAGGGGCAACCAAAAGAAGTATGTACACATCCCTCCGGAAGCAGTACTGCCAGACGCAAATACTGCTTCCTCAAGCCAAGGCGCAAGACGCTACACAAGGCTTGCTCGCCCCGCAAGACGCAAAGGTGAGAGGAGGGATGGAAGAGTCTCCCACTGCAGCCCGCAAGACGCAAAGCTGCATGAAAGACGCCAACTGGAATGGTCTTATAAGACGACCTGGAACAAAACAGAAAAAGAACAGGTTGGACTTTTTGTTTCCTTCCCACGAGTAATTGATTATTTTTAGCTGGTCTTTGGTTCACTACCATAAACCAGTTGTGGGACATGATTTGCCCCAGACCAAGTCGCCGGATTGGTTTCTCATGGAGGAGAACTCTGAGGAGATCACAGCATTCTGTGCAGGAAGATGGGAAGTACATCATTTTATTACCTTACACTTAACAGCTGCTCTATTTGATCATGTTATTCTAAGCTGTAAGGTGTTTTGTATGATTCTTAATTATTAATTATTTAGTGATGAAGTTCTCACCTTTTGACAGGCCGGGTTTGGACCACTTATTGTATTGTAGCAGGAACAGGTCAAAGTCACCAGGGAAATGTCCGCACAACATTGTGAACATCACAATCCCTAGAGACCAGACTGTCGCCGGCCGGCCGTAGTACTCTCCCCTGCTGTAGTACTCTGGAGGGGAGTACACTGCTGTGCCTGGAGGAGAGTGGAGTTTGTATGATGTGTAAATTTGCATTAATGCAGCATAATTGTTCTGTATCTATCAGGAAGAAATGAATTCTATCATACATACCACGGTATGACTTGTACGGTGAACTCGTCAGAATGTCCCCGCATCCGAAGTCAATCAGCTTGACTTCGGATGTCTTCCTGTTTATCAGAAGGTTCTCCAGTTTGATGTCACGGTGGAACACTCTGCGGAGGCAGCACATGTATGCGGCGTGAGCTGCCTGCCACATGATCTGCCGTGTTTTCTCCTCGTCGAGGCTTCCGCCGTGACGCCTGATGAACTGCACCAGATTCTCACAGGGAGAGGGACATTCGAGGACCATGACGAAGTGGTCAGGGTGGTCCGACCAGTCCAGCAGCCTGATGATCTCTCGCACTTTGTGACCTTGGTTCGCCAGGATGGTGAGGGCGATCTCTTTCGGAAGGGGGTTTGGATGATCGGGCTAGAAGAATTGAGGTTTTATGATAATGAAATAGGGATTTAGTGGAGTCTTGAACCAGTTTATTAATTTATTTTGTGATTAATATGAGACATTTTATATTGTTTTTACACAGCAATGTACTTACAAGGCATATATATTCAATGTGCTCAGTCTTTGTGACGTATTTCAGAGCCACCTGATGAAGAAAAAAAATGATATATATATTATTTAAGATACTCTAAGAAGAGGGGTTTAGAGGATAAAACATGTGCTAACTCGGTAATGTGTTATATATTTTACTTACTTTAAGATTATCCTCCAGACGTGTCCCTTCATACACCACACCAAATCCACCTTTCCCCAGCTGATCCCCCACAGTGTAACGGCTGAAGATGTAGTCTATTAAAAGATAAAATAACAATATTTCAACTGAGATCAGTGCTTTGTGACGTGAGATGCTCTATTAAATCTAAAAACATTATTCATTTTAATAACTGTTTTATTTAATTGAGACTATATTGAATATTTATAGTTTTAACATATATTAGTACATACAGTCATTTAACCGTAATATTTTAAATCTGTCATGGAATAAATATCTTATCATGCCTGTATGTACTCTTGTGAATTTTAGATACTGTGTGTGAGGGTACTGATAGTTTAACATGGTCAAAGTAGAACTCTAGTTAAAAAATGTGTTCTCATAACATGGTTGTGTCATGTACCATCACTACTTCTTCCTGCGCATGCCACCTTCCTCTTCTCTCCCTCATCCTGCTGCTGCTGCTCCTCTCCCTGACCTGAGATGCTCTCTGGGGGCTGTTTTTTGGCAGCTCTGAAGAAAGAGCGCAGCCTCCGCCACCACTTCTTGCTCTTTCTTTTCTCCTTCACTCTCTCTGCCTCCTTCCTCTCCTTCGCCCCCTCCTCCCCCTCTCCGACTCCTTCATCTCCACCTCCTCCTCCTCTACCTCCCTCTCCTTGCCCTCCTCCTCCGTCCTCCCCTAAACCTCCTCCTCCTTCCTCTCCTCCTCCTGCTTCTACTCCTTCCTCTCCTCCACCTCCTCCTCCTACTCCTCCTCCTTCCTCTACTCCTCCTTCCTCTCCTCCACCTCCTCCTCCTCCTCCTCCACCTCCTCCTCCTCCTCCACCTCCTCCTCCTCCTCCTCCTCCTTCCTCTACTCCTCCTCCTCCTCCTCCTCCTCCAGCACCAACAGGGGTCTCATCGCGGGGATGAGGGTGTTGAACCGCCGTGTTGGTGCTTGGTTTTGGGGGTGTACTAAGATGTTGATCGTACACCTCGCCAATCGTCATCGGACTCACTTTAGTACCTCGCTGTCCCATCGCTGTGAAAACTCACTGACCACTACTACAACAAACCCACAAAGACTGTAAGAACGTCACGCGCTTTATACACCCGCGAGTTCGATTCAAACGCGCTCTATGGCGTCATAAGGCTTTGAGCGTGTACGAAATTTCTTAGTGATTCCCGTTCAGACCTATCTATAAAACACGATAGAAAAAAAAAAAAAAAAAAATGTATTGCATTATTGTTTTTTAATTCAACTGTATTTATAATGTGTGTAAGCCTATAGGATTTGCAGCAAATACATTATTTCATTATTGATAGCAGTTGTTAATATTTGTGTCTAAATTCAGGCTATATATTTGGTATAAAAAGCGAATGAATGCATACGATTTATAGTTTGGTAACTTAATGCAATGATGTTGATATTGATACACGATGTTAATAACAGGCCTATATTATATTAATTGCACAGTGTGAGATTCATTGGTCCTCACAGAACAAAGAGTGACGGCTTTATTGGTCATGAGCGCTCTTTGCGAGCTTTCTAGGAATCCATTTCAAATGTAGAGCTGTGTTTTTTGCACACACACACACACACACACACACGGTGCAAAGTTTCGGGATGACATCTGCATATTTATGCGGGATTCACTCGCGAAATAGCAGCATATTGATAGAAATAAAAGGAACAAAATATGTGAAAATGTGCATTAAGAGAGCACCCTCACTTATTTCAGAAGCAGCCTCAGGTTATTATTTCTGGAAGCTGGTTGATATGCTTCTATAACTATATACAAAATACAAATGCACTGAATACAATATTTTAATACATGCATGTTTACAGTTTAAGCACTTAACTATAATAAGTCGTAATAAAATAAAGGCTAACTATATTCAGCTTGCTTCCATCTAGTGAGAAAAGTCTACTCTTCACTTGAATTAGAAAAAAACACGTAGACACGCCCCTGATCACGAGACAAACCTCCTCAACTGAAATAACACGACGCTTGAGAACACAATGCAGAGTTCAGGTCTTTTACTGATGTTTCTACAGAAATCATCTCTCTTCCTCAAACGCCAGAAACTCTGAAAACATAGATGTGCTCGTTAAACGAGTCTGTGAATATTTGAAGCAGAGTTTAAGGCAGTAGTGTTAGATTTTCTTCTAGTCGTTGCCTCTACGGAGCGCGAGAATGATGAACTGCGGTCTTTTCTCAGAGAAAAATGAGCCAAGAATTAATTTACCAGTTTATTTTTAATGTTCCCTAAATTAAAACGTTTTTTTTTTTTTATGTGTGCAAAGTGTTTCTATGCAGGCAAGTTTGTCGCGAGGGCTTTATCTACTTATTACTGTAATTAGGTGGATTTTAACCGAAATGATTTTCTTCCTATTAAGAAATGTATTTTTCATAAATGTCATGTGGAGCAAGATGTCACATTTCACGTTCTCTTTTGTTCACAAAACTTTAAACATCTATACGTTCATGTTTGTATGATAAAAGAAGTGTCTACTTTTTTTCTATCAAAGCAGTGTGAGATGTATTTGTGATGTTGTTCTGCAGTGTTTGTGATGTTGTTCTGCAGTGTTTGTGATGTTGTTGTGTTGTTTGTGTGACTCAGTGCCTCTGAAGAGCATCTCAGTGGAGGTTCTGGTTCAGGATCATGTCGCCACAGTCTCCTCCACTCTGCAGTATGTGAATGAGGAAGAGCGCCCCCTGGAGGCAGGAGTGACTTGTTCGTCCTCCAGGTAGGACTCTGCAGATGACTGGGATTATTATGGGATTGAGTGATGAAGGTGTCTGCTGTCTGCCACTTCAGTGCCAAGACCGGAGAGCAGGAGATTGTGGCAGAGGTGCAGGACAGAGAAACCGTGAGTCCAAATACAAACCACAAAACATTTATTTCCATATTTATACTACATATCACCATTTAACAAAACCGTATCCTGCAGGCGAGGGATCAGAAAAAGTATGATGATGCTGTTAGAGTTCATACCAGGGTCAGCAGGCACATTTTTACACATTTCTGTTGGAAGAGAGCGCAGAGAGTCCTGATGTGTTCAGACTGAGTGTCGGATGTCTGTCGGCGGGTCAGAACGCTGCCGTCACCATCATCTACGTCACCGAGCTCGCTGTGCAGTTTTATTGCCGACCACTCGCTGCACTTTTTTTAAATCTGTCTGCCGGCTGTACTCAACCCCCGATACACACCAGCAGGTACTACAGATGTTTTTCAGCTCTGACACACTTTATTAGAGCAGAGAAGCTGATTCTAACACACTCTGTGTGTGTGTGTGTGTGTGTGTGTGTGTGTGTGTGTGTGTGTGTGTGTGTGTGTGTTTGTGTGTGTGTGTGTGTGTGTGTGTGTGTTCAGCTCCTCCGGAGCCACCAAAGGCCACTCTTCTCCAGCTGGTTTCTCTCCAAAAGGCGTCCGGCTGCTGGGATCTGGACACCACACTGGCTGATGTGTTTGGGAAGACGGAGGATGAGCTGACCAATCAGAAACCAGCACAGGTGAGAAACGTAATGAAATACTGAGACAGCGATGATTTTGTGCAGTGTCCAGTTACAAATGCAGTGGATGATGGTTTGTACACAGGTGGATGGGTCAGTATGGGCCACTCTTCTGGCTCTGATCTGGTTATACGGCTGTAAAATAGAGCAGCAGGTGGAGTGGCAGTTTGTGGCCATGAAGGCAGCGTCATGGATCGGCTCTCAGAAAGGTGAGATCTCCATTCCAGACCACCTTGATTCAGTCAGCGTTCATCAAGAGACGTTTGAGCTGATATCTTCAGTTCTTTGACACACACACTGATGATTTGAGTGTGTGTGTGTGTGTGTGTGTTTCAGTGGGAGATCTGTCTCAGTGTGTGTGTGTGGGGAATGTCCTGCTCGGATGTCAGGTGACCAAAGAGACTCTGGGAATCTGAAGACGTCAGTGTTTCTACATCCTGATCTGTGAGAAGACCAAAGAACAGAAACTAATACATTTACTGTGATTTTGTTACTTGTTTAGTGATGTTAAATGATCTAATCACGCTGTTTCTCTGCCAAAAAAACTTCCTGTGACTTTGCTTCTCTGTGCTTCCCCTCCTCTTGTGCTCCTTGTCTTTCCCCCCTCCCTTAGGTTGTATTTTTCTTTGCCAAATAACCCTGCGAATGTGTCCACCCTCGAAACCAACCCCCCACCAGGGAAAAAAGTTCAGGCTCAGGATTTTTTTTTTTGCTTTAACCCCTGTGTTATACACGCATGCGCATATATGTATATCTATTTGAACATGAGGTCAGATGAGGACAAGGGTCTTCTAGTTGGGGGTTCACTGAATCCAATCTGAGCTGGCCAGTAAAACGCCCGTAGAGTTTTAGCAAGAAGAAAATACTTTTGTTTGCCAAATGTATTCCTTTATACGTACTTGTTTTTCTCTTTTACATTCATATATGATGTAGTGTATAATTCTTATTGATAAAAGCACTGCAACAACCCTTTCAATATAACTATATAACCTACGGATGTAATAATAAACTTTGAAGAAGTTTGTGAATGTGAACAGACAATTGGCTTCATGTTCATAATTCTTTCCATGGGCCCATGCAAGGACTGAGAAGAGTCGGACGGCATAGAAAGATGAAAAGCTAAAATATTCTTAACATTTAATCATCGCTCAGTCTTATATGCTCAAATAAACACCACATTCTAGATATTTTAGCTTGCACCATCATTTGAGTAATATATACCAAAGTAAAACAATAGTCATAAAATGGTTTTCTAAACATATTTAATGTTTCCAAGGTATAATAATTTAAATGAAGCAGGTAACGTATAGTACTGTTCAGCTTTTGTATATATATATATATATATATATATATATATATATTCATTAAAACTTTTGTTAGTTTTGTCAGTGTTTTACTAAAGCTGTTGGTCCTTATTCACTGATAATACTTTCACACAGCAGAATCATGTTTAGAGTGCAAACTATGGTTTTCAACACTTACAATTAGAAAAATCATTTATTTCAACATTTACATTGAGAGGAAAATCCCCTCAGAAACATCCATGCGGAAGTTGTATTGAAACCTAAAGTCCCCCTGTAGTCAAATATTTTATCCCTTAAAACTTATCCTTGATCATCAAATTACATATTTAAATGTTTTTTTCTTTTGAAAATGATTTTTTCATGCCTTAAAATAGCTTGAATGTAACTAAACACTCTTGCCTCATTTACTATACGCTGATCTATGAATATGCAAATTAGCCCCGCCTCCACTCAGTCGCAGCAGCGCCTCCTGATCCACTGAACTGTAGTAAACGCAAAACAATGGCATACACGGACAATGACTGATAAAACTATGTTTTTACTAGCGGACAACTACAGTGAATACTGTAACATTCGTTAAAGTTACTGACTTGACGATGTTGTGTCCTCAAAATGCCGTTAAGACTAAATGATGCCGTTTGTGATTTTTAATTTGCGCCCGCGAGCATACGCGTGTGAAGAGCAGACGCCAATACATGAGAGGTGTGTCTGACTCCGGGCTACTTTTGCACTGTTGCCGCGGGTTATAATGCAAGTTAGCGGTTCTAAATTCGCATTAAACCACGGCTTCATGGGTTTCTTTGCTACAATTTATGTTTGGTTGTGTGGGTATTGGTGTATTTTGCATGCTAGTGATAGGAATCTATCCCTTGTGACGTAGCAAACCGAGGGCTGTTTCAAGCCGCATTTCTGTGGTGTTGATTAATGGATTGGCACATGGTTTGTCTAAAAGCATATTAAAAACACCACACTCATAGACAATCAAACAGCATAAAAAAAACTTGATTTTCACTACAGGGGGATACATAACCTAATGAATATTTATGAATCAAACGTGGTCACAGTTCTTGGCAAGTCTGTGCACAAACAATTAAATTAATATTAATGAGGCATGACTTCACTGTCTGCTATTGGTCTTCTGACTGATACCAATGCGGTGGCTGAGCGACTTTAGGAAATCATCTCACCATTTCCCCGAACTTTTGACATCATTGTCAACTTTTGAATAACACCGATTGAATCGTTCAATGAGCCAGTCTGTAAAGATTTAAAGCCGTTTTCAAGGCAGCAGGGTCGGTGTTTCAGTTTCGATTTGAAGTAACGTTAAACAGACGGAGCGTGAGAATGGAGATCTGCGGTCTCGTGACTGAGAAAAATGAACCAGGTTTGAATTCACCGGTTTACATTCAATGTTACCTGCTTCCTCAATTAACTCTTTTTAAACGTAGGAGAGCTGAAGTGTTTTCCACGCGATTTGTCTCAGTATTGTTATTGTAACCCATTAATAAGCCAATTTTACCCAACCGGGGGAGGGGAGGGGAGGGGGGTTGTGTCCTTCTCCTTTGTTTTTCTTAAACTCAGAAATGGTTATTATATCAACACGTTCTTGTTTTGTTTCTGATAATGTAAGAGTTTAATAAAAAATAGCGAATTAGTAAATCTGTCTTCATTCAGAAGTAGCCTAACTGGCTGTGGTGGCTCCTGCCTACCAGATGAAGACTGAACCCCCTCTCAAAAATGTTCCTAAATGTGTCCCACTTCCTAAATCGCAGTTCGTCTTAAAATTTAAGCTCATCAACTCCTACATAATGCCCATAACATCTCTTTATGATTCAGAAGAGTCCGAAAGCTTATTTGTGATGTTGTTGTGTTGTTTGTGTGACTCAGTGCCTCTGAAGAGCATCTCAGTGGAGGTTCTGGTTCAGGATCATGTCGCCACAGTCTCCTCCACTCTGCAGTATGTGAATGAGGAAGAGCGCCCCCTGGAGGCCTTGTTCGTCCTCCCTCTGCCTGCTGATGCTGCTGTCTGCCACTTCAGTGCCAAGACCGGAGAGCAGGAGATTGTGGCAGAGGTGCAGGACAGAGAAACCGTGAGTCCAAATACAAACCGCAAAACATTTATTTCCATATTTATACTACATATCACCATTTAACAAAGCCATATCCTGCAGGCGAGGGATCAGTATGATGATGCTGTGAGTTCGGGTCAGCAGGCGTTTCTGTTGGAAGAGAGCGCAGAGAGTCCTGATGTGTTCAGACTGAGTGTCGGGTGTCTGTCGGCGGGTCAGAACGCTGCCGTCACCATCATCTACGTCACCGAGCTCGCTGTGCAGGCCGACCACTCGCTGCACTTCTGTCTGCCGGCTGTACTCAACCCCCGATACACACCAGCAGGTACTACAGCAGCTCTGACACACTTTATTAGAGCAGAGAAGCTGATTCTAACACACTCTCTGTGTGTGTGTGTGTGTGTGTGTGTGTGTGCGTGCGTGCGTGCGTGCGTGCGTGCGTGCGTGCGTGCGTGTGTGTGTCAGGTTCAGCTGCTGGTATAGTCTCAGAGATTTCTTCAGGAACTGTTCCCTACACGCTGACTCTCAGTGTTCATGTGAGCTCTCCAAAGCCCATCTCCAAACTAGAGTCCAACTGCACTCTGGATCCTCTAGTGTTCCTCCACGCTGATCACACTCAGGCTACGGTACTGTGTGTCTTCATGTGTTTATCTGGATGTGTGAGCAGAGCAGGTTTATGCATGTGTTGTTTGTGTGTGTAGGTGAATCTGAGTCCTGGTCACATGTTTGATAAGGACGTTGAGTTGTTTGTGTACTATCAAGATACCCATCAGCCCTCTGCTATAGTGGAGACAGGAGTGACCACTGCTCCACCAGGTAGGACCTGCAGATGACTGGGATTATTATGGGATTGAGTGATGAAGGTGTCACTGACTCTTTCTCTCTTTTTTCAGGCTCTCTGATGAGGGACCCAGTGGTCATGATAAGTTTGTACCCAGAGTTCCCAGAGGAAGTGATGTCATTTCTGGCAACTCAAGGCGAGTTTGTTTTTGTGATTGACAGATCAGGCAGTATGGGCTTGATGATGAATCATGGGAAAGGAGAACAAATGCGCATAGAAAGTGCAAAGGTAAGATTTAATGTGTGCTTTTTGCTCTGTTGATGTATATTCAGATGGGAAACTCTTAAATATCTGTCCATGTCTCTCTGTAGGACACTCTGCTGTTACTGTTGAAGAGTCTGCCCATGGGATGCTACTTCAATATCTATGGATTTGGCTCTGATTTTGAAATCCTTCTTCCCGTTAGTATCTAGATCTTCATTCAGTGATATTCAGTATTGAAATGTGTCAGAAGAGATGAGATGTTTTTCTGTTTCTTTGCAGTCAGAGTGTTGAGTACAATCAGGACACAATGGCTCAGGCTCTGAAGAGAGTGAAGGAAATGCAAGCAGACATGGGCGGCACAGAGATTTTACAGCCTCTAAAACACATCTACAGTCAGCCCTGTTACCCTGATCACCTCAGACAGGTGCAAGTGAGTCATTGTCAAACTTCAAAACTTCTTTGAACACACATGCACATTACACAGACGTAGAGCGACAGATAAAGGAAACATTAATTTTAGAGATAAATATTTAGTGGTCTAATGATGTAATTTTTAAAGGCTGAGAGCAGGGTGGCTAGAAGCCAATATTTGAGTCTGGGTAAATTCTTTAAAATATCTAAAGCTTTGATCAAGTGGTTTGGTTTGAAGTCTGGCTACCTGTAAACTATAGTCTGCCCATTCTGATAAAAACTATTGTTCTCTATTCTTCTCTATTGTTCTAGTTCAATAACTATTGTTCTCTCTTCAGCTGTTGGTCTTCACTGATGGAGAGGTGTCTAACACTAAAGAGGTGCTGGACCTGGTGAAAAGTCACGCTCACTCTCACAGGTAAAGGTGTGCTGGGTTTGATCTGTCCATCATTCATATCTTCATCACTAACAGTAACGGAGTTTATTGTGTCTTCAGGTGTTTCTCTTTCGGGATTGGTGAAGGTGCGAGTGCCGCCCTCATCACAGGAATGGCCAGGGAGGGATCTGGTCACGCTCAGTTCATCACAGACACCGACCGCATGCAGCCCAAAGTAAAGCTCTTCACTGGATTTCACAGACACAAATGTTTCCTAGTCAAATATCTCAATGGTTTCTCTTTCTCTTCAAACTATATCAGGTGATGCAGTCGCTCAGGTTTGCGCTGCAGCCCGCTGTGGTTAATATCTCTGTGGATTGGACCCTTCCAGACGGTGTTACTGTTAACACACTGTCTCCACCCATCAGTGTGCTCTTCCAGGGTCAAAGGACACTCATTTATGCCCAACTTAAAGGAGAGGTGAGATGATTTAGCATGTGATTCTTTTATGAGAATTAAAAACCAGTTTCTTTGATTTAATTATAAAAATCTTAATTTTCTCTCTCTCATAGAGTTCAGGAGGCTCTGAGGGAACAGTGACAGTCAAATACAGTCTTAAAGATCAACCAGTAACAAACCAGCTCCACTTCTGCCTCAAACCAACTGAAGAAACAGGGTAACACATGAACACACACTGAATTGGAGTGACATTAACTGTTTGTTTTTCTAATTCAACCCATTTCCTCCATGTTTCTGCAGGTTGTCCGTTCACCGGCTGGCGGCTCGGACTCTGATCCGTTCTCTGGAGCAGGAGGAGAGGTCCGGTGCTGCAGATGTTGAGGGCATCAGGAGCAGGATTGTGGAGCTCAGTGTTCAGGCAGGAGTGAGCAGTGTTCATACAGCCTTCATTGCTGTTAATAAAGACAGCAGACAGACTGTGAAAGGACCCCTGCTGCAGAGAAGAGTGCCGACACACGGTAAGTGCTGTTGTGTTGGTTGTGTGTATCAAATCAATTTTAATGTGACTTGACTATTTGATGTTTACATTAAGATGTGAAAACAAATATTTTTCAGATGCCCTGATGCAAGCAAATTGTGGTAAGACAACAATCTCTTATTTAAGCACAAATTGTCCTTGTGGCAGATTTACGCACATTCAGCCACAGCAAGTGTTTTGCAGCAGGAGAGGAGGAAATATATCTCAAACAACCGACTCTTTTTTTTTTTGACAGAAGAAATTTGATAAAAATATGTTCTCTTCTCGTGCAGCCATAGGACAACTTGTACAGTCATATACATTTTACATTCGTGAGGAGAATGATTTTGTGTGCAGGTTTCCTTCTGACATTTTGAAATACTTCATTTTTACATGTGTTTTTATGAGGGGTGCACCGATCCGATATTCAGGATCGGTATCGCTTCGATACTGGCATTTTCTGCTGGATCGGGGTATCGGTTTGACGAGACCGATCCAAATTCGATATTCTGCATAGCTAATATTGTGTTATTGTTAAGCCCCACAAAAGCCACAAACACATTACAAAACAGCATAAAGTTTTCGTGCACTATATTTCAAGTGTTCTGAAGCCGTTACATAATTTAATGTGAGGTATAGATTAATATTTAAGTCAAGTTCACGTAAACACTTCGTGACTAGAGTCAAGACGATAAACTCTCTCCACTGTTCCTACTATACTTGATCTGTAAATAAAGTTCAATGGTTTTGCATAAAAGGATTTTATTTAGCTAGAGTCCCGTGCTGTTTCTAAATCGTGTTACTTTCTACTAGGTGTCTGTTAGATCACAACACTGTTGTAGAGAGCACTATGAAGGGTTCTTTACAAGCACAGTAACTGACATTTAAAACGGTTAAAAGAAAAGGCTCAATAAACTGTGGCACAGATTTAATACACTACGCATTAATATCTCTTTCCTTAGTGCTTTGAACTTCTCTGTGCGGACTCCGAGTGTTGCGCCGGCGCGCTGTGAGACAATGTTGCATGAAGCGCATCATTCTGCACACATGATGCGCATAAGTGCTTTATGTGTCTGTATTGGAGCCTTTCATATTATATTTTTGCGCAATGAATGATTATTAATAGCATTTCTTGTTCGTCTCATCTGTTATATGGTGCTGCCACGTTACTGTGCAGTACGTTTAAAATAAATGTATTTAAATTTTACAGCATATATATTATTATTGTTATTATTATTTAGTCATTTAGCAGCCTCATGATTTTTCTAGAGTAACTTTTGCTACTCAATTATCCACTAACCTAATTTATAAAAGTATTTTTGTCATAGATTATAATTACATATCCAATTCATTTGTTGTTGTTCTTTACAGTAAAGTTGTCTTGATTTAGTAGATTGTGTGTAAAACACAAAAGAGTGATGAGCAGGTCAACATACACTGAGATATAGAAATTCTACACTGATTTAAAAAAACTGTGCTGTATCGGATCGGTATCGGTATCGGCAGATACTCAGAATCTTTGGTATAGGTATCGGTTCCGAAAAAGTGCTATTGAGCCAGCCCTAGTTTTAATATGGTTGCAGACAAACCATTTGCAAATTCACCAGTAAACACAATTGCTGAGCAATGATTGAGTGTCAAAGATATGGTTTGAAATAGCTGTACTAAATGAATATACTACTAAATGAGGTGAGGGGTGTAGAGTTGTATTCAACACATTTAAAGGCATGAGGAAATTATTTTACATGGATTTAATTTTTTAAACGTGGCACTTTGTCAAAGACGATATCTAAACTAGTGTATGTATAACTAGAGACTGCAGGGTGTCTTTAATAAAGCTTGTAAACACGGTTTACCTGCCGGGTTATTGATTTTGCATGTAAACTGGTAAAATGGGTTATATATAGGTATGGGCCACAGTGTTCCTGTGGCTCAGTGGTAGAGCATGCTAGCAGCACAAAGGTTGTGGGTTCGATTCCCAGGGAACACATACTGAAAAAAAATGTATAGCCTGAATGCATGTAAGTTGCTTTGGATAAAAGCGTCTGTTAAATGCAAAAAATGTAAAAATGTAAATGTAAATATAGCACATGCTACTCAAACATTACTCTATGATAAATAATTGAGACCGCTGCATTTAACGGCACTTTCAGCAGTAACACGGTTATTTCAGTAAACATGTAAACTGTGCTCTGATTGTGTGTGTAAATCACTTTTACTGTCACTTGACTATTTGATGTTTACATTTGATGTGTTCACCTTATTAAATGTTTTTCAGATTTACGTCTAAAATGTTCCCTGGCAGCATATGGTAAGAAAAACAACAATCTGTTATTTATATGTAATGACACACTACCAGTAAAAATGAGATTTGATCCTGAACGTTAGTCACACTAAAGACTTAAATTCATTTAAACAGGCATTATCACTGCGGCAGGTTTTAAGATGTATATACAAAATATGATTTGTGCACCCATAATGTGTTCATTTCTGTGGAAATGTTCTGTTTGTTAATCTGTAAGCAAGAAAAACAAACAGTTTCCATTTTAGTGATCTTTTCTTTCTTTTTTTTAGTGACTACACCCAAACAGAAGAACGCATTCATGACAAGTAACACAATGAATACACAGCGTCACTTAATCTCACTAAATGTGTAACACAAATGCAGCCACCTCTTGATTAACGATCATTGTTGTCATTTGCAGAGATCCAGAGTTTCTTCCGCCGTGGTCCTAAGAAGATTGTGATTGACGGTTGCATGCCTGAACGCAAACATACTCATTTCAAACAGGCTGAGGGTGAGTACTTTCTCAGCTATTTTTTATTTTTGGTTGAACTATTCCTTAACTAACTATCTGCTATTCTTAAAAAAAAAAAAAAAAAATACTATTAAATTTTAAAACGGTTATTTCAGTAAACATGCAAATTGTGCTGTTCAGCTGCTCCTGATCTCCAGAAGGACCTGTTACTGCAGCTGGTTTCTCTCCAAAAGGCGTCCGGCTGCTGGGATCTGGACACCACACTGGCTGATGTGTTTGGGAAGACGGAGGATGAGCTGACCAATCAGAAACCAGCACAGGTGAGAGATGTGATGAAATAATGAGACAGCGATGATTGTGTCCAGTTACAAATGCAGTGGATGATGGTTTGTACACAGGTGGATGGGTCAGTATGGGCCACTCTCCTGGCTCTGATCTGGTTATACGGCTGTAAAATAGAGCAGCAGGTGGAGTGGCAGTTTGTGGCCATGAAGGCAGCGTCATGGATCGGCTCTCAGAAAGGTGAGATCTCCATTCCAGACCACCGTTGATTCAGTCAGCGTTCATCAAGAGACGTTTGAGCAGATATCTTCAGTTCTTTGACACACACTGATGATTGTGTGTGTGTGTGTGTGTATGTGTGTGTGTTTCAGTGGGAGATCTGTCTCAGTGTGTGTGTGTGGGGAATGTCCTGCTCGGATGTCAGGTGACCAAAGAAACTCTGGGAATCTGAAGACGTCAGTGTTTCTACTTCCTGATTCATCAGAAGAACAAAGAACAGATACTGTTACATTTATCGTTAATCCGTTACTTGTTTAATAACATTTAATCCATTTTTATTTGCTCAAATCTACAGTAAATTCTAAATGTGTGTGACCTGTACATTAGAGTTTTATCTACTAAAGTAAAAAGTATATAGCCAGGGTAGAGCGGGGGTAAAACACCCCTTTAAGAACTGTGTAATTTTTTTCTGTGAAACAAAAGTTAAATGTGTCCAGAGTAGTTTTTAAAGTTTTAATGACAATGACAGGGCTTAAAGTTCTCCAGCACAATGCCTAATCTCCGGCGTGTGGCGTTCGGCTGTGAAAATAAAAATATATAGTCCTAGATTTAAAAAAACTTGTTGATATCATGTTTGAGTTGACGAGTTTTTCTACCAGTAGTATGAGAGGGACATCGCTTTCACTCTCAACCAAACTAACATTACTAGCCAATCAGAAGTTGTTTCTCTTTTAAACACGAGACGCGGAATAGTATCCAGAGCCGCAGCCCTGATGAATGGAGAAGAAGCTTCTGGATCTTGAGCGCGACGTGCTGAACGTGCAGCTTTTGCGAGGCCCAATGGTCAAAGATGTCACCCTAGCGCAGGGTTCCTCTAATCTTTCCCTGCAGGTCCAATCTGCTGCAGAGTTTAGCTCCAACCCTGATCAAACTCACATACCTGTGATTTTCTAATGATCTTGAAGACTTAACCTTAGCATGCTCAGCTGTGTTTGATTAGGATTAGATTTAAACTCTGCAAGAATAGTCCAGATTTGAGGATGCCTGCTCTAGCGCATATTTACATAGAAAAGCTACTAAAAAAGCAGCAGAGTTTGTAAACAGTTCATAGTAATCACATCACCTCCATAAAAACGACATGAATGTCATAACGAATTTTGAAAAGGTACTGTTCACAGATGATCTCTTGATGGTAACTACCAGTAAAGACTGTATGTGTGAAAGGTGCTAAACTCTTCCTCTGCTGTGAGTTTGTGTTACTTAATGATCATCTCGGAAAACATCTGCATTATCTCACTAGATTTGTAACGTAAATCATTAATAAACCTATGCCAACACAGGATAATACATCAACATATTTCTATATGCGATTTGTTGTACATCGCGATTTCAAAATAAAACTTTAAACCCTCGCTCTGAGTTTGCATGAGAAATTAAATGGATTTAAACGTCGTTGAATCACGCTGTAAAGTGGAACAACACCAGGCCGTTGGCGCCCTCTGCTGGAAGGTATTTGTTATAATAATGTTAATAAGTTGGTTATGTTCATGTTATAGGCATATTGTTGTGTGGTTCAATAAAACCATGTAACTACTTGGTTTTGATACTTTATTTAAGCCAAATATTATTGCTTATTTGTTAGTTTGTATGTAAATATAGTCATATTAAAGCCAAATTTTCACTTAGGTCTATTTGTTTTACTAAAAAATATAAAATTACTCAATTGTCAAAATAATCAGTAGATTACTTGATTGCCAAAGTAATCGTTAGTTACAGCCCTAGATTAGTTAAAACATTTCAAAATACAACTGCATTGTTTACTTTTTGTGATTAAAAGACAAATATTCTTTCATTGAAAATGCATTTAAAATAGAATTAAAATATCACGAAACAGGTATTTCGTCTCGTGAGCTAAGTGCATTGTCACACCCCTAGTGTCCATATGCAATGATATAGCTCATCATTTCCCAAGTGTACGAAATAGCTTTCATTCTTCAGGTTAATCATAAGGAATAATGAAAGTGATAACTTTGCCATAGTTTCCTTTCAAATGTTAAAGTTGTCGCAGTCATTGCATTCTTCGCTTGTGCGGCACTTTATTTGTACCATTTTGTTGTGTTAGTTTATTAATTAGAAAGCTAATAATTATGTTGTTTAATAAGTGAGATCTCTGATTTTAATCCTTGAAAACCAAAAAGTAGTTTTTAAAAAGTCCTGGAATTTCATTTAACCGTATCTGTAACCCTTTTAATTTCCAGTTCGTGGAGCATGTTATTGTTTTTGTTGTTATTAATTGAACTGAACTAGTTTTCTGTAGTGAACTGTCTTTGTATATGTCCTATTTTATATTCATTTCCTAGTATTTAATTTACCATTATTTCTTTTGAACAAAACCATTTCAGTAGTCTGAGCCTTAGTTAGTTTCATGGAAAATCATTCACATAATGATGTTTTTTTTATTTTTTGCCAAATAACCCTGCGAATGTGTCCACCCTCGAAACCAACCCCCACCCGGGAAAAAAGTTCAGTCTCAGGATTTTGAAAGTATGAAAAATGTCCAGAGTTTTCATGTTATTAGATTTTTAACATGATTACGTTAAATGTGTACATAGGAGGGCGTTTCACCCCCGCTCTACACATAACAATATGTTTCCAAGATAGTCATTTAAATGGAACAGGTCACATATAAAACTCTTCTGTGTTTGCTGTTTTGAAATGTAAAATCATTGAAATAAAATTTTCCTTTTTTAAACAACTTTATACTCCTGGTTTTTGTTTGTCTGTCAGTGATTTACTAAAGCTGTTGTTCCTCAATCACTGAGGATACTTTCTCAAAGCGGCACAATCATGTTTAGAGTGCTAAATATGGTTCTCAACATTTCAAGATGGTTAAAATTAGGAAAAATACATTTGATCTTATAGAAATGTTTCTAAAGTATCACATGAAAAAAATACTATAGTAATTTATAGATATAGTTTTTTGAACCATACTATAGTAAAGTGTATTATATATGATAGTATTTACAACACTGTTAATGAATGCTACAGCATACTGTAACTATAGTGAACTGTAATAAATACTGTAGTATACTTCAGTTTTTACTATACAGCAAACTGTAGTGTATTGTTGTATAATATACCATATAGTAAAGTAATTTCGAGGGGTGGGAACATTTCATCTAACATTTAGATTCATTACATGTAAAGTAAAACATTTCAGTGGCAACGCTTTGGTAGCTTGTTTTTGAATTTCATGTGGATGATTAGAGCTCAAAGCTTATGAAAGTAAAAAATCAGTTTTATCTCAAAATATTAGAATATTTACTTTTGAGTTTCAATAAATTACCATCCATGCAGTATACATCCTGGGTATCTCTAGATGTTCTTTGAACACCACAATAATGGGGAACACTGCTGACTTGGCAATGGTCCAAAAGACGATTATTGACACCCTCCACAAAGAGGGTAAGTTACAGAGGGTCATTACTGAGGGGGGGGGGGGGGCTGTTCAAGGAGTGCTGTATCAAAGCATATTAAATACAAAGTTGACTTGAATGGAAGAAATTTGGTAGGAAAATGTGCACAAGCAACAGTCTCTCAGGATCATGACCGCAAGCTTGAGAATACTGTCAAGCAAAGCAGATCAAACACTTGGGAGAGCTTCACAAGGAGTGATTTGACTGAATTTTAGCTGGCTGCAGAGGTCAGTGCATCCTGCAAGAGTCACCACGCTCAGACATCTTCAGGAAAAGAGCTACTATCCACTTCTGAACCAGAGACAGTGTCAGAAGCATCTTACCTGGGCTAAGGAGAAAAAGAACTTTTCAGGACTGTTGCTCAGTGATCCAAAGTCCTCTTTTCAGATGAGAGCAAGTTTTGTATTTCATTTGGAATGTGTGTACCAAGGTCCTAGAGTCTGGAGGAAGGGTGGAGAAGCTCGTACCCTCTCCACAGCACAAGTTGCTTGTCTCTTCCTGAAGTCCAGTGTTAAGTTTCCACAGTCTGTGATGATTTGGGGTGCCATGTCATCTGCTGGTGTTGGTCCATTGTGTTTTTTGAATGAGGCCCCGACCAATGTCACTGCACGCATTTACCAAGAAATATTGGAGCACTTCATGCTTCCTTCTGCTGACCAGCTTTTTAAAGATGCTGATTTCATTTTCCAGCAGGATTTGGCACCTGCCCACACTGCCAAAAGCACCAAAAGTTGACTGGCCAGTAAACTCACCAGACCTGAACATAGAGAATCTATGGGGTATTGTCAAGAGGAAAATGAGAAACGAGATGGGACAAAAAATGCAGATGAGCTGAAGGCCACTGTCAAAGAAACCTGGGCTTCACACCATCCTCCGGAGCAGTGCCACAAACTGATCACTTCCATGCCACGCCGCACACAAGGCTTGCTCGCCCCGCAGGCAGTAATTAAAGCAAAGTCTCTCACTGGAGCCCCAAGACGCAAAGCTACCAAGTATTGAGTACATATACAGTAAGTGAATATACTTTCCAGAAGGCCAACAATTCTCTAAAAATGTTTTTTTTATTGGTCTTATGATATGCATCTTATTTAACATAATTGTTAAATGTGAGCCAAAATCATCACAATTCTGTGCAAAATGAACCAAAGACTTAAACTATTTGATCTTTATTCAGTTTGTGTGCATTGAATTTATTTTTAGTGATACACCTTTTGAGTCCGGGTTCACAATTTGAGTTGAATTACAGGAACAGGTGAAATTAATGAACTTTTCCACAACATTCTAATTTCTTGAGATGCACCTGTAATTCAAGTAGCCTACTTAACTATGTTTCAAAAACACGATATCATTTAACCTACTTTAAATTACTATAGCATTTAAAAAAAAAATAGAATTAGAATGATTGTTTTTCGAAAGGTGAGAGGAAAATGACCTTAATCAAAGAATTATCCATTCGGTTTGTTGAAGCTTCACACGATCAAAATATTGCACTCGGAGCACTGCGGTTCCTATCATAACCAAATTAATATTCATGAATCAAACGTGGGCACGCCTTTTCCGTACAACTCAATTAATATTCATGAGGTATGACTTCAGTATACTGTTGATCCTCTGACTCGGCGGTGATTCAGCGACTTTGTCCCATAGAAACGTTCAGAAACACAGATTTATAATTTCGTGTCGATCTGTGAGGATTGGAGGCAGATATACACGAAGTGGTCAGAGGTTTCGGTGTTCCAGCAGCTGAGTTTCATTCTCGCACTCTGTTTGAAGTAAATTGTCATTTGATCTAAAGGAGTGGCAGAATGGAGATCCGCGGTCTAGAAGAATGACTGAGAAAAATGAGCCAGGTATGAATTCACATGTTTGCTATTACCTGTTTGCTAAATTAATACTTTTGCAATATGTAGGAGAGCTGAAAAGTTTTGACATATTACTATTGCTATCTCAATATTTAACAGAATTTATGTTTTTCTCAGCCAACAAGAAAAAAAAATTAAATGTTCAACTGTGGCATTTTATTGTCACACACCCCGTTCTCTATTTGAGGTTTATTTGTGATGTCGTTGTGTTGTTTGTGTGACTCAGTGCCTCTGAAGAGCATCTCAGTGGAGGTTCTGGTTCAGGATCATGTCGCCACAGTCTCCTCCACTCTGCAGTATGTGAATGAGGAAGAGCGCCCCCTGGAGGCCTTGTTCGTCCTCCCTCTGCCTGCTGATGCTGCTGTCTGCCACTTCAGTGCCAAGACCGGAGAGCAGGAGATTGTGGCAGAGGTGCAGGACAGAGAAACCGTGAGTCCAAATACAAACCACAAAACATTTATTTCCATATTTATACTACATATCACCATTTAACAAAACCGTATCCTGCAGGCGAGGGATCAGTATGATGATGCTGTGAGTTCGGGTCAGCAGGCGTTTCTGTTGGAAGAGAGCGCAGAGAGTCCTGATGTGTTCAGACTGAGTGTCGGGTGTCTGTCGGCGGGTCAGAACGCTGCCGTCACCATCATCTACGTCACCGAGCTCGCTGTGCAGGCCGACCACTCGCTGTACTTCTGTCTGCCGGCTGTACTCAACCCCCGATACACACCAGCAGGTACTACAGCAGCTCTGACACACTTTATTAGAGCAGAGAAGCTGATTCTAACACACTCTGTGTGTGTGTGTGTGTGTGTGTGTGTGTGTGTGTGTGTGTGTGTGTGTGTGTGTCTGTGTGCGTCAGGTTCAGTTGCTGGTATAGTCTCAGAGATTTCTTCAGGAGCTGTTCCCTACACGCTGACTCTCAGTGTTCATGTGAGCTCTCCAAAGCCCATCTCCAAACTAGAGTCCAACTGCACTCTGGATCCTCTAGTGTTCCTCCACGCTGATCACACTCAGGCTACGGTACTGTGTGTCTTCATGTGTTTATCTGGATGTGTGAGCAGAGCAGGTTTATGCATGTGTTGTTTGTGTGTGTAGGTGAATCTGAGTCCTGGTCACATGTTTGATAAGGACGTTGAGTTGTTTGTGTACTATCAAGATACCCATCAGCCCTCTGCTATAGTGGAGACAGGAGTGACCACTGCCCCACCAGGTAGGACCTGCAGATGACTGGGATTATTATGGGATTGAGTGATGAAGGTGTCACTGACTCTTTCTCTCTTTTTCAGACCCAGTGGTCATGATAAGTTTGTACCCAGAGTTCCCAGAGGAAGTGATGTCATCTCTGGAAACTCAAGGCGAGTTTGTTTTTGTGATTGACAGATCAGGCAGTATGGGCTCAATGATGAATCATGGGAAAGGAGCACAAAATATGAAAATGCGCATAGAAAGAGCAAAGGTAGGATTTAATGTGTGCTTTTTATATACAAAATACAAATGCTCTGTTGATATATATTCAGATGGGAAACTAAAATAAGTCTTAAATATCTATATTCAGTCCATGTGAGAAAAGTCTCTCTGTAGGACACTCTGCTGTTACTGTTGAAGAAAACCACGTCTGCCCATGGGATGCTACTTCAATATCACGACACTAGAACACAATGGATTTGGCTCTGATTTTCAACTACAGAGTCCTTCTTCCCGTTAGTATCTAAAACATAGATCTTCTTAAACGAGTCAGTGATATTCAGTATTGAAATGTGTCAGAAGAGATGAGATGTTTTTTCTGTTTCTTTGCAGTCAGAGTGTTGAGTACAATCAGGACACAATGGATCAGGCTCTGAAGAGAGTGAAGGAAATGCAAGCAGACATGGGCGGCACAGAGATTTTACAGCCTCTAAAACATTAAATGTGTGCATCTACCGTCAGCCCTGTTACCCTGATCACCTCAGACAGGTGGATTTTAACAAGTGAGTCTTCCCATTGTCAAACTTCAAAACTTCTTTGAACACACATGCACATTACACAGACGTAGAGCGACAGATAAAGGAAACATAAATTTTTGAGATAAATATTTAGTGGTCGAATGATGTAATTTTTAAAGGCTGAAAAGCAGGGTGGCTAGAAGCCAATATTTGAGTCTGGGTAAATTCTTTAAAATATCTAAAAACGGAATATTTAAAGCTTTGATCAAGTGTTTTTTGTTTGAAGTGTGGCTACCTGTAAACTATAGTCTGCCCATTCTGATAAAAACTATTGTTCTCTCTTCAGCTGTTGGTCTTCACTGATGGAGAGGTGTCTAACACTAAAGAGGTGCTGGACCTGGTGAAAAGTCACGCTCACTCTCACAGGTAAAGGTGTGCTGGGTTTGATCTGTCCATCATTCATATCTTCATCACTAACAGTAACAGAGTTTATTGTGTCTTCAGGTGTTTCTCTTTCGGGAGAGCGCAGAGAGTTGGTGAAGGTGCGGGTGTCTGTCGGCGGGTCAGTGCCGCCCTCATTACAGGAATGGCCAGGGAGGGATCTGGTCACGCTCAGTTCATCACAAACACCGACCGCATGCAGCCCAAAGTAAAGCTCTAACACACTCTGTGTGTGTGTGTGTGTGTGTGTGTGTGTGTGTGTGTGTGTGTGTGTGTGTGTGTGTGTGTCACTGGATTTCACAGACACAAATGTTTCCTAGTCAAATATCTCAATGGTTTCTCTTTCCAAAGCCCATCTTCAAACTATATCAGGTGATGCAGTCGCTCAGGTTTGCGCTGCAGCCCGCTGTGGTTAATATCTGGATGTGTGAGCAGAGCAGGTGTGGATTGGAGGTGAATCCCTTCCAGACGGTGTTACTGTTAACACACTGTCTCCACCCATCAGTGTGCTCTTCCAGGGTCAAAGGACACTCATTTATGCCCAACTTAAAGGAGAGGTGAGTTGATTTAGCAAGTGATTATTTTATGAAAATTAAAACCAGTGTCTTTGATTTAGATGATAAAAATCTGCCTTTTCTCTCTCTCATAGAGTTCAGGAGGCTCTGAGGGAACAGTGACAGTCAAATACAGTCTTAAAGATCAACCAGTAACAAACCAGCTCCACTTCTGCCCCACACCAACTGAAGAAACGGGGTAACACATGAACACACACATAGACACTGACAACAACAGCTCCAGTCCTGCTTCAGACCAACTCACATCCACGACACTAAAAGACATTTTAAATGATCAAACTAGAAATAATTTGTTGCCAACAGTAATTTTCACTGTAGAATTATAACCAGTACAAGTAACACAAACGGGTAAATTTACACTATAATATAATTATAACATAGATGCGTAATACTTGTATATCAGGACCATAGCAGTGATATATTTTATCTGGATCAAGTTGACCAATATGGTTTTATTATAATTGAACACTCATTATTGTATAGTTTAAGTATTATGTATTTCTAATTTATTTAATGAGGACTTTATTTATTTTGTAATTTTTAAAACGAATAGTGGCCCATATTTATGAATGCATATTGTGATACCTAAACTGATTAGCAATTCAGTGAATTATTTTTTAGACAGAATAATGTAGCTTTTTAATATCAACCATTTATTGGTTTTCAGCTGTAAGCTAATAATAACTATTGGCTTATTGTTATTGACCATAATTAATATCTGTGCATCCCTATTCGAGTTACTTACTGTCAAATAAGTAATGCTTTATTTAATTGGTTTATTTATTGAGACAATCAGATACAATGGAGGCTCTGAAAGAGTGAAGGAAATGCGCAGACATCCCAGAGATTCCTAAAACACATCTACCGAGCCCGGTTCTGAATCATCTCTTCAAAAATAATTTAGTTATTTTTAATAAGTAAGTGAACACAGCTTGTCGTATGAAGTAGTGCATTACTTCAAAACTTATCTTCAACATATCGTAGAGCGACCGATAAAGGAAACAGTTTTTTGTTTAGTGGTCGATAATTTTTTTTTCAGTTGAGAGCAGGGTGCTGTATCAGCGCTTTACTTTTCTAAGCCAACAATATTTCACAGTTTTTTTGAAGTCTCCATGTTTCTGATAAAAACAGTTCTCTCTTCAGTTGTCCGTTCACCGGGAGAGGTGTCTAACACTAAAGGCGGCTCGGACTCTGATCCGTTCTCTGGAGCAGGAGGAGAGGTCCGGTGCTGGGTTTGATCATCATTCATATGTTGGGGGCATCACTAACAGGAGCAGGATTGTGGAGCTCAGTGTTCAGGCAGGAGTGAGCAGTGTTCATACAGGAATGGCCAGGGAGGGATTCATTGCTGTTAATAAAGACAGCAGACAGACTGTGAAAGGACCCCTGCTGCAGAGATTTCAGAGTGCCGACATACGGTTTCCTAGTGCAAGCATTCTCAATGTTTCTCTTTCTCTTCATATATCATGATGCACTCAGGTTTACTGTCACCCGCTTGACTAATTAATGTTTAGATTGAGCTTCCAGACGGTGTGACTGTTAATCAAATGTTTCCACCCATCAGATTTCTCTTCAGGGTCAAATTGACACTCATTTATGGCGAACATACAATATGGTAAGATGATTTAGCAAATTATTTTATGAGAATAAAACCAGTCTGTTATTTAATGCATAAAGATTTTTTCTCTCTCTCATGGCAGGAGGCTGGGAACACTTGCATTCAAATACAGCTTGATATGTGACAGGAAAGCGTCCTTCTGGCAAATGAAAAACAGGGTAACATATTCAGCCACAGCAGGTGTTTTGCGGTAGGAGAGGAAGAAATATATTGCAAGTTCTTGACCCAAGAAATGATAAAGAAATATGTACCTCAATAAGATGTGAAATCAAATGTTTTTCAGATTTGCTTCTAGGACGTTTGATGCCACTATGTATTAAAGGATCATGAACTGCCTTGTTTATTATTTTGTACTGTTCTCTGAGGTCCAATTATAATGTTATCAAGATTTTAAAACGAATATCATAAAACATCATAATTTCAAAGTAATAGGTTATTTTCTGTCCTGTTTTTAACCTTTATTGGTTTTCGCTCATCAGAACGCTCTGTTTGAATAGGCCTGACGGATTGTAGACTCGGAAGTAAACGCTCAATGCTATGATTGGCTAACAGTTGTGTATGTTTGACAGCCAACCTAGATTGTGAATAATCTTTTTTATTAATTATAAGGACAACGCACATTAATCAACATTTCTGTAAAAGTGCCAATGTTTAGCCAGTTGGCTAATTTTCAAAAGCAGGCAAGATGTTTCAAATCCTTCACAGATGGACGCTGCTGTGATTTAGATTAAAAACACATACATACTGATATCAAATGATCTGTTTAACAGACAAAGTAATCGTGATCAGCCTTCATTGTAATAAAAACAGTTACTCACACCTGTGTTGTGTTACATTACTGTCGGAGCCAATAGAGTCGGTACAGCATCGTATTTTAGTTTCAATCTTTCTGAAAATCCCGTGTGGAAGACAAACAATTGTGCCTTCTTTGAAAATGAATCCGCGCTAAAATGAAGTGAACAAAGGACCGAGTTCTTACTGATGCTTCAGCCACAGCAGGTTAAAAATAATGTTCATCCACTCTTTCCTAATGTTGGGATCAGAAGGAAGGCAATGCAAAGACGTGCCTTTTTTATTATTTTGTACTGTTCTCTGAGCGTCTTGTTGTATAATTATATAATGCTAATAATCTTCGGAGCATCTTTATTATTTGGTTTCTCTGTTTGAATAGGCGTAGACGGATTGTAGACTGTGCGTTCGCTATGATTGGCTTTGGTTATTTACACCACATTTTTTATTAATTATAAGCACGAATCAACATTTCTGGTGGGCGGGGCTAAACAGGCCGGAGTTGATGATCTTCTACGGAGGCGGTGCTTATATCCACACTATTACATCATAGAGACTAACGAGAACGTTTTGAGTTCTGAAACTTACTGGATGTTTTTATAGTGCAATGACCTCTTATATGTCAACAGATCAAGGGAATTTATATTTATATAAAGTTCACTCTTTCCTAATGTTCATGACAAACAACAGTCTGTTAACTGTATGTAATGATACACACCTCCAGTCAAAAGCTGATTAAACTTGAGCTTTTTACATACTAAAGGTCTCTGCACACTGAGTGCAGAACAAATTCGCATCAGGTTCGATTTTATGTGTTTTGGCATCCGTGGCAAACAGGCCGGAGTTCATTTTCATAGGAAAGGATGAAGAATTCTAAAAAACGGAAAGTTTTGAACGCATTCGAAAATTTCGGATTCAGTTTTTATAGTGCAATGGTCTTTATGCAACTGTCAAGGGAATAATTTAATAAAGTTCAGTTGTAAACAACAGTTGTTAATATAATAACACACCTCCAGTAAAAGCTGATAAACTACTTTTCTACTAAAGTCTCTGCACACTGAGTGCAGAACAAATTTGCATCAGGTTCGATTTTATGCGTTTTGGCATCCGAGCATCATTTTCATAGGAAAGGATAAGAATTCTAAAAAAACGGAAAAACCGCATTCGAGTTTCGTTCAGTGTGCATGGTCTTTATGCTTGTCACGTAATTTAAGAGAACAAAGTCTTAATATAATAATGTATGAGCTTTTCTTGCGTGCTTGGTTATTTTGCTTATTTACACACACACACACACACACACACACACACACACACACACACACACACACACACACACACACACACACACACACACACACACACACACACACACACACACACACACACACATATGTGTGTTTGTTTTCTTATTGGTATACATTTAAGGGATATAATGTCTTTGTTCTGCCGAACACTATGGAAGTCAATGGTTCCCCAAAACAGCCTGGTTACAAACTTTCTTACTTTGAAAGTAAGAATATCTTACTTTGTGTTCGGCAGAACAAAGACATTCATACAGGTTTGGAACTAATTGAGGGTGAGTAAACGATGACAGAATGTTCTTTTTTGGATGAACTATCCCTTTAAAGTCTGAATGTTTTGACCGTTTATGCTGATGAACAATCATTTCACTGCTCAAAGATGATGGCATTCACAGAGAGAGCATTCTTAAAAATGTCTAACTGAGGTACCAGAAGGCAAGTATGTAGAGAATAAACACATTTTAAAAATAGTGAAGGAAAAGCAGAGAAGTAACCAGCTTGTTCGTATCTGTGGAAATGTTGTGTCTGTTGTGTTAATACTTGTTTCTGAAAAGTGTGAGAAAAACATAGTTTTCATTTGAGATATCTTTTCTATTTTTTCAGGGACTACACCCAAACAGAAGAACACATTCATGACAAGTAACACAATGAATACACAGCATCACTAAAGCTCACTAAATATGAAACACAAATACAGCCTCATGGTTAACGATCATTATTGTCATTTGCAGAGATCCAGCATTTCTTCTGTTTTGGTTCGAAGACTGTGACTACCCCGTCTGATCAGACAGACTCTGAAAGCAAAAGTGATGGTACACACACACACATATGAGATCGACACCATGGTTATGTTTTGAAAGTACTATCTTACAGTACTTACTGAAAACTGTGTAGTTTAAAACTTAGAGGAATAGTTCACCTAAAAATGAAAATGCATTCACCCTCATGCCATCTAACATTTAGATGAGTTTGTTTCTTCATCAGATTTGGAAAAATGTAGCATTACATCACTTACTCACCAATGGATCCTCTGCAGTGAATGGGTGCCGTCAGAATGAGAGTCCAAACAGCTGATAAAAACATCACAATAATCCACAAGTAATCCACGTGACTCAGTCCCTCAGTTAATGTTTTGTGAAAGGGCAAAGCTGTGTGTTAGTAAGAAACAAATCCATGATTAAGACATTTTTAACTTCAAACCTTTGTTTTCGTCTAAAATACGAGTCATCTTAAAAGTTGTCTCGTCTGAATCATGAGAGAAATATGCACAGATCAAGCACCGTTTACATTTGAAAAGTCCAAAACTGTTTTAAACAATTATGTCATTGAATTTAGATGTGAGGGGACAACAGGGGATGGACTTTATTACTAGATGAAGCGTCATTATGGATTATGGACACATATTTTGGCCAGAAGTGACGGTTAAAGTTAAAACGCCTCGATGATGAAGTTGTTTCTTACAAACATGTAGCTTTCACTTTACAAGATGTTAATTGACTCATCTAACATACATTTGACAAGTGTAGTAGGTCATACAATTAATATTGTTTTATAGGTATTTATTTAATTAAATTTTAAATTGTATTTTATTTAACATTTATATATTGATTTTTATCATATTTATTCTTGTATGTTTGTGTATGTGCTGTTCAGCTGCTCCTGATCTCCAGAAGGACCTGTCACTGCAGCTGGTTTCTCTCCAAAAGGCGTCTGGCTGCTGGGATCTGGACGCCACACTGGCTGATGTGTTTGGGAAGACGGAGGATGAGCTGACCAATCAGAAACCAGCACAGGTGAGAAACGTAATGAAATAATGAGACAGCGATGATTGTGTGCAGTGTCCAGTTACAAATGCAGTGGATGATGGTTTGTACACAGGTGGATGGGTCAGTATGGGCCACTCTCCTGGCTCTGATCTGGTTATACGGCTGTAAAATAGAGCAGCAGGTGGAGTGGCAGTTTGTGGCCATGAAGGCAGCGTCATGGATCGGCTCTCAGAAAGGTGAGATCTCCATTCCAGACCACCTTGATTCAGTCAGCGTTCATCAAGAGACGTTTGAGCTGATATCTTCAGTTCTTTGACACACACTGATGATTGTGTGTGTGTGTGTGTGTGTGTGTGTGTGTGTGTGGGTGGGAGATGTCTGTCTCAGTGTGTGTGTGTGGGGAATGTCCTGCTCGGATGTCAGGTGACCAAAGAGACTCTGGGAATCTGAAGACGTCAGTGTTTCTAAATCCTGTGCCAAATAACTGCCCAACATACACACACACACACACACACACACACAAACACACACACACGCACGCATGCATATATATATATACTAACAAGTTTACACCATGGCTTTTCTAACTGCATCAACAATGGACCCAAATTGATAAAAACAGCATGTGTGCCAAGACAAGCCAGAGTATTTTGCCAACGAAAGGCTGCTGATCTATAAATAACTGTTTAACAATATATTTGTTCACTTTATAAATCATCAGTATGAATGTTTCAGTGTTAGTCATATGAATATTTAATTGGCTTAAAATTAATTTCAAACATGACAAAAAAACCTTCAAAATTGACCAAAAAGTGCTTTTAAATTCATCCCTTAATGGAGTAAATAATAGTACTCCTGAATTGCAGTTACAGTGTTTACATATTAATTGTACAGTTCAGTATATAGTACATATACTGTAAAAGATGCGTTAATCAGACACATTAACCATAGTTTTTAAAATCATGGACTAATGAGCAATAATTCTCATATGGCCCATTGTAAATTTCAAATAGGTTGTATTTGGATGGATTTACTCTATATTTTCGCACTGATTACCCTTTTGTATTATGTTTGTAGATGGGTTTTATAAGCACTGCTCTTTTTGATTTCATACGTTTCTATTTGTGATTTTGCTCTAACACTTGCCACTATTTATACACCAAGTGTATTTTTAGTAGCTCTTTTTAATAAATATCAATATTTTTTGTTATTGTGATTCTGTCTTCAGAAAATTGTGCTTTGTCATCTAGATCCATCCTAACCACATCATCCTAACAGTGAGCATTAATGTAAGTGGTACCACGTGATAATGAGGTATGTGTAAGTTAAATAATGTGCATTAAAACTGTCTTGGAAAACTATTTTTTACCTTGTCTTCATTATTTATCATTGTTACTGTTCAAATTCACATTGAGACATGGAAATGACGTTGTGTTTAATATTTTAATGGATTTCAGAAATACAGAGTTTTGCTCTGATGCTTGTGAATTGTATGTTGATGGACACTGTTAAAAACAAATATATCCACTGAGAGTGTTAATATATTTATAATAAATACATCAATAAATGACAAGACCCAGAGAAGTGCAGAGACATCCAAATATGGTGAATATGAAATTTGTCATGTAACAGCAAAAAACTGACATTAAATCATACATTTATAAAAACAAACGTTGCATTAACAAAAAAAAATGGTTAGTGATAAAAAGCAAATGGTTAGTGATAACATTGTACAAGGCTTTACAAAATGATTCAAATAAATTAAAATACGTCTCTTTCAAAAGATAGGTAGTGCAGCTTTCTTTTTGCGTGCAGCATTTGTTTTATTTTGATTTATTTTAGTATTTTTTTTAAATCCCTCTGTTTAGATAGTACTGACCGTTGTTCACGTGATCATCCGGTAGGGGGCGGTAACGCAACATCCGCTCCTCGTTCACCGAGCGACGAAAAAGAAACCAACGAAACGGCACTTTGAGAGGGACTTTGCGCTGTTCTGCTTTCCCGTGCGTGATTGAAGTAGTAATTTACAGGGATCTACAGTTATTAATCAGCTGTTTTTCGCTGAAATCCTGAGCAGAGTGTTTAAATGGCGTCAGGAAGCGCACTGATCTTTGATGAGGAGATGAGCCGTTATAAACTCCTCTGGACAGAGTAAGTCCTCTCATCACTTACTGTACGACTCTTACAAAAGTCTCATGTTCAACTGATATTATTAGACATAATATAACATTCAATGAAGTACGTCATAGTTTCATATGCAAATATAATAAATAATCGATTCTGTATGGTGGTCAAAGTAACTTTACCATAGTATTACCACACGATACCATTGATCTAACGTTACACATTATTCCTCACGAGTTAAAATGATCATACTTGATTTATGCGATTTTTTTGTGGTTTTTATATCTTTGATTTATTTTAACATTCTGGAGATGTTAGTTTCTTATTTTGTGATGCATAATTAAATGCTATTTCAAGATATTCCCAGTTAGTTTTAAAAACTGATTTCTAAAATGTTTTAAAATATGTGAAACGATAATAATAAAATAATAAAAATATACAGTTAAATAATTGGCTTGCATTTTGTAGTAGTCAGAAATGGGCATTTTCAACATTAAAAAACGTAACTAATATTGATTTGAGAAATATTTTTTGTTAGTGGGAAACAGGGTTGCTGTAGTTAACTTAAACCTAAACTAAAACCATAAAAATTGGTTAATTGAAATTAAATAAGCGCTAATTGTAAAAAAAAAAAAACTGATGTTTTATATCAGCTAGCTGCCAAAGCAACATTGCTCATTTTCATTTAGTTTAACTCGTTGTACTGCAATAACTAAAACTGAAATAAAAATGAATAAAAACTGGCCTAACTAAACAATAACTAATAAAATGGCAATACTCAAAAATATTGCTAAAACTTACTGAAATTAAAATGTAAATAAAAACAAATTCATAATGTAGAATTTTAATGATACAAAATGAACACAACAGATTATGTGTTTTAGTATTGCAACCAAAGTGTAACAATTTCAGATTTAAGTCAATTATAAAATGTTAATTGTTTCTGATATTGCTATCACTGTTTTACTATGTTTTCATAATTTAAGAATTGCATTATGGATAGTGATAAACTGATTAAATTGGCAGATTATTTTAATGATTGTCTGCTTGGCAGATTCCCATTCTATCAAAATCTCCCAAAACTCTTATCAAATGATCATAAAGGTTGTCTGTTTTTCTATTTTCACATCAAATCTGTTTGCTGTTGCTCCGTCCAGTCCAGTCTGTGAGATCGAGGTGCCCGAGCGGTTGACCGTGTCTTACGAAGCGCTAAAGACTCGCGGCGTGGCACAGAGGTGCAGACAGCTGCCGGTCCGCCAGGCCACCGAGCAGCAGATTTTACTCGCACACAGGTTGGTGGAGTTTAAACCAGGCCACATTTCTATTGCTGTATGATGAGTTTGGTTTGTGTTTACTTCAGTGAGGAGTATCTGGAGGCCGTTAAACAGACTCCAAACATGAGCGTGGAAGAGCTGATGGCTTTTTCGAAGCAGTACAGCGACGTCTATTTCCATCAGGTAAGTCCAGGTCATTGATGCGTGCTGTGTTCAGGTGAACGCTTCCCAACAGTCTCTTATGTGAGCGCAGAACATCTATCACTGTGCTAAGCTGGCCGTGGGCGCCGCACTGCAGCTGGTGGACAGCGTCATGAAGAGAGAGGTCAGGAACGGCATGGCGCTGGTCAGGTGAGCACACAACCATCAGCTGCTGCTTTCATGATGGGATGTCCAACACATTTACTACTTATTTAAAGGTGAAGTGTGATGCTTTTCCCACGAGGCACTAAACAGAACTGCAATATGTTTGAGCAGAGAGACCTGCATATTAAACTAAAACGAAAGTGAAACAAAAAAAATATTATTAATATTATTGTGATTGCTATTATTATTATGAACCATATAAATAACATTTACATGTAATGTTATTCATTTAAAATCACATTTAATTATTTGTATTAATTTCTACAGTAATTATTAATATTAAATATTAGTATTATTTAATAATATTTGAACATACATATTAATTTAATAATAACTTTAATTATGAATTCATATGGTTGTTGTTATTGTTATTAGTAACAATAGTAATAATTTATTCCTTGAATTCCTGTAATATTTTTTATTATTATTAACAATATGTAATTATTTTCAAATTAAACATCAGTTTTAAATAAATTGGAAACTTATCATTTTAAATTAAAAGTGAATTTAATTATGTATTTTAATATTGTTATTTTTAGTATTAACAATATTAATAATGTATTAATCGAATAATTCATTATTACTTTTACTAGTACTATGCATATTTCATTGTTCATATTTAATATAATAATAATTCATTTAAATAGTGAATTTAATATACAAATGTATAATGTTTTATAATATTTAAATTTTATTATTATTATCTGTAAAATAAAATATTTGTAATGAATGATTTTATTCTGTTTAAGAATGTTTGTTATTGGACACTTAAATAGAAAAGTAATCTGTATTGTTATTGGTCACTAGGCAACACAATATGTTGATCTCTAGTTTTCAGTAATGCATTATTGTGCTCTGTTTGTGACCTCCAGGCCTCCAGGACACCACAGCCAGCGCTCCGCGGCGAACGGTTTCTGTGTGTTTAATAATGTGGCCATCGCTGCACTTTATGCTAAGAAGAACTACAACCTGAACAGGTGAACGGTGGGGTGTTACATCCTGCACTGCTGTACAACACTAACCTACATGACTTTAATACTCACTAAAGGAAAACTAAGCTGGTGTTCTTAAAGTTTGTCATACAGATACGTTTGGGCTTTTGATTTCTTTCTAGGGTTTTGATTGTGGACTGGGACATCCACCATGGACAAGGTGTCCAGTACTGCTTTGAGGAGGACCCAAGGTGAGTCCATCTTCCTTCTGATGAACAATGCGGTTTACTAGCCTAGATTGTCCAATTTTAAATGTATTTTATTTTTTATTTATTTTTTAGATTAAATTATTTCATTAAAATATTATTCAGTTATTTTACTTAAATTTTTTCCCCACTTGCTTTATCATCCACCAAATAAAAAAAAAATCATAACTTTGATCACTCAAAAAGAAAAGTATCTCCTCAATGACCTGTGCAGACTGAGAAATCATTTCTGTCCCTAGGACAACTTATTCTTAGTATTAGCACTTAATCATTTGTAATTATAGGGAATTTCTAAAATGTCTGTAATTTTCTATAATTCAATTTTTTTCCTTTTGTCCTAGTGTGCTTTATTTTTCTTGGCATCGTTATGAGAACCAGTCCTTCTGGCCCAAACTCCCCGAGTCGGACTACACCAGTGTTGGGAAAGGCAAAGGATGCGGTTTTAACATTAACCTCCCCTGGAACAAGGCAAATGAAAACTGAATCAATGCTCTGAAGTCATCAAACTCTATCATAAATCTATATTTCATAGCAGCAGTGCATGTCAAGCAAATCTCCTTTTAATCAACCATTCTCACTGGTAAAGAAATAAACTAAAATAATATTTAAGCTTTTGCCGCGTAGTTTTAATGCCGTGCTTGTTTTCTGCAGGTGGGCATGACGAACAGCGACTATCTGGCTGCTTTCTTCCATGTTCTTTTACCCGTGGCGTATGAGGTACCTGTCGCACGAGAGCGACCGTTAGACCGTTAGACGGTTTTCTGAGTGTGTAAGTCGAGCTGATGCACATTTTCTTCTCTTTCAGTTTGATCCAGAGCTGGTTCTGGTCAGTGGTGGTTTTGATTCAGCCATTGGGGACCCAGAAGTAAGAGACTCTTTTCAAATCTGTGATTGTCCGAGCTCCTGACCTGTTATTCTCTTTTCTGCATCCTGTTTGAAGAAATACTTCTCTCAAAAATGATCATTAGTTGGGCCATCCAAGTAGATGTAGATGAGTTTTGTTTCTTCATCAGAACAGATTTGGAGAAATGTAGCATTACATCACTTGCTCACCAATGCAGTGAATGGGTGCCGTCAGAATGAGAGTCCTAACAGCTGATAAAAACATCACAATAATCCACAAGCAATCCACACCACTCCAGTACATCAGTTAATGTCTTGTGAAGTGAAAAACTGTGTGTTTGTATGAAACAAATCCATAGTTAAGACATTTTAACTTTAAACTGTCATGTCTGGCCCAAATATGAATCCATAATTGATAATAACACTCCAGTGAAAAAGTCATCTTGTCTGAATCATGAGAGAAATATGCACAGATCAAGCACTGTTTACAAGCGAAAACAGTTCTAAACAACTATGTCTTTGGATTTAGATGTGAGGGGACAACAGTAGATGGACTTTATCACTGTAGCACACTGTAGCATTATGTATTATGGATTATGGTCTCAGATTTTGGCCAGAAAATGCCTCCGTGATGGACTTGTTTCTTAAAAACATTCAGCTTTTCACTTCACAAAACATTAACTGATGGACTGGAGTGATGTGGATCACTTGTGGATTATTGAGATGTTTTTATCTGCTGTTTGGACTCTCATTCTGACGGCACCCATTCACTATGTGATCCATTGGTGAGCAAGTGATGTAATGCTACATTTCTCCAAATCTGTTCTGATGAAGAAACAAACTCATCTACATATTATATGGCCTGAGAATGAGTAATGTTTTAAAGAAATTTACATTTTTGGGTGAACTATTCCTTCAATCCTTCAAATCTGCGTCTGTCACACTGTTTCCAAAAGTTTCCGCTGTGTTTGATGGGCAGTATGGGTTGATCTCCGTTAACACTGCTGTCTGTTGTGCTTCAGGGTCAAATGTGTGCTATTCCTGAGATCTTTGCCCACCTCACCCAACTGCTAATGCCTTTGGCTGCAGGCAAAATGTGCGTCGTCCTGGAGGTCAGTTGGCATTATCACATAAAATCTTTTTTTAAAGCTGATCCTAGCATATTTTCATTTTTTAAGACCTGTTATCATGTTTAGATTGTATGTATTGTTTCTTCTGGTTTCCTTCGTTCTTTCAGGGAGGGTATAACCTGACTTCTCTGGCCCAATCGGTTTGCCAAACTGTCCAGACCCTTCTCGGGGATCCGGCCCCTCGGCTGTCAGGGCTCACGGCTGCTTGTGAGAGGTGATTTGAGCTGTCAATCATGCGGCGAGTGCTTTTCATTGGACAAGCCGTTTGCTTGAGTTAAGGTGCACTGAGTAGCATCGCCCACAGTCAAATCTTATTGGTCCAAAATCCTGCCCTAAATGCATCAAACAGTAAATATGTTCAGATTGTTTGTGATTTGGTTTCATTGTGGACAGATAATTTTTTTGTCGCTAGAAAGCTGGAGTAATATGCCATGTGATTATTATATTATTTTTTTCACAGTGCACTGGAATCTATACAAAATGTTCGCAACACTCAATCCTCTTACTGGAGCTGTTTTAAACACTTAGGTTTGTGTTCATTTACTCATTTTACTGAAAAACAGCCATTTTCCTTTCACATGGATTGGTTTGTTTTATTATTAATTATATAATATTATAGTAAAAAAAAACATTTAGAATTAGCTTTTATTTTTTATTCTCAGTTTTCATATCAATTTTAAGTCGTTTTTTATTGATATTATGTGCTTTTGTCAGTTTTTACTATTTAAGTTCACTCTTCATCTTCATTATAGTTTGAGTTTTCATTAATTTCCAACTTATTAGTTCAATAAGCTGCCAAGGAAACATATCTAATTTACGTTAAATTTTTAGTTTTTAATTTCATCGAATATTAATATTTAATTTTCTGCTGTATTTAAATTAACTAGACAATTTTGTATAGCTTATTAAATAATGCGTCTGTTATAAAGGAAATTGGTATTAGATTTAAATATGTAGTGACATTTAAATGTCATTTTAACATTTGACAGCTACATTTTATTGTGTTTTATCTTTTACAATTGTATCGGTCTCATTTTTAAAGACGCTCATTCAGGAGCGAGCACCAAACGACCCAGACTGGACGAGAAGAACGGTGGAGCTAAAGAAGCGGAGAAACCTGCGCCAGAGACCAATACAAAGAAGACCACACAGGATATTGTGTGGCCTGAACCTTTAACCAGGACATCAACTGATGTGCGAACAGCTGTAGCGCCACCTCCTGGTGTGGAGCTCTCACTGCCAGAGGGGTGCCATCATTTGGGGGAAGTTTCCCAAAGCACCACAAAAGAAGTACAACGTTTTCGGTTGGTAAAATCAGATCAGAAACACACAGAGTCACACTTTTGGGCCACATTATAACCTTTTTAAATTGTTTTTCTGTCTGTAGGGATAAGAATTTCCAAGACGTAACGGATCAAAACATCCTCCGGCCTCTTGGAAATATAATTTCAGTTCTTGACCAAATGATGAATAAAGAGGTGAGGACACGATAGCAGGGGTCTGGGGGTTATATGTGTGTGCAGTATTTGCTAACAGACTGTAACGCTTCATCAGGTGCGTAATGGATGCGTCGTGGTGTCTGACTTGAGCGTGTCCGTACGCTGTGCTTGTGAACGTGCACTAATGGGCCTTGCTGAACGGTACAACACTAACAGAAGAATTACCTTAACATCACCTAGATCAGATACATAATTGCCTGTTATGTGATATTAAATACAGTGCTTTTGTGTTTGATGAAGGGTGCTGGTTGTGTTTATTGGAGATGGGAATATACCAGTCAAAACTAATGACGGGTGAGCCAGTTATTGCATATAGTTTTTGTTTCATTATTTGTTGTATAAAGTGCAGAGCTGAATTTGTCTTTTAGAAAAAAAAAAATTATAAAAAAAAAAAATAAAGATTTTCAATTATAATATATAAAGTTAGTATTTAGAAAATGTTAAAAAAATATATTTTAGTTACATTTATTTTTTGGAAACTTATTTTTGGAAGTATCTATAAGTACACTTATTTTTAAATACTATTTTAGAATACTAAGTTTAGAATATATTTTTTTCAGTATTATATACTGTTATATACTGTTGAATTAGCTTTCATTTTTATATTTTCAGTTTTCATTAAAACATTTCTTTTTTTTTTTTTTTTTACTCAATTTTTCGGTCACTTAAATTCAGTAAATTAGAATCATTCGTTCGGTTCTTGTAGTGGGTGAGTCTCTCTCTGTCTGTTCAGGAAGGTGTTTCTAGTCCAAATCTGTGCTGAAGAAATTGAAGAGAAGTGCGTGAACCGTTTGTCCGTGTGTCTGGGAGAGGTGTGTAATCACACCTGATTTTGTCTCAGATTTTGTCTTATATCTGTGAAGTCACTTCCTCTTCCTGCTCGTCTCCAGGGTGAGAGCTTCACGGCAGGATTCATGCAGGCCCTTCTGAGCCTGATTCTCCCTCTGGCGTATGAGTTTAACCCCTGTCTGGTGCTGGGGGTTGTTGGAGATAGTGGGGCAAAGACTCATCTGGCACCAGTCTGGGGTCACCTGACCAGCCTGCTCCAAGGCCTGGCAGGGGGGCAGACGCTCACCCTACTGCAGGTCAGATTTTTAAAACACACAGTGCCTAAATATTTTACGTTTTATGTTGCTGCCTTATGTTAAACTGCTTTAAATTACTTTTCCCACATCAATCTACATTCCATACACTATAATGGTAAAGCAAAAAAAAAAAAAAAGGGTTTTTCATATCTTTGCAAATTTATTAAAAATAAAAACTTAAAAGATTCCATTGCATAAGTGCACATACTCTTATCTGGGACAGTTGGAATTTACCTCAGGGGCATTCATATTGCTTGTTGATGTAGACTTTGAGTGAAGGTAACCTGTGGCAAATTCAATTGAATGGGTATGATTTGGAAAGGCACACACATTTTAATAAAAGTTCCAACAGCTGATAATGCATATCAGAGCAAAAACCAAGCCCTGGGGTCAAAAGATCAGTCCGTAGAGCTCAGAAACAGGTTTGCATTATGCCACTCATTTGGGGAAGAGTTCAGAAAAAAATTCTGCTTCGTTGAAGGTTCACACAGAAGCATGTTGTCTCTGTCACCCTTAATGGAAGAAGTTTGAAACAACCAGGATTCTTCCTAGAGCTGTTCTCCTGACCAAACTGAACAATTGATGGAGAAGGGCTTTGGTTAGAGTGGTGACCAAGAACTTGATGGTCACTGTAGTTGAGCTCCATGATCATATGTGGAGATGGGAGAAACCTACAGAAGGACAAACACCACTGCAACACTCCATCGATCTGGGCTTTATGCTGGTGTGGCCAAACTCAATCCTCTCCTCAGTGAAGACACATGAAAACAGACTTAGAATGTGTATAAATACACCTAAAGGACCCTCAAGACTGTGATAAATAATATTATCTGGTCTGTTGAACCTCAATTCCAAGCATCATGTTTGAAGGGAACCAGCTCTGCTCATCGCCTGCAGAGTACATCCCACAAGTAAAGTGTGCTGGTAGCAGCCTCATGCTATGGGTCTGTTTTTCAGCAGCAGGGACTAAGGAACACTTCAGAGTAGAAGAAAAGCTCAATGCACCCAAATATAGAGAGAGCCTTAATGAAAACCCAGTCCAGAGCATTCAGAACCTCAGACGGGCAGAAGATTTACCTTCCAACAGAACAATGACCCTAAACACACAGCAAGAGTGGCTTATACACAACTCTGTGAATGTCCTTGAGTGGCCCAGCCAGAGCCTGAGCTTGAACCCAATCAAATATTTCTGGAGAAACATGAAAATATCTGCCCCCATCCAACCTGACAGAGCTTGAGAGGTGAAGAGGTGAGGAGAAGAATAGTAGCTAATTGCCAAATGCTGATGAGCAAAGATTGTTGCATCAAACAAAAAAGACTCGAGGCTGTTATTTAGTTTCAAATATTTAGTTTCAGGGTATGAATACTTATGCAATGTACTTATTTCAGTTTATTTATTTGTAGTTCATTTACAAAGTTGTGACATTTTTGTTTTTGCTTTGTCAATATGGTGTATGGAGTGTAGATTGATGTAGAAAAAAAAACTAATTTAAAGCAGTTAACATAAGGCAGCAACATAAACAAAACGTGAAAAAAATAAAGGCACTGTACATTGCATTTTAATTTTTTTGTAGTTAGTTCATTTCAAATGTATTTTCCATTTTCAAATAAATGCATTTATTTGTTTTTAATTGTTTATATTAAATGTGTTTATTTTTTAAATTATCTTTAATTGTTTAATTAAATATATGAATTATTTATTCATATTAAATGTATTTGTTTGCTTATTTTACAATTATTTTACTTTTAATGTACATCTTTTATTTGTTGTAATTTGTTATGTATTTATTTATTTTACATGTATTTATTTACAAAAAAATACATTGATGTGTTTCAAATGCATTTATTTGTTTTAAAGGTATTTGTTTGCTTACAACGTATTTTGTATTTATTTTACATGTGTTTTGTGTATTTTTATTTTATTTTACTTGCCTTAATTTTCTGAATGAAAGTTGCTTACTACTAGTAAATCACCGTATCTGCATTTTTGAAGGGCTATGACAAAGATCTGCTGGAGGTTACGGTCTCTGCCCTCTCTGGGGCCCCTGTCCCTCCTCTCGGGCCCCTGGGGGCCCCCAAACCTGAAGATGTTCAGATGATGGAAAAGCAGAGACAGAGGCTGCAGAAACGCTGGAGTTTGGTGCAGGAGTGTTGGGGTCCTATGAGTTGCACAGGTACTAATCCCGCAGTTCACTACAATATTATATGGAGAACATAACTGGGCAGTTTTGCAAAGCTAACATAAAATAATTCATAAATGTTGAATTATATGTGTTATGTTACCTTAGAATGCCTTAATATACTCTTAGATGAATAAATGAATAATAATGTGTGTTTATGCAGGTTCAGAAAGCTGATGGAAACCTCTGGAACTTTGAATGACCTGCGTTTTGATGATCAATAATCAGGGTTCGTACAAGGTGCTTGAAGTACTTGAATTTGACTTTTTGAAATTGAAGTCCTTGAAAACAGCCATATTTTTTAAAAGGTACTTGAAAAGTACTTGAACTTGTGTTAATTTTTGTTTTCAACAAAAACAATATTTTCTCGCTAAATTATCATTGCAGCGCGTCTAAATACAGATCTCGCGATATTACTCCGTGAGGTGAAAAGCGATCTCGCGATATCAGTATAAAGTTGAGTTCATGGTAACACCTTTGATGGTGCATGCCATTGTTCGGTCTTTTATTGCGTGTGATGTTTTTTGGGTTTCATTTGGGAACGCGTATGAAGTCTGGGATCATTAGTTATCATTAGGGATGCAACGATTATAGATTTTATTGGTACGATTATAGTCTGAGGAATAATTACGGTTTCATGATTATTACGATTATTATTAATTTCACATAAACATAAATTCACATAAACTCTCTTTAGATATTAAAGTGTTATTTATTGCTGCCTTTTGAAACAGAAATATATAAATAACACGGTAACATATCTCGCGCAAAAATGACCAAAGAGTTTACATTTTTTTTTATCTATTGAGTTTCGCAATGATACTACGCAGCGCCTGAATGTGGTCCCAGCCAGAGCCATATAGAGAGAGAGTTGCGACAACTCAATTCACTCCAATGGAACGTTTTTTTTTTACAGCAATGGCGGCTCGTGGAGCCTCTCAAAAGTTCCCGGAAGTAGCAGCAAACACATGCAGCGCCATAGAGATGCAGCAGAACAAACCGTTTGTGACGCACTTTTAAAAGGTTAGATGTTTAAAAAAAATATTGTATATTATCAGTACATTTGAATAAAAGTAACTTGTACTTTAAAACCTCCTAGTAGATTATTACTCATTAAATTAGTAGATTTTAGTAGGACACAGACAAAATGCTTGGCATGCTATTACATTTATTAGAATTGTATTCATTGTATTCATTAATTGCTGTAAATAGTTAATTGCATTTATTTGAATAAAAATACAAAAAAGTAATATTGTAATATATTATTATTTAAAATAACTGTTTTCCATTTTAAAATGGCATTTATTCCTGTGATACAAAGCTGAATTTTCAGCATCATTACTTTTGAACGACAGTGTACATGTTTATATGAGTACAAAACAGATGCTTAAGTTGTTTTAAACCTAAATATATTGTGTATATGAATAAGTATTGTAAGAAATACACATTAAATATATAATATTTATAATACACTAAGTAATTATATTACTATATATAATTGTAAGAATTGTAAACAATAAGCTTAATTTTCATTGTTTCATTCACAGTTCATTGACCCATTGTGCGGGTGCGAGCTGACAATCACCTGTCACCAGCCTGTCTCTGTACTATCTGAAAGTCATAAATATGACATTAGTTACCATGAGATTAGTGAAAACAATGAATAAACGTAACATAAAAAGGGAACAGCAACCTGTCTTTATACAAGTTAGAATATACTTGAAATAAGTTAAGGCAAATAACGGTAATCGAACACTAATCCTCAAATATTAGCTGATTTAAATACTTTAAAAACAACATCGCTGTAACTACATACTCAAGTTACATACATATGTCGGTGTGTTATATAAATATATAAAATAAATGCATTTATTGCCTACTAATTACCAAAAATCGCAGTTCTGTCACTCTATTCTTACAGTTTGAATTGCCCGCCAAAGCACTTCCTGGAACTATCTGAAGTCTACGTGAATCACGTGACGACCAAGCATTCTGAACTTCCGTTGTCGCAACTCTATCTCTATATGGCTCTGGTCCCAGCTATATCATAACTAGTTACCTCGCTGGGGACTACTTCAGGCGCTGCGTCATATCATTGCGCCTGCTGCACCGTGGTACGGCAGCAAAGTTCCTTGATTATTACGCCGGAGTGAGAGAATAGTTCCAAGCCAAATCAGCCTAGAAAATCACAACTTTAAATTTCCGTCGGTCCTAGTACACGATTTAACTACAGAAGAGTCAAGCTTTTAAATAGGAAAAATATCGAAACTCTTTGGTTTATTTTTTAGCTATGCTAAGCTAAGCTAAAAGTGCTCCCGCCAGACGCGGAGATTCGGCCTCTGATTTGGGTTCAAAAACTGTAAAACTTTACTGTTTAACTCTAGGGGAGCTATAAAATGAGCCTTTTTCCAAAAAAGTGGAGTGTTCCTTTAAGTTGGGTATGTTCATATTATGTAGTATAGGCATATTACTTTATGTTTCTTAAAAGTGTTGTTCAATAAAACCATGTGATTACTTGGTTTTGATACTTTATTCAATTAAATTAAATTTTTCAATTGTTGTCTCATCGTTAGTTTAAAATATATAAATGTAGTCATACTAAAGCCTGTTTTTTAGATGGGTCTATTTTTATTTCTTAAAAAGATCAGATTACTCAATTGTCAAAATAATCAGTACATTACTTGATTACCAAAATAATTGTTAGTTACAGCTCTAGATTAGATAAAATATAAATAAAAAACACTATATTGTATTGCGGAGCTCTTGCGTTTTGTGATTAAAAGACAAAGATTTTGTCATTAAATATTTCTTAAAAATAGTATTAAAATATTATCTCGTTCTAGTGAACTAAATATCTTTATTTCGCCTCATTTTGCGAGTTAAATGTATCGTCACACCCCTAGTGTCCATGAACGTGATATAGCTCACAATTTTCAAAGTGTATGATGAAGCTTTTATTATTTAGGTTAATCATATATTCATGAAAAAAATCACTTTGAATAAGGAAATGTATAACTTTGCTAAAGTATCCTTTCAAATGTTAAATCGCCACAGTGCAGCATGTTATTGATACCATTTGTTTTAATCATTTATTTATTACAATTTGAAAGAACAATATTGTGATCTCTGATTTTAGTCCTTGAAAACCAAAAAAGTAGTGCTTGAAAAGTCCTCAAGTCCTGGAATTTCATTTTGCAGTTTCTGTACGAACCCTGAATTATGGAAAATAATATTTTTTGTACTTTTTGTAAATTTTGTATGGCATTAAAAATGAACCTGTTCCAGTTTTTCTTGAGTTTTTTGTTTGACCATGATGTTTGTTTAGTTAGAAGTGAGCTAAATGTGACACAACCTCTATTTGAGGATGTAAGCATATTATAAGTGTTATATTTTGAATGATAAATTATAAACCACTTGACTTCCTCATTTGTATAAAAGTGTCTGCTAAATGAATAAATGTAAATGTTTTTTTAAATGTAGAAGGTCTTTTAGGGTTAATAATTATTAGTTGTATATACTGTAATATCTTAGTTAGGTGGATGTGTGTGTTTAATATCTTTCTATGACTGACTCTAAGGGTGTGGCAGATGTTACAACACTTTTCCAGATATGACTATGCCTGACTCTCAAAATAAATCTGCAGTAAAAATGTTCTCATACTTCCTTTTATACTGATATTACACTACATCGGTGCTGCTTTCTGTTAAAGTCTCCAGAGAAAACGGTGAGTGGGCCGATGCAATTTACATTGTTCTCATTTTCTGAATCTTTGTTTTTCATTCTTAGCTATCATTAGACGATTATCATCAAGTAGTATTAGAGATATGTCAACATTATCATCTGTTTTCAAAGGTTTTCTGTTGTTTTTCATGATCTGTATTGTTGGCATTAGGATGCTTTGGGTGCAAACCCACTGGGTGGCAAATGTTACCAGTGTACAACTCTTTCCAATTGGATTCAAATCGATGCCCGCAAGGGGACGCTGAATGTCTAGAATCATCCTTTTAGAATCGCATCTTGAACTTTATCTGTCTTGTGTTTGTTTCATCGTTTAATGATATGATATTCTCACCCAAATCTTTAGACTTTAATCAGGTTAGACGTCATATATAATTGTACATTGTTTTGTACAATGTCTTGACAAATGTGATTTTCAAAACTAACAATTTTTAAACTATCACGCAGATTTTGTCTTCTGAAAGACTAAATTTGTTTCGTGAACTGTTGACCTCTTGTTCAACTACACTGCAGTCAGTTGTAGAGGCTGCAGGCTACTTCTAGCCCTCATAGACACGTTTTCATTTATGTTAAACATGGCCTTACTATAATGTCTATTAATCCTTATCATACCCGGTAAACAAGCACAAACAAATTATTTATTCTATATAGAACTGTAAAACGATAATTTTTCAGTGAACTGATTAGTCAGCGCTGAGAAAAGTAACATGTACCACGTGACTTTGCCGTTAATACTTAGCACTGATGTATACAATATTTAGCACATTATAAATGACGCTGAGTGAATGTAGTGTATGTTCAGTTGAAAATACATAGTGAAGAATTAAATCAATTTAGATAATTTAAGTTACAACCAAAAATGATTTAGTATGTCATACCTGACCAATCAGAGACCGGATTCGGCCACCAACGCCCCGCCCCTCATAGATATTACTAACGGTCCA